>CM075477.1:17692500-18292500 GCA_037950665.1 Hypophthalmichthys nobilis | reverse complement strand
ACAAATATCTCAAACTGTCTGTCCTCTCATACTGCCTTCAATGTTCAACTAAATAACAGAGAACACTTTTAACTAAAGATTTACACTTGGATACTAACCAACATAGAGTCAAAACGGTTGTGCCATAAAACCTAATTGTTGACCCTCAAATGGATACTTGGATCAAACTCTGGCTACAAGCACTTCTCTTCACTTTTTGTCTGCTGAAACATTTGCCGCTCTAAACAAATTCACTGCATTGCAATTAGAAGGGAGTTACGAAGCAAACACGCGTTGATCTTTAAGACTAAGCAGCTGACATTTGATGTTAATATTAGGCTGTGCACTGGAAAAAAAAAAAAAGTAAAACCTTTTCCTGTGAACATTATCACTTGTTTGTCATTATAGACCCATAAAGAGGAAGTTGACCAATCAAAAGGACAACATCTCATATCATGGATGTCAGTGCACCCACCCATCCAGAGCTTTAAGAGCAAGAAATCATGCATGTGTCCTCAGACATGAGCTAACTGAAGAAGGGTGCTATTTACAGAGCCATGACACCACCAAATACATGAGATCAAGGATCATCTTACAGTACCAGCCTATGATACTGCCATTTTGCAATGCTTTACAATTCTTTTGAGCTGACTTCATAAATGACACTGCAAAACAAGGCATAATGCAGAGAGAGACTAGTACTTCTTACCTGCTAGAGTGTAGTCCATATCAAAGCCAAAGCATTTTATCTTCTCCATTGCCAAACTTCTATTGACAAAAACTCTGTGGAGGTAGAAATAGAATCAATTTAAGACTAATGCCATGCATATTCAATATACTCTTAGTTGCAAACAGTGTTAAATTCAGCAGACTGTATTATTCCATTGGCTTGAGCACAACCTGTGAGCTGTTCAGCTCTAAGGGAGTTTAGGTTAGTGTAGATAATGAGTTACACTGACATAGTGTGACCTGTAAAAAAAAAAATCATTTATGCATTTCTTTAAATTATATACATTCCTAGTTCAGCCAACAGCAGCAAAATATGAGGTGGAGCAAATGGCAAGGTAATATTCCTTGATTTCCAGTTAAATCAAGTATTACAGGTGGAAATTAGCAGATGACTAGTCACAGTTTTAACAAGACACACCAAAAACAGAATGGCAAATAAAATAAAATAAAATAAGAAAAAAAAACACCCTCATAGTCTGTTTTTTAATCTTTAAAAAAAAAAAAAAAAAAAAAAACACTGAACAACATGTTTTCCTGACTATTTTTCTTTTCTTTTTCTCTGATGACAGTGACACCATTCATCTGGTTACTCATCTCTACCTTTCAAAAAATTGTGATTTTTTTTAATGCTTTTGAAAGAAGTCTTTTATATGCTCACCAAGGCTGCATTTTTTTTAATCAAAAACAATGAAAAAACAATAATATTGTGAAATATTATTTCATTTTAATTTAATATAATAATTAATTTCTTTGATGGCAAACCTGAATTTTCAGCATCATTACTCCAGTCTTCAGTGTCACATGATCCTTCAAATCAATCTAACATGCTGATATGGTGTTCAAGAAACATTTCTATTATCAATGTTGAAAACAGTTGTGTCACTTAATATGTTTCTGAAAACCATGATACACTTTTTTTGAGTATTTTTTGATTAATAGAAAGTTCAAAAGAACAGTATTTATTTGATAAATAAATCAGTAAATATTTTGTAACAATGTAAGTCTTTATTCTCACGTTTGATTCATTTAATGCATCCTTGCTGAATAAAAGTATTAATTTCTTTCAACAACAAAAACAAATCTCAGAAGTGTAGCTTTACACTGATATATGAATAATAATATATCAATGTATGAAAGGTTATGATTCATCACAATTAGTAGCAATTGACCAAAAAATGCACTTACAATAAAAACAAATGTTTGCATTTGAGAAGCTTTTGGATATTTCATTAACAGTTAAGAGATGAAAGGTAAAGCTTGCTAAATAAGACTTAGTATTTTAAGTAAAAATGTACCTGTTATTGCCTTTCACATTTTAAAATTGTACTATTGTCAGTTGTTTTCTAAATTATGTTAAAAGCACTGCAACAACAATTCTTTTTCTTTTAGTTCACCTATTGCTAGCACATCTTTAATCAACTATACATCTGAAGTGAAACATTAAAAATGAAGCTGCATTTACACTAGGAACAAATCAGCTGTTACAATACAGTGAAATTATGTGTTAAGAAAGAGCATGAAGGAGGGTGATACAGCTAGAGGAAGAGAGAATGAAGGAATGATCTCACAGATTCAAATCCCATCACAGGTCTTCCTATGGACAACTACATACAGTCACAGCACAGTGCAAAAGCATTTATGGTTTTGTTCATCTTGTATTTTTAGTGCTGTGCTGTGATAAGTACATTGGAGAAAAAAAACATCAATTACAAAAGAGATGATAAGTCAGCACTGCAGGTCAACAACAAAACTTTGGCATACCTCATAGAAGGATGACAGTGGGCCAGTTCCTGTGGTAAGCTTTGTAATAAAGGAATACATGGACTATATATTATATCAGTAGAAATCGGCTAATACCACTACATGAAGAACTGTGTCCAGTATGCTTATAATAGACAACTCAGGTGTTCTTACCATTAGATTCACTGTGATTTTTTTTAATATTGCACTTTGTGACTGCCATGATGGGGTTTTTTCTTCAGAAAACTGCATATAACATTATAAGTCTGCATATAAATAAGAAACGACTGTTTGCCCTAACACAGCATTTTAGGAACTTGCAAGTATTATGCTGACAGGCCAAATTAAACTGCCAAAGGGTATAATTAAATTCAACCTACTAAAATATGGGATATGAGTATCAGAATGTGCATATACACTATTAAAATGATATTTAAAAGGCAATTATTTTATTTAATACTTGAAAATATTCAATAAGTGAGCACAGTCAGAAAACATTTCATTCTTTTAATTCAGAAAAAAGCTTGCAATATACAATCCTTTCTTACAACACAAGCAAGCTGACATCATTTCAAAAAATTAAATTGACAGATTTTGACAGACATACAAACATGTACACCACCGGTCAAAAGTTTGGAATCGGTTAGATTTTTAATGGTTTTAAAATAAGTTTCGTCTGCTCACCAAGGCTGCATTTATTTTATTAAAAATACAGTAAAAACAGTAATATTGTGAAATATTATTACAATTTAAAGTAACTGTTTTCTGTTTGAATATATTTTATAATAATGTAATAATATTTCACAATATTACTGTTTTTACTGAATTTTCAATTAAATAAATGCAGCCTTGGTGAGCAGACGAAACTTCTTTTAAAAACATTAAAAATCTTACAGATTCCAAACTTTTGACTGGTAGTGTACATGAAGCAACATGATGGCACGGCAAAAGAAAATATGCTTCTAGCCAAGCTTTTGTTTTTTTTTGTTTTTTTAAATAAAAAACAATTACAAGTCACCAATTTTATTGGACACCTTTTTTTGTGTACTTAAAATAATTGTGAGCATAGAATATCTCAATGAGAATGTCATTCATTATATACCATAATCTTAAGATTTCCATTTAGGTTCATTTCACCAGCTGTTGCTGCAAGAAAAATATATAATATATAACAAGCCTGAATTTAGTTGTTTTGTCTTGAAACAAGTACATTTAGGTATGACAATGGGTTTGTTTTCAAGTCACCAAGAGACTACACAATCCAATTTAACCCATATAATGGCAATGGCCTGCAAAGCTGAAAGTATAAGTGAAATGTATTAATACCTGTGATGCACCTCTCTTCTGTATACTTCTTCATGGACAAACCATCCATGTTGGCTGGTTGATCCGCATAATTCTGGAGCCGATCACTCCAAGAGGTCGTCATCTTTAACCGTTATAAATCTGAGAAAGATACCAACACTTTCTAAAATGCAAATCGTTGTTATATGTCTTTTAATTAATGAAACAAACTATAATGCAATGCAAGCAGACTGGAAGATACAATGAATGTGAATATGTACAGCTCTGGTTAAGCATCTCAGAAGTTAAATTTTCACTACATTAAGTTGTTGCACAATAGTTCAGTCTGCCCCTGCAGGTGATAAGATATATGATATGAAGCATTTTAAACAGAATCTAAAAATGTTCATCAAATCTATTCCAATGCTCCATGTATAATAATCATATTAAGACAGTAACAGTAACAGTATTTCCGGTCTAAAAAAAAAAAAAAAAAAAAAAAAAAAAAAACAGCCATCAACAGGAAGAACAGACATAACCACAGAAAACTGCATGAAACAATGTTTAAATCCATTGCAAAGTACCAGCTTCATTATGTTTCTTTAGATCAAAATAAATATTAATAAGGCTTCTAACTTAAACACTGAAGAACAGCTTTACAGAAGCCACACAATATTTTACAATATGCCTTTTTCCCTCAAATACCAAAATAAATGTAGTTATCTTTCATTCTCTATATAAAGGTTTGGCTGTAACTAAAAATAGTGAAGACCACCTATGAAATGTTTAAAATAATAACCCGCAAATAATAAAAAATGACATAAAAAGTATAAACATAAACATTATTGGCATCTTTGTCTGATATAAGAGACAATGAGCGGGTCTCATGCATTTATATAAGATTCATGGGACCTTTGAATTCAAAGCACCTGCCGTTTCATTTAAATAAAGACAATATTATATCTCCAGACTATACCGTAGAGTCAGTGTAAAGATTTATTAAGGACATTAAACCATAAATGTGAGCATATCTTTCCGCTTGTTCATGCAGTTCCGTGATGGTAAAGTTAGCACACCAGCTAACTAACATTCCTTTAGTTTTGATCAACCGGAAACTAATGTATAAAAAGGGGGGAACTGCCTTACGAATGTGGCTATAACACTTATATACACAGTTGTTCTGCAACGATTTAATGACAGAACTACTGATTATTGAAACGTGTTATATCTCCGCGCAGTGTCAGTAGGTTACTTACCTCACCTCCTCCTCTGACCAACAACTGCAGCTCTGCGCTATCTGAGTGCTGCGCATGCGCAGAACCTGTTTCAAAGCAATATTAAAAGCTCCTTTGAATGCAATTTATATGAACGCTTCATCGTTGATAGTATGTGAAAGTGGTCATTCAAATAATAGAATACATAATCTAATGTAAAATGAATCTAAAAGACAGAACAACTACAGTAAAAATATTTATTTCATTTTCTAATTATTTTATTTAATGTCTGTTAATAGAAACATGGAAAAAAATGAGGAGCATTTCTTGTTTTTTATTGAAATTTCAATGCCTAGACGTGCTGAAAAAAAAAAAAAATAGCAGAAATCTGAGGAAAACATGCACCTTCCCATGCACAATCATACTTAACACAGAAAACACTGGATTGGAAGAGAAATATCCCCATCTGGTGGTCAACTTTAGACCGTGTTGCCAGATTTTTAATACAAGGCTAGTTTTGATCATTTATCGGAGGGATAAGCAACTGTCCTGCAGAATTTAGCTCCAACCCTAATCAAACACACCTGAACAAGCTTTTTTATTATTATTTTCTAAACTCTGCAAGGCAGTGGCCCTCCATGACCGAAGTTGCACAACCCTGATTTATATGATTTAGACTGTTCATATCAAGACTCGCAAAAGTCGCAAAGTAAAAAAAAAAAAAAAAAAAAAGATTGTAGGCTACCATTTTTTTTAAACCCTGTACATATATGTAAATGAGGTCAAATGAAATGTGACATTTTATGTTGTCTAACATCTTTCTTCAAATCATTCTTCCTTATTCAGTGGGGAAATTGTGTGTATATATATGTGTGTGTGTGTGTGTGTGTGTGTGTGTGTGTGTGTGTATATATATATATCTTAAACCAGCCTGATTTGGTTTGCTGGTCTTAGAAGGTTTCTCATCCTTGTCTAGTCACTTTTGAGTAGGCTATAGTGGAAGATATGCTTAAACCATCTAAAACCATCAAATAATTCTTGACTGGTTTAAGCTGCTTTTCAACAGAGTTAAGAGTAGAATAAAGACAATGACCGTTATTTATTGTGTAAATAATTTTTTGATTTTTGGGCCCTTTTTGATCAGACTAGGAGACCAACTATAATATTTAAATATTTAAAAAAAAAAAAGGAGATAAAAACATTTTCAGCAGTTTTAAATATTGTAATGGAGGTAAATTTTGTGTCTTGAAAGTATTATTGTTTTATTTGCAATGCACAGACTGAAACGGCATCTGCATCCAAAATATGTTAAGCCATAAATAAAAACAAAATCCAGACAAGATCTTAAATCAAGGGTAAATGGATTTAACTGTTGAATATCTGGTCCATTCAACACTGCGCAAACATGGACAGTTCCATCGACACCTGCAGCTGTTTAAATGGCCAGGAAATCTGTGCTTTATGTGCAAATGTCAAACCTGTTGAAAACATAACTAAATGAACGTTTTAATGCTCTTGAAAAAGGTTTATTTTCATCTTAACTGTCACCACCAGAGGGAACATGATAGGCTGTTGAATGGGACAGTCCGCCGGGTATATAACGACATGCACACCCATTTTAGACTCCTTTAGTTGTGACGAAGATGAGTTACGGATCAGATCACTACATGTCCTCGTCCTACAGAAAGATGTTCGGGGAAACCCCTCGTTTCACCGGTTCCACCCCTAGAATGAGCTCCATGTCTTCCAGCGGCTTCAGGTCTCACTCTTTATCCCGCAGCAGCGCCTCTCCCGCGGGTTACTACAAGAGATCGGGCCGGTCATCTTCCTTCTCACCGGTCCATTTCGACAGCGTGGATTTCTCTCAAACATCCGTGTTAAACAACGAGTTTAAAATAGTCCGAACCAATGAAAAAGAACAACTGCAGGGTCTCAATGACCGCTTCGCGATGTTTATCGAGAAAGTGCGCAATCTGGAGCAGCACAATAAAGTGCTGGAGACTGAACTCGTGAGTCTGCGCCAGAGGCAGAACGAGCCGTCTAGACTAGCTGACCTCTATCAGCAAGAGATCCGGGATCTGCGAGCCCAGGTGGACGAGATAAACAATGAAAAATCTCATATTCTCATCGAACGAGATAGTATCGAGGAAGAATTGCAGAAACTTCGAGGCAAGTTTGAGGATGAGATCCGAGCGCGCGAGGAGGCAGAGCAGACGCTCAGATCCTACAAGAAAGATGTGGATGATGCCACCATGGTGCGCGTGGACCTGGAGAGAAAGGTCGAGTCGCTCTTGGACGAGATCAATTTTCTGAGGAAGGTGCATGATGAAGAGGTGACGGAGTTGACTAATATGATCCAGGCAGCCCAGATATCTGTGGAAGTGGAGTTATCCAAGCCTGATCTGACCTCGGCCCTCAAAGAGATCCGTGGGCAGTATGAAACCCTCGCGTCGAAGAACCTCCAGTCTGCTGAGGAATGGTACAAATCAAAGTTTGTCAGTCTCAATGAACAGGCCACTAAAACCAACGAGGCCATGAGAGCCACTAGAGAGGAAATCAACGACTACCGGCGACAACTACAGTCCAAAACCATTGAAATTGAAACCTTCCGCGGCACAAACGAATCTCTTGAACGGCAGATTCGCGAGATGGAAGACGCACACAATGCCGAGGCCGCAGGTTATCAGGTAGACACATAAAAATTACGTATCATATTGAAGTTGAACATGAATGAATTAACACTGAAATGTAATTAAAATGTAATACTACTACAACTACTACTAATATTTAATTTAAAAAATAAGAGGAAGAGTTCTATCTATCTATCTATCTATCTATCTATCTATCTATCTGTCTGTCTAGGCAGGGAGACACATCTTTTATTCAAATAACAATAATGTATTATTCTTGAGGAGTCCCCTTTAAGTTGTTATATTTTTACTTTTTGTACATTTAAATGTAATTCATATTTGAATAAGTGTAGACTAGCTCACTGGTTTCTGGAGGTGTGTTGACAAAACATGCTCATTAACTCGTTTAAACACAATATTGAGATTTTACATTAATTTTATAGAAATGTATAAGGGAAAGTGTATGTTTTAGGTGCTGTTTTTTTAACCATTTTTAAAACCCCTTTTGCCTTCACTAGCTCATATAAATGGTCCTGCTGTGTGACACAGAAAGGTTTAAAAATATAAATATGTAATGTAATCAAGTTAATAGGAGCGCATGAAAAATGTAAGTTGAACTGTAAAAATGTTGTTTAAAATAGTTTGCGATGAATTATACAACAGGACACGGCTGAAACTGCTTGAAATGCCATGTCAACTATACCCGAGTTCTCTGTCCATGGTGCTGAACTAATCCCACACAAGAGGTGGCCGAGGTTAATTCCACTAAGAGTCTCTTGATAAAGAGGATTTTGCAAGGGAGGTTTCTGCAAGGTCATGTTCACTTGCTGACAGAAACCTGAAAGATATCTTCAGTTTATATCAATACTGATGTGATTGAAATACTTTACAGATGTGAACATGAAATACACTGCCATATCCAATTCATTTTGATGTGAAATTTTTCCCAGACATGATCTATGACCTTTCATCTCTTGAGAGTGAAACTGTAAATCAGATTAGCGTCTCTGTACTTTGTGCCGAGACGTCCAGTCAGTGCCAAGAGATAAAGGTTCACATCAGCTTTTAGCAGGACAGTCTAATTTAGGTGCTGAGCTAAATGAATTACTCAACAGTGAGGTGGTCATGTAAATGTGAAATGTACAAGATGGTTTCATGTAATGCATTTCTTTATTTTTGTAATTTTATCAGAATATATTTCGCTAATGCTAATACTGCTGTATTTTTTTCCCAATTCCATTAACCAGGAAACAATTGGGCAGCTGGACTTGGACCTTAGAAATACTAAGAGTGAAATGGCCCGTCACCTCAGAGAGTATCAGGACCTTCTGAATGTCAAGATGGCGTTAGACATTGAAATTGCTGCATACAGGTAAAGCACCAATGATTCAGTGTTATTGCACATGGAAAGAACTGATGTATGAGAATGAAAATGAATAATAACTGACCAGTCTTTGTTGATGTCCTCATAGAAAGTTACTGGAGGGTGAAGAAACCCACTTCAGTTCTGGGGTGACTTTCTCCAGCACACCCAGCATCTCTTATGGGTATCAGAGCCGCTCCGCTTTCACCTCAACTCGCAATCCCAAAAAAGAGAAAGAGGAGGAGGGACACGCCAAATCTAAGGCAGCAGCCAAGCGGGAGGAAAACACAGAGGAATCTGTTGTGATTAAGAAGGCAGAAAAGAGTGATGCTGTTGATGTTAACTCTAACTAGAATTTTTATTATGGTTGTTAAATCTAGCTTCCATAGAAATTTTCCCAGCAGTCTTTTGAGTGTTTGGCACAATAATCACTGCTATTAGCTGAAAACTGCCACTTGTTGTTTATGGTAATTAGTAACACGTTTAAGAAATTGTTATGGTGATATAATGTTTCTAAAACCATATCTACAGTATGTTGGTTTAATACTCCAGAACTTAGGCCTCAAATATTTACTGTGTTTCTTAATACTAGTTTCAGAAAGTATTTTAGTCCTGTTGATGATGTTAGGACCATAAATATGAACCTCAGAATGGAAGGATGACCAAGATATAGCCAGCATGAACACTGATCTAACAATTATGGATAAAATTCACAATAATTTATGAAAGGTTTGTTGGAAAGCACTATGGCATATTACAAATAAGGGACCAAACCACTGAATTAACTGTAACACATGTATGCCTTAACTACAATAAAGTCAGTAATTAAAATGTTTGTTCAGTTGTCTCTTTCATTCATAAATCACTCTCAACATCACTAATCTTATCTGTCCCATATTAATAAATATGTATCAGATGCTTTGAATGTTACTTTACTGCTTTAAATGGATATTCATTCTTAAAACACACTAAATTCTCAAGATTTAGCACAGTTACCTGCAACTTATTTACTTTAGCCATAGCGGTCTTGATTATTCTCAAGACTTTATGGTTTGAACCTTTATAAACAATGTTCTGTTAGAGCCATGCTACCGTTCAAAAGTTTGTGGTCGGTAAGATTTGTAATATTTTTCAAAGAAGTCTCTCATGTTCGTCAAGGCTGCATTTATTTAATCAAAAATAAAGTAAAATGAGTAATATTGTGAAATATTATTAGAACCTAAAATAACCTTTCTATTATAAACCGATCAGGCATAACGCCTTCCTAATATTGTGTTGGTCCCACTTTTGCTGCCAAAACAGCCCTGACCTGTCGAGGCATGGACTCCACTAGACCCCTGAAGGTGTGCTGTGGTATCTGGCACCAAGATGTTAGCAGCAGATCCTTTAAGTCCTGCAAGTTGCGAGGTGGGACCTCCATGAATCGGACTTGTTTGTTCAGCACATCCCACAGATGCTCGATTGGATTGAGATCTGGAGAATTTGGAGGCCAAGTCAACACCTCAAACTTATTGTTGTGCTCCTTAAATCATTCCTGACCATTTTTGCTTTGTGGCAGGGCGCATTATCCTGCTGAAAGAGGCCACCAGGAAATACCGTTTCCATGAAAGGGTGTACATGGTCTGGAACAATGCTTAGGTAGGTGGTATGTGTCCGAGTAACATCCACATGGATGGCAGGACCCAAGATTTCCCAGCAGAACATTGCCAAAGCATCACACTGCCTCCGCTGGCTTGCCTTCTTCCCATAGTGCATCCTGGTGCCATGTGTAAGCCACGCACCCAGCCATCCATGTGATGTAAAAGAAAATGCGATTCATCAGACCAGGACACCTTCTTCCATTGCTCCGTGGTCCAGGTCTGATGCTCACGTGCCCACTGTTGGTGCTTCCAGCGGTGGACAGGGGTCAGCAAGGGCACCCTGACTGGTCTGCGGCTATGCAGCCCCATATGCAACAAACTGCGATGCACTGTGTATTCTGACACCTTTCTATCAGAACCAGCATTGACTTCTTGAGCAATTTGAGCTACAGTAGCTTGTCTGTTGGATCAGACCACACGGGCCAGCCTTCACTCCCCACGTGCATCAATGAGTCTTGGCCGCCCATGACCCTGTCGCTGGTTCACCACTGTTCCTTCCTTGGACCACTTTTGATAGATACTGACCACTGCAGACTGGGAATACCCCACAAGAGCTGCAGTTTTGGAGATGCTCTGACCCAGTCCTCTAGCCATCGCAATTAGGCCCTTGTCAAACTCACTCAAATCCTTATGCTTGCCCAGTTTTCCTGCTTCTAACACATCAACTTTGAGTACAAAATGTTCACTTTCTGCCTAATATATCCCACCCACTAACAGATGCCGTGATGAAGAGATAATCAGTGTTATACACTTCATCTGTCAGTGGTCATAATCATTCTAATATGCTGATTTAGTGCTAAAGTAACATTTCTTATTATCAATGTTGAAAACAGTTGTACTGCTTAAAATTTCTACAGAATCCATGATTCATTCTTTCCTGGTTTCTTTGATGAATACAAAATTAAACAGAATTTATGTGTAATCAAAATCTTTTGTAACATTACAAATGTCTTAATGTCACTTTTGATCAATGAGCAGAAAGCTGATATCCTATTTAAAGGCTAATGGATTCTGTCTCTCTCCACACACAACAGTGAAAGAATTTAAAGATATGACTGATTATATCTTCCCCCTCCACACGGCTACTGCTTTGCGTTGTTCTGACAGACTGTCAATCACTGAAAAATATGGCAAATGCCCTGTCAAGAATCATTGTCCTGTTAAAAAAGGTCAGTAAATCCACATTATAATCACCAAAATTTGTATTAGTAAGGTAAAAAAAAAAAAAAAAGCTATATCCATGGTTAATGTTATATTCCCACTTGTAAAACATTAAAAAGCAATATTAGATGAACTAAAGCTAGCCGGGTTTGATTTGAACACATTTGTACCGTTAATCCTACACTGTGATAAACGATGTCTGAACCTTAATGTGTTGTAGCATGCAGACAGGTGAAATCATGCATGGTGTTTGAGGCGGTTCCCTTGGAAACCATTTCCGACAGTCCCTGTGGGTTAGCGAGCAGCATCTCTCACTCTTACACTGAGCCTCTGACTCTCCAGAGTATTTTGTGATAATGGTTTTAACAAAGAATCAGGTGAAAGACGCTTCATAACATTTAGACTAATGTTCTATTTTAAGTGTAAATAATAACACAGCCTATCAACTTGAAATCAGCAACACACAAACAGCAAATTAGAACTGGTCATAAAATATTTCACAAAACTAAAAAGATGACTGAATGGAAATGAGTGCATAATAGTTGCATAGTATTTATATGCAATGAGGTCTGTTTGAGGTCTTAAACAAAAAAACACTTCAGTTATATTGCAAAAGATGAAAAAACATATGTGAAAGGTCATTTTTCCAAGGACATGTAATTACACAATATGGCTCAAAAAGTACAAAAGGATTTCCATCTGAGATGAACAAAGAAAACGACCAGAAACACTTAAACGCCCCTAGTAGAGTTGAGAAGAGAAAGACAAACCAAATGAACATCTTCATTCTTGCAAAGAAAGAAATACTAAGAAATCTAACAATTTAGGCACTGTCCAGGTACTTTAGTGTTTAGTACCAATTTACTTTAATGCATAACGCATTTAACCCCAAACTGACATGCAAAAACCAAGCAATTCAATTCATATCAATACATTCTCTGAGACAAGGCATAAAAATTACTTACTGTTTTCCCCTAGTAAACATATAAAAGAGCATCTACAAAAACCTTATGGCTGTGGAAATTGTAACAACAACAACAACAAGAAAAAAAAATAATTTTCTGGAAATAACTCATCAGTGCTAATATTTCTTAATGCATTTGCAGAGAGAATGCTGGCATGTTCTTAATCTTTTTCAGCAAAAGGCATCCAGGAAGACAAAGAATCATTGCATAGGATAACTGTTGTATGATAAAATTCAGTTTAGCCCTTGAAATAAAACCACTGTGCATTGTAGTTTTCACAGTAGATGGTTTTTCCTGTCTCTTCCCTCTTTACTCAGCAGGTAGAACGAGTCCGAAATGTAGAACCAGCATGCCATCCTAAAAGGAGAGAATAAGAAACGTGTGCATTAAAAAAATACAACGTATGCAACAAGGTTTTGGGTCAGTAAGAAATTAATATTTTTATCCAGCAAGTACACATTAAAGGGTTAGTTCACCCAAAAATGAAATTTCTGTCATTACTCACTCACCATCATGTCGTTCCACACCCATAAGACCTTTGTTTGTCTTCGAAACACAAATTAAGAAGTATCGATATCTGATCCACTTATAGGCAGCAACGACATTGCACCTTTTGAGGTCCAGAAAGGTTCTAAAGATATTGTTAAAACCGGTGACTTGACTGTAGTGGTTTAACCTTAATGTTATGAAGCGACGAGAATACTTTTTGTGCACAAAAACAAAACAAAAACAACGACTTTATTCAACAAATTCATCTGTCCCGTCATACTGCTATGCTATTTCCATTGCAGAGCTTCAGTGTTGTCGGTGCAATGTCGTTGCTGCCTATGTGTGGATCAGAAACCCTCTGATTTCATAAAAAATATCTTAATTTGTGTTCCGAAGATGAACGAAGGTCTTACGGGTGTGGAACAACATGAGGGTGAGTAATTAATAATTAATAATAATAATAATTTTGGGTGAACTAACCCTTTAAATTGATCAAAAAAGACAGTAAAGACATTTATAATGTTACAAAAGGTTTCTAGCTTTCCATAAAATATTGAGCAGTGACACTGAAGACTGGAGTAATTATACTGAAAATGCAGCTTTGCCATCACAGGAATAAATTACATTTTAAAATATATTAAAATAGAAAGTAGGTATTTTAAATTTCAATAATATATGTTAAAATATTTAAATTTGTACTGTATTTGATCAAATAAATGCAGCTTATGTGTGCAAAAGGGACTTAATGGTCCAAACTTTTGAACGCTATTGTAAATTATGAAATTACATTATGATGCCTGATTAACCACAATGAATGATCACAGATGAAATTTGAAAATTGATGTGTAAAGTCTTTGTGACTGTTAATGACGCCTCTACAACATATACAGAACTAAGCAAGAGATAGCCAAAAATTTACGGTCTCAAAAACTTGTTCTGATTCTAGCATCTCTCTTTTAACTATATATATATATATATATATATATATTTTAATTTCATAAGATAACAAAATCCTTAATACAACTGAAACTATAAAAAGACCTCTTAAAAAAAAAAAAAGCTTTTGCTGTAAACTGCTATTATGAGAGGCAGCAGCACTTGAAACTGGAGGTGAGGCTCTAATGTAATTCTGTGTGAAGGGCGAGACAGGAACTGTGTAAGGCGCCTGTAGTTCACACTTATTAACAGCTTACTTCAGGCTCAGTCTCTCTAAAAACATCTCAGCGACACCGACTTGAACAATCCTTGAGCAATTCCCAGTAGCCTATGTTCCTATTGTATGTCTAGACTATATTTCTCTAGCTGTATTTAAATGTATGCATTGATAATGATATAAAAAAAAGCTATGTTATATCAGACACCCACCTGCAATGCTTTTTGTCCCATGGTGTTACAAACTTCTCTTAAAGACTGGTATTGCTTAAGAAGATGATCTCCACATACAACATCAACCTGCCATATAAAGCACAATGTAAATGAATCACTGTAAGTGAATCAAGTATGTTTTTTTTTTATTATCTGTTTTATCATTCATCATGCAAATTATTTTAATCTGATCAATTTGGAAAAGCAATAACACACCTCTCCTCAACACAGTGCATAATTTGAAGTATTGTTTCTGAATATAGCACAATGCCAAAGCTTAATCTGGAGAGTTCACAAAATCACACACACACACACAAAAAAAAAAAAAAATTACAAGTAAAATGAGCAATAGCAATGAAAACTAATAAAGGTTTGAGGTTGGATTCCAGTGGATTCAAACTATTTAGGGGAGTGCTTTTTCACAGTGACCCTAAAATGCCAGATGGAAATGTACTTCAAGTCTCCATATGTATATACAATACAGCTTCAGTCTATTCCCAAAATGATTACAATTTTTAGAGTCTAGTATGTGGAGCAGGGCACAGCGGGCTGTCCCGGAGCAAAGCACACAAACGCTTGTGTCTCCTTTTTCACCTCTATCCCTGTAGATGTCCCTGGCACTATGAAGTGCTCTACACAGGGCCAGATCAGACTTAGCCAGGAAAAAGCCTTAAGCCAGTAATCCAGATACAACTGTTAGCCTCACAACATGTAAGCAGCCTTCACTAACAACTGCTGCATGTGGCCATACACAGGAATACAGCAATTAATGCTGATTACCAAAAAAACAAAACAAAACTTATCCCATTTTCAGGACCGATTTTCTGTGGATTTAAAAACTGAAATAGGAAGCTTATAATTTTATAACAGCACATAAATCCGTCTATTAAAACCTGTGTATTATTTGAGCTGTAAATAGTTTAAATCAACAGTTTTAGTCATTTTGGGGTATTAGGGTTTATGGCATTGATTCTCATGGCAACTAATTTGTGAAATTGGATATAATTATACACAGAAAATGTTAGTAATTGTACATTAAAATCAGGTTAACATGCATATTATATAGTATTGAAATTATGAGTATTTAAATAGTTAGTATTTTACAGATTGGCCTAATTTACTTCCACTGTATGTGCCTCACCGTAACCAGAATTTTGCTTCTTCTTTTTTTTTTAAGAATAGGAGAGTCATTCATTTTTGTGGTCAACTTTTAACTTTTTGCCACAAATGCAGTCATTTGAGCTTAACTTGAACTGAACACAAAATATACCTTTAAAATGACCTAAATCAAATATATACATACTATGAACAATTAACAATGAAAATAGTGTGAATACAGAAGTATATTCCTGGCTGTGAATCCACCATATGTGGGATACATTTAAAGTTATACTATTAAGTACTGAGTATAATTAATTAACATGTATTTACTATGGGGTAAGGGTTTGGTTTAGGGTTAGTTGCCACAATTTACTGTTATTATCATAGTAAGTACATGTATAACAAGGACCCCGTAAAATAGTGTTAACAGTTAAATATATGGCTCTCAAACTGGACACGGCTCTGTCAATCTGCAGAAGTGACAGCTGAATAATGAAAACACGGCTCTAGATTTTCTTTTTTTTTTTTTTTAAACAGAAACAGTTATTCACAACCACAGACACTCATTTCTATGCTTGACTGAGCTGTGGTTCTTTTCAAGGACTTAAATCCTTATCCAGAATTGGGATTAGAGAGAAAGTAATTAAACAGCAATGTGTCAGGATTGTGAAGTGTGAAAGAGTCACTGAAGTGTTGAGAGAGAAATGGAACATCCTAATAACATAATTTCTTTAATCACACTTTCATAAGATGACCTCATGGTAGAAACCCTAAAGGCGGTAAATTTGCTGAATTTAGTCAGATAAGGAGGCAGAAAAGAACATTTTTCCATTAAATGACTCAGCATATCTTTGCTCTGTGTGAAGGGTGGTGGCCGTTCTGTCAGTATGAATTATTGAGTGACGGACACAGCTGGGGGGTGTTCATCCCACATTTCTTTCAGACCTCTGACATTGCTGACTGTCTGAGGCAGGATTTATGCGTCTGGTTTAATAAAAACAAGCTGTTCAAGACCAAAACCTTACCCTGATACAGATTGTGGCTTATAATTCAAAATATGCTTTCCGTTCAAAATCTGTGGGTGAGATTAAAGATAAAGAGAACCTTGCAGTTTTGACTCAGCTCCATCTTCCTCCTGATAAAAAGCTCCACATGACGGACAGTGGCTTCTCCGGACACACGCACATACTTCCTCTCAAGGGGCTTGAGGGTGAAAATATAATCATGACAAATTCAGCAAGACCTTCACCATAATTTCAGTTCAATTCTATACAATGATTCAGCAGTTTATATTTTATAAAAACAAATAACAATTGCAATGTATTGCCTGAATGTAAGGTGCATTACCTCATGTGAATACAGAAAACAACACCACAAGAATCCCAGTAATGTGCCAAAAGCAAAAAATAAATAAATAAAAATAATCAATACTTCAATACTGAAAAAATGTGAACATTACCTTATAGTTCTCAACACCCTCTTCAGCTCTGTAAATCAAAGATATATAAAAAATATGTTACATGAAACATTAACAAATCACATTTGTGTTTGTGTAATTGCATAAATAATAATTTATACTGTAAATAACAGATCATAAAGCATTTGCAATTGTGCAAAATCGCATTTTCAATCAAGAAAAAAAACACATGGCCTCTCAACCAGGAGGTTGAGAATAACTATTGTTTTTATCGAAGATCATACAGAATATTCTGGAATCACAAAGTGAATCACTGTTAATTCATTTAGTAAATAAATATTCCCAGTTTCTGTTAATAAAATAAAATTGAACAAGTAACGTTGGCAATATCATAGCTGAAATACCAGGGGAAATATCTTAACCAATATACTTTGAATATTGTGTTGGAAAATAGGGGGCCTAGTCAAAAAGGTTCAGACCTGCTGCTTTAAAAGTCTCTTTTGATTTTTGACAGTTTAGCTCCATCTAGTGAACATAACCTACATGACATTCAAAAATTTTAAATTCAACATGAAATTAAAATTTACTTCATTTACTTTCTTAATGCATGTTGCTGGCTTTATTGCATGATTCATCAGTGCATGTTATTCCAAAAACATGTACCTTGTCTTTGTTATCTTTTATCAAAATGCAATTTCTTGCTCTGCCTCTGAAATGATTGCATTTAGATGCACTGACTGAAAGCACTAGAACAGAATAACATCACTTATATATGCATAATCACAATCAACATTACTGACCCCACAAACTCCAACATCAGAGACACATCTAGCTCTGAGGGAATAGTAAAAACAGACTGAGGCAGCATGTCTCTCTTCTGTCTCTGAGGAAGCTTCACTGGGTATGTAGATGGAGCTGCCACTATAGGGAAAAAAAAGAAGAGAAAAATGATTGCATCATAAGCACATTCAAATCTTAATATTTCTCAGAACAGCATCTCTTAAACACTAAAATTCATATATAGTAGACAACATTTGAAGTTGATCAAAACCTTTCATCAAAGTTGTCCTAAAACCTTTGGACAACTTAGTTCTCAGGACAACTTTGATGAACTTTTTGATCCACTTCAAATGTTGACTACTGTATATTCAAAGAAAAAATATCAGTAGGGTGATTGCTTTGAACAAACCTGGCTTAGGAACGTCAAGCCCTCTCCGTTTATAAAATTCACATATACGTGACCTTTCATCTTGAGAGGAAAAACACAAACAACTTATTTTCTGTAATATGTTTCTCACATACATCTCAAATGTCAGAATGGGCCAACAAATGTGTAGCAGAAGAGAGTTTAACACTAACCTCCTTCCAAATATGGAACCATCTTGAAAACAATGTCTTGTAATTGTCGGTCAGGTCTAAGAGAAAAAGGGGTGAAATTTGACTCTGAGCTTGACAACCATGTTAAAACATGACCAGTAATTAAACACTAAAGCACATACAAATCCCTAAAGACCATGGGACATATTTGAGGCTATTATTGCTAGCAGTAATTAGACACAAGGGATTGTCTGGAACATAACAGCTAGACTAAATCTCTAGCGATAGTTCAAAACTGGTAAACAACACTACGCCCTATACACATAGGTTGAAACTGACAAAAATAATAAAGAAAGATAATAAAATAATAAAACTTTACCTGATACTGTACAGTGGCTGTGTCTGGTGTACGACAATAGAGCAGTTAGGACACCTGTTGCTGTAGAAAAAGTGCTTGACAATACAGCTCTTACAAACTGTGAAGGAGGAAAAAAGGGCAATAGTTAAATAAACAGGTGTGTTGCAAAATGTTGCAGATCAAAGATTATATGACAAAAAAATAATATATATATAATAATTTGATACCACTACATTGGTGGGTCATTTGCAGGAAATGTGGACTTACAAGTGTGAAGGCACTCTGTGATGGTGGTGGCATCAATGAAAAATCCATTGCAGAGGGCACAGCGAATATAGGGATAAAATTCCCTAAGAGGCAGGGTATGCTATAAATAAAATAAAATAAGTAAATAAATATATACACATACACACAAATATAATTGGGTATAATGTACTGTACATTCTTAAAGTGTATATAACAAATATATATGTACTTATAATATTTGTGTAAACTATTGTTATATACACGTTTATATTTAAGATTGTAACGTTACATTATAAATAAATGTTTTATATATATATATATATATATATATATATATATATATATATATATATATACGATTTTAACGCGTATAAGTACAAGTGTTATTTATATACGTATAATTTATATGCATATAAAACAAACATATTTATTAGTTGAATAGGTCATTTATACAAGTTAAAGTACTTTTGAAATAAAAACTCGACTAATTTGCTGATTCAGTATCGTACCTCGTCGTGAGGATGTTGTTCATTAGCTCTCTGGCTCTCGTCCTCTTCGCAGAGGGAAGCGTCTGACTGAAAGGACCCACGCGTGGATCCCTCCTCCACAACTCTGCCCACAGTTCCGTCCATAGTGCACTCAATGTGTGAAGCGCTTAAAATAACTTCTGGATAACAGCTACGAATGCCAACCTTATCTGTCTGGAGAGGCTGGGTGACTTCATTCGAGATGAAGCGCGAATAGTTAATTTCAGTTGCAAGTTTAGAAACACTTCTATCTACTTGTGCACCTTCACGGTGTGCGCGCAATACTCCAGTGACGCAGTTTAATGAGGCTAGAATAAAAGTCCCCAAAGGAAAGGATAAATAAATTGATCAATTAATAAAAATAAAAATGTATAAAAAAAGAAACAAATATATTACAACTTATCACTGAAAAGATTATTATATTTCCCTTCATAGTTCGCTTATCTACTGATCTACACTACCAGTCAAAAGTTTGGACACGGTAAGATATTTAATGTTTTTAAAAGAAGTTTCTGCTCACCAAGGCTGCATTTATTTAATTAAAAATACAGTAAAAACAGTAATATTGTGAAATATTATTACAATTTAAAATAACTGTTTTCTGTTTGAATATATTTTATAAAGTAATTTATTCCTGTGATCAAAGCTGAATTTTCAGCATCATTACTCCAGTCTTCAGTGTCACATGATCCTTCAGAAATCATTCAGATGATCTGCTGCTCAAGAAACATTTATTGTGTACAATTGTACAAAATATTTGTGTACAATATTTTTTTTTCAGGATTCTTTGATGAATAGAAAGTTCAAAAGAACAGCATTTATTTGAAATATATATTTTTTTGTAACATTATAAATGTCTTTACTGTCACTTTTGATCGATTTAATGGATCCTTGCTGAATAAAAGTATTAATTTCTTTTCAAAAAAATAAAAATAAAAAATCTTACTGACCCCAAACTTTTGAACGGTAGTGTATAATGTTACAAAAGCTTTGTATTTCAGATAAATGCTGTTCTTTTGAACTTTCTATTCATCAAGGAATCCTGAAAAAAAGTACACAACTGTTTTCAACATTGATAATAATCATAAATGTTTCTTGAGCAGCAAATCAGCATATTAGAATGATTTCTGAAGGATCATGTGACACTGAGGACTGGAGTAATGATGCTGAAAATTTACCATCACAGGAATAAATTATTTCATAAAATATATTCAAACAGAAAACAGTTATTTTAAATTGTAATACTATTTCACAATATTACTGTTTTTACTGTATTTTTAATTAAATAAATGCAGCCTTGGTGAGCAGACGAAACTTCTTTAAAAAACATTAAAAATCTTACCGTGTCCAAACTTTTGACTGGTAGTGTACTTCCCCCATCCAGACCAGAACAACGTTTTATGAGATTAAGGGTCACCTGACAAAGACTTTACAAAAGATTTATTAAAAAAAAAAAAAAACTGATTTAATGTGAAACGCTTTAAATAAATTTGCGCTATGTTTTCATTAACTGAATCAACACACAATATTATGAACTATAGGCCTAATAAATATTAGGCTATATTTTTCGTCGTATTCAAAATACACACCACCAAGTGGTCAATAGTAAAACTTTAGGTAGATTTTGCATTCGCATATGTAGACACCTTGTAGGATTTGAGCAATTTAAATTAAAAATGCATCAAATGCATCAAAAATGCATCAAAATGCATCAAAAGTCTGTTGAAATATTGAAGGGTTTAAAGAACGCCAAAGTATAACCCTTCCTTAAAACCTATATATTATTTGCCTATTTTTTTTATTAATGTTTTGTTCCCTTTATATTTGCTATGTTTATTGTTTTGTTAAATAAAGCATTTATAAAATGATAATGCTGAAAATTCTTTTTGAATAGAGTGTTTGGATGGAAGTTTTCTACCCTCTATCGACACAAGAGAGGAATGACAGCAAAGATGGCGGCGCCTATGAGCAACGTGGATGAAATTCGTGATAGAGTAATATTGGGTGAATTTGGCGTAAAAAATGTAAGTTATGCACTCTACAGGATTTATTTTCATTTGTATAGTGTTTACTATGTGTTTATGTTGATATAGCCTGTTTAATTGTCAATTTAAGTATCCATCATTTAATAATATAACGTTGCACATGGCATGTAGGTTTCTTAGTACATAAACTGCAATTTTTGTTTGCTTATTTTATTTATATGATCATGCTTAATAGCGTGTATTTCGGAAAGCTACATATGTAACTACTATTTACTGTATTTACAGGTCCATACTACAGATTATCCAGGAAATTACCCTGGTTACGATGACACATGGGACTTTGAAAAATTCAAAAAGGTGTGTGAATTGTACAGGATTTCCTTTATTATAATGAATATCGTAGATGTTTAGACGGGGATTTTATAGTGACTGATGTAAAATGTGTATATTACTCTTCCAGAACTTTAGGATCGATATAGTTAATGCTGATGAAAACACGTTGGAGTTTGATATGATTGGAATTGACGCTGCCATCGCCAATGCTTTTCGCCGTATATTACTGGCTGAGGTATGTTTTACGATGCTATGTCTTTGGTTTCTGCTTATATACATGTTGTATTACCATAATAATGAGCTGTTCTTAAAACAGGAGGTGACAGTCATAATGTTCTTTGAACTGTAGTGTTTATTTTCCTCATCTTGTTTAACAATTTAGGTCCCAACAATGGCCATAGAGAAAGTCTTCATTTACAATAACACATCGATAATTCAGGATGAGATTCTAGCTCATAGGCTTGGTCTTGTGCCCATTAAAGCAGACCCTCGTCTTTTTGAGTACAGGAACTCTGGTAAGTTTCAAAGTCGTTTTTGTAATGGTGCCACAAATGCCAAAACTGACTGAAGTTGTTAAACACTGTTGATTATTCACATAATATAATTGATGATAATTTGACAGTTGAGTGTGTTGTGTTTATCAGAGGATCAGGAAGGCACAGAAATTGACACAATTCAACTTCAGCTGAAGGTAAAATGCACCAGGAATCCTAGAGCCCCTAAAGACTCTTCAGATCCTAAGGAGTTATATCTCAATCACATGGGTGAGTAAAATGAGGTTTAGTTTTTTAATTAAGCTATTTTTGGGATGACAAAAACAGACATTTTATTTTTCCCCCATGAGGTTTACTTTATAATTTTAATTTTGTTTTCCCATGATCAATTATCTCTCTCTGGACCTTAGAAGATTTTGTTTTTCTTTTTTCTTTTGCTGTTGCTGTGCCCTATAAAACTAATTTAAAACGTGTAACCCATCTCTATGTATGTTAAATGTGTTATTCCAAACCCATAATTTTTTTAATTCTTCTGTGCAACCAGGGCTGCACAATTTTTTATTTATTTATTTTTTAAATTGTGGGTTTAAAAAATTGCAATTAAAAAAGACTCCACATTTGCTGTGCTGGTTTGTAAGGCTGCACAGTTTTGAGAAATAAGAAATATTATTGTAATATTTCACTGTAAACAATAATATTTTATAAAATTTAATTTTTCTGTACAACTGTAAAATTACAATTCTGATATAAATGGTTGTCTTAATTTCTTCATTTTCAAAACTTAAACTATCAAGCTTTTATTTCACTGGAAAACTGCAGTGAGCCCTTAAAGCTTCTCTTTTGTTGGCAACAGCTGGTTTTATAAGCATTTTTGGCAAGTTTGGGAAGATGGTTGTTGTCTTTCTGAATGCATGTTGTAAGTGACCCAGACTCAGAGCAGATGCTGAGATGAGTTTGCATGGAGCAGCTCTGGGATGCTTAAAATGCTGAATCATGACATGAGCTGCTTGCATGTAAATAAACACACGCTCTACACACTGAAACATGCAGCTCATGTATTTATTTAAATGAATTGCAGCCTTTACAATTTGACAATTGCAGTAAACCATATTGCATTTTTATCTGTTTTATTTACATTAATTGTACAGCCCTACATGCAACGCAAAAGATGATAGGCAGAATGACAGTTTCAGTCACTGTCACCTTTCCTTGTATGAAGAAAAAAAAAAAAAGATGTAATGAAAGTAAAAGGGGACTTATACTGTCAAACACAAACATTCTGCCATACATTTCGTTTTGTGTTCCACAAAAGAAAGAGTCTTACAGTTTTGGAAGAAGAGTTGTGTAAATATCTCACACAGATACTAATTCCCAACCATGACAGAACATTCCAGTTATCACCGCACTGTTTACTGAACTTTTGTGTTTGGTTTCAGTCTACTCAGGTGACATAAAATGGCTCCCAGTTGGAAACCAGGCCGATGTATTTGCAGATGCCAAGATTGGTCCTGTGCATGGGGACATTCTCCTGGCACAACTCCGACCAGGGCAGGAACTTGATATAGTCATGCACTGTGTCAAAGGAATAGGTTAGTAATATAAGAGGCTTCTGACCAAGATGATGTTTGATTTCCAGGGAGGCATATATATTTTTCTTTAATAAAGTTTTAGTTATTATATAACTTGTATAACTTCCAATCCCCAGTTTCCTGGATATTATTTATGAATTGTGTGATTAACTGGAGATCTTTGTTGCACCTCACAGGCAAAGATCATGCCAAGTTTTCTCCTGTGGCCACCGCAAGCTACAGACTCCTTCCTGAAATCACATTATTACAGACCATTGAGGGAGAACAAGCGGAGAGGTTAAAGCGCTGCTTCTCACCTGGAGTTATTGAGCTAGAGAATGTGAACGGTAGGACTATTCCACTTTATTTACATGTAGTCTTGATATTTGGTGTTTTTGTTGTTGTATTAATTCAATAATTTTGCATTTCAGGAAGGAAGGTAGCTAAGGTTGTCAACAGTCGTTTGGACACATGCAGCAGAGAAGTTCTCAGACATGATGACTTAAAGAACTTGGTGAAACTCGGCAGAGTGCGGGATCATTTCATATGTATGTTCGCAACCAAAAGTGTCGCATTAGGTTTGTTTTGTGGTGATTTACCAAAGGCATTGTCAAATTTTCTTTTGTGGTTTCTTTTCAGTCTCAGTTGAGTCCACAGGGATCCTCCCTCCTGATGTCCTGGTTACCGAGGCCATTAATGTCCTCATCTCTAAGTGCCAGAAGTTTCTCACAGAGCTTGATACAACAGAAATGGACTAGATGGGAGAAAATAAGGCTACTCACAATCATCCTATAGCTTTGAATGAAATCATGTGATTTTGTTTGCTGACATTGTACATAACTTTTAAAGCTTTAGCTAAAAAAACTCCCTTAACAAGTGTGAATTCATACAAATTCTAGTAAGCAGTTGTTTTTTCAACTTGAGGCTTTAAAAAAAAATGTTCCTGAAAGTATCCAAGCAGTTTCTTTTTAGTCAAGTTAATCTGTTTTGAGATGTCCAGCAATTACGAAACATAATTCTGTAAATCACATATGACAACACATTTTGTGACATATTTATGTTTTTCCAATGTATATTAAACTTTTTTTTTTTTTGACAAAATGACAAATTGTCTATTCTCTCAACCTTTGGAGTCAACATCTGAACAAATCACTTTGGTTTGAATTGTTGTCGGAATTCTGGTAAACCTGTGAAGTTTTCGTTGTGACTTTTTCTCATTTAGGGTCATAAACATGCCTGTAAAATATCGACACTAATGTATTTTAGAGCCTGCATACAAAATTCTATCACAATTATGGTGTTTGTGGGTCAATTTGATATTTTATTTTGTTTATTTTGTCTGTTTCTCCACTACTTAAATTTACATTTTATGCATTTGGCAGATGCTTTTATCTGAAGAAACTTACACTGCATTGTAAATATTTTTAAACCCAACGAATGGGTTTGTCCATATTTGACCCAAACATGGGTTGAAACAAGTGTATATTTTCTTCCCCCACATGTCATGTGCTGGGCTTTTGTTTTGTTTTTTTTTTTGTTTTGAGTGAGAAGTGTTAATGTTAAAGGTTTGCTGTTTTTTTTGTTTGTTTTTCATAATCTTTTTTTTTTTTTTTGGTGAATTGAATCCAATTAGGGTCAGCTTAACCCACCATAATGGTTGTACCCAGATTTTAAACCTAGTAAAATTATTTGAAACTTGTTAATATTTGTAAAGCAGCAAAATTGTTAACATAGCAATGAAATGTGACAGATCAGGCCATAACTCTTTGCATGCATATAGATTTTTATTTCCATTTCTTGTGGATCATCCATCTTCATAGTTTCCTAAAAAGAGCTAAGCATTGTCCAGTTTTATTTTGTCTGCCAGCTCACTCTCTATCAATGAAATCAAATGCTGTATCTTGTTGAATGATTATGGAGGCAATCAATTCAGTCTTCTGAAATGTACTTAGATTAATTACAAGCCTTGACACTGTTTAAACATCCCATGCCAGTAGGACTAAATAATGCAGCACAACCGACGTGTTTTCCTTTTATTGTGAGGGTGACCTGAAAATTTGCCTTTGTGTTCTGTTCAGTGAACTTTAGTGAGAGGTATTTTAGTAGTGCTTGCTTGGAAAGTTTCCATCTTGAAAATACCTATATTTTATATACAGATCATCACTAATAGATATGTAATGATTATTTGCCATCGGTGCTTCTAAAGTGCACATGCTGAGGTTCCTGTCTGCTTTGAGTTACAAACAAACATGCTGACTGAATTACTAGAGCTAATGTCCAGCATATGCTGCTGTTGCCAGAGGCAGATGCGTCTAAAGTAGCTTTGCATTTGCACTGTAGGGCATTGTTTGGCACAATGAGGGCTGGAGTCAGCACAATGAAAGCATTATGCGTGAAATCCTGTTTTTTCTTTGCCAGATGATACAAACACCAGAGCACCTGATGAAGTTCATTCAGATTTATGCATGATCCTGATACTTCACTTTGCATCTAATTACTTTTGTTGAGCTCAACAGGATAAGTTCTTTGCTAATTCTGCCTTTTCCAGGTGGCCTTAGTCACATTTTGGCTTATTATTATGGGTGGGCACAACATCTGCAGTAGATCATTTTGAGCTGTATCCTACCAAACACCCGCCCACCAATAATGCACAAGCAAATAGCTACATAATCGCATACAACATGTACAGGACTGTTGAAATTGGGCCAGGGTGTCTTCGGAGACGGCGAGTCACAGAGGGACGTGGCACAATAAGTGGGTCACCTTCCATTGTGCGGCTCGCATCATTAGAATGGTTCTGCTGAGACGAGTCATTTGGCACTCTCCATTCCTCTCCATCTTGTCTCATTACTCAGCTTTGCTCTTGGCAAGCAATGGACACCACTCAAAGCATAAAAAGACAGAAGAAAAATCTCATATCCTTGTTGGCCATAGCTGTTGTTTATAAAACTATTTTTCTAAGCAAGGAAATTATGGTGAAGGGATCACCCAGTTCTTTGGCCTACTTGGTGGAATTTTCTTTAACACAGCTTGACGGCTCATTAAGATAAAGCTTATTATATTTTTTGACTGTCTGGATATTACCATTTTTTCCTAACTACTTCAGTTTTCCATTGCTAATAAAACAAATTGCTTTTAATTTCAATTTGGGTCAAATAATTTGACACATGTCTCAGTTTTGACATGAATGGCAGCGGAAGTTTAATGCAAGAATATGGGCTGATTTTTGCCTTACCAAAGAATTACTTTGCTGAAAAAGCCTGCTTAAACCAACCTAACCTTGTATGCTAATCTTTCACACTGGTCATGCAGATCTGTTAGCTGATATCAGAGGGCACTTAGTTTTCTCACAGCCTGACCAACAAAAAAGTGCACAAAATCTTTTTAAAACCAGTCAACAGATTCTAAAACTACAACCGTTCACATGGATCTGTGAAAACGTCTAAAATGCTGTATTATGCATTCCAGGCCAGTAGTTGGCAATGTCACTTTGTAAAGAAACTCTACACGCCTATAGACTGAACATGTAATACACATGCGCATGATGTCACCGTTTTCACAAATTCACATTTTTGTAGTTTACAGGGAGACAATAACGGCATCATTTTCAAAGACTTGCATTTTGAATCTCGTTTTCAAAAGTTTGCGTTTTAAGGCCCCCAAAATGCCGTTATCATGTAAATTAACTGCCAAAACGTATAAACAGTTTTCCATTTTTAGTTGAAAACAGTGTTGTGTAAAAAGCCCCTAGGCTGGTTTGCTGGTCTTAGCTGGTTTAGGCTGGTCTCCCAGTATGATCAACCTGTTCTTTAGCAAGTCTTCCAGCCTGACCAGCTGAAAAATGACCAAATCCCCTATAAACAAGTCCAACAGACCAGGGCTGCATTTCTCAAAAGCTTGTGATCAACTTAGGTTTATGAAGCTTTTGGGAAACGCTGCCCAGGCTGGGAGTCAAGCAGACCAATTTAGACTGATTTAAGATGTTTTTAAGATGTTTTAAGATGTTTTATGTCTTTTCAGCTGGTCAAGCCAAGAGACCAGCTGGCCATCCAGATAAAAAGAGCTTAGGCTGGGGACCAGTTTAAACCAGCTAAGACCAGCAAAAAACTTGTTTTGTAGTAGACTAATGAATATATAATCTGAAAAAAAAAAAAAAACACTTAAACTATCCTTAGCTGGTTTAAGCTAGTCTCCCAGCCTCGTCAAGCTGCTCTTCAGCCAGTCCAGAAGACTAGATTAAACTTGTTTAAGTTTTTTTTATTATTATTTTGGCTTGTTTTACATGGTTTTCAGGCATTTTTCACCTGGTCAGTCAATTAGCTTAACCATTCTGGAAGTCCAGTTCAAACCAGTAAAGACCAACAAACCAAGTTTTTTTCAGCAAGCTAATAAACATTTCTCATTTGACAATGCCATATAATCTCTTCCCATTCAAAATAATTAGGCAAACTCTTTGCCTCATTTAATATACAGTCTGTAAGGATCCGTCTCTGAATGCTGATTTATGACCCATTTGCCGTGTTCTCAGATAATCTTTGCATTAAGCAATGTCCTTCCTCGTCGCAGGTCACAGGTGGCTGGGCTCCCGGGGCCCAGAACGAGTAGAGTTAATTGAACACGAGGCGCCCGTCCGCCTGCCTACGTGCTCGCCGCCTGAGTGGAACTGTGTATTTCCAGTGAGTGAGAGACAGAATAATGCCGTGCCTTGTGTGCCCCGGCGAGCTATCACTGCTCTGCCGTTGCCATGGTGACAGTGCCCTCGCTGGGTACAGCGGGCTGGAGAAGTTGCTCTGGCTCTGCGTCATATTTATTCCAGTGGATCCGTGCGCTCTCTCCCGCCTCCTCCTTTTGCTCTCCTCTACGTTCTCTCTCTCTCTCTTTCTCTGTCCATGCTTTTTAGGGCTAATTGACCCAGCTCCAGATCATCAATACACCGAGCTTCGACTACCACAAACAGCACAGACCCCGAAGAGGTAAATTGTGGTGAGACAAACAATGTGGAACATTTCTTAACTTGATTAGATTAATTTGTTTTGTTTTTTAAAATTCAAGTGGTGATTAGCTGACTTGCTTTTTCTTTTTTGTTGTTATTCTTTTCACACACTTAATTGGATCAGGAGTTGATTATAGATCCTTCCTTTCTGTTTGTTTCTCGACAGCACGACAGCACCAGGAACGCCGCCGTAACTGCGAGGGAAGGTGAGTGAGTGTCAGCGCACGCAGGTAAACATCTAGGCTTCAACAATGGTGGTGTCAGAGGAAAGACAGAGGAGGGATCATCTTTGTTTTCAGCCGAGCCGTGAGTTGGAGTGTGAGAGTGTGTGACTGAGGACGAAGGAGAGGGAGGGAGGGAGACCTGATTGTGCAGTCTGTGGTGAAGAGCATCTCCCGAGGCTCAGCGCTTCAAAGCCAATCTGTGGCTCTGAAAACAAAAAGCCATTTCCTACAGCGGCGCAAGGAAACCCCTCAATGTGAAATTATTCTCCATGGAGTGGCTCTCTTTGTTCTTCGCTCACTGCGTTTTGGACCACAGCTCCTCTCGGCTGAGGAAAGTAAATCAAATGAGTTCATCAGAGGCATTTTAAGAGTAAATAATTGCGGGGACTTGCGGAATACATCTGATTTTATATCTGATTGGCTGGTCGTTCGTGCCTGTGTGGGATTGAGAGTGTTGTCTCAGTGTCAGCATATTGATTTTGAGTGACAGGTGACATGTAATAACAGCGGTGCGATGAAAGCAGTGCACTGTTCCCTAGATACGCTGGATGGGAGTCTGTGAAATCAAGAGGTTGCTGAGTGCTCGCTCCCACCCCCCTCTCTGGAGTTGTCAGGTGGCTTTGACAGGGGACGTAAAGGACCAGTGGTGTGTGAGATTCGGTAGTTAGAAGCACAGCCCACTGGAGGGAGAGGCTTTGAGAAGAGAGAAGCAGGGCAGAGCGGGGGAGGCGTCGGGTCGATCGCGGGGCTGACACAGAGTGGGTGCCATGTGGACAGGGACCTCTGTCTGTCCTTTGGGACTATGAGATAACCAATGAGTCTCTGAAACAGGGAGGGTTGAAGATGTGAGCCTGCACTTAGAGACAAAGAAATGTTGAGCTTTTTTTAATTACAAAGTGAGTAACTTGTAACTAAATTGTAGTGTTTTCTGTGAGTGCTCAGTCAGTTTTAAACACTGGCTCCTTGAAGAAATCAGACACCTTAGCACACTCTCTGGGCTGTCTCTCCGATGTCCCAGTACCACAGGTACGTTTTGAATTTTTAATCTAAACTGTCTGTAGCCATTAACTGAACCATTTTCTTGTCAGTATGAATAAATGACAGTTGCTACATGTATAAAACAAGGTATTTCTATGTTTTTTTGACATGTACCATGGAAAGACCGTGGTATTCTAAAAAGTACTTTGATGTACCATGTAGATATCATGCTATATGAATATGGTAACCATTAACAAAATCATAATGAATAAATCAGTTATTATACTTAGAAAAAAGGTTACCATGTTTTTGGACATTTGCAATGGAAATAGCATGCTATTCCTAAAAGTAACTTGATTGTAGATATCATGCATTATGAATATAGAAACCATTAACAAAATCAATCTGTTATAATTAAGAGTAAATCACAGCTATAATTACAGAAAAAGGTATTACTATGTTTCTGGACATTGAATAACCATGGTATTCTTAGAATCAATCAATCAATCAATCTATCTACCTATCTATGTCTGTCTGTCTATCTATCTATACTTTTTACTCTAAATAAATAAAAAACACTAAAAGTACAAATGTACTTTAAATGCTTATGCATATTAAATTATTAATGTTTTATATTATTATTTACTATAACTTTTATATTTACATATATTGCATTACAATATATGTATAATATTTATTATACAAATATTAACATTTGTTAGATGACGACGAAAGTAATTTAAATAAAAAAATGAGGGAAATGAGCATGAACCACTAAATATCCAATACTGACTGATACGGATAATTAAAAAAAAAAAAACTAGTATATTTATTGGCTGATATCTGATATGATACCAATAAATTGTGCATCTCTACACCACACCACTTTTTGTGAATGTATCAAAGAGAGAACAATGCACAGCAATGCATAGGTTAGTGACATTCACAGAAAATGCAGAGAGGAGAAGGACAGCTGTATGAGAAGGGAGATCAGTCATGCAGCATATAGAGTGTGTGTGTTTCACTCTGGCAGGGGTGAGCTGTGCAGCAGACCCCAGGGAGCATCAGGAGGGCAGGCTGTACGTGTGCATGTGTGTGTTTATGCTGTGTGTCGTAGCTCCACTAGGCGGTAATGACTCCGTGCCTCTGGGCTCTGGCTGCCTCTGTTTATCTCCGTTAGCAGCACAAGGCAAAAATAGGCAATACATAGAGAGAAAAAAAGAACAGCATCACATGGCCAGTGTGCTCTAAAATGTGCCTCACAGGTCACTTTGACAATGTTGGCTCTCGCTTCCCTTCTCCCTCCCTCTCTGATCCTCTCCTGTGTTATACACACACTCTCTGTCTCTCTCACTCTCATATTTTCTCCCTCCCACAAGTATTGCAATTTGCATATTAATGAACCTGGGCGCAGTGTCGAGCAGGAGTGTAATTCCTACTTCCTGTTTCTCGCTGAGCTCTTGTTTCTACATTTTGATTTTTGTGCCCTCCTCCTACTGACTCCCCACCCCTTTCTGCCTGTTTCTCTTTCTCAGAAGAAGCCCATGCTAACAGTGCGTGGACTGAACAACACCATTTCATTAAGAGCAGTGCCAAACATGTGAGAAGATGTCTGTTGGAGGTTGTGCTTGCCCAGGTAAGAGCTCTAATTCCATCTCTTCTGCATGGACGACTTCAGGCAGAAGTTGCGAAACAACATGGGGTTTTTGGGAATGAAAGGGAGAAGACTATACCTGGAAGATTTCACATCTCTCGTGCACCAATAATGTGGAGCCACTTAGGTCATATGTTGCATTCTGCACTGTATCTTTGGCCTGTTTATTTGAATGGGAAAGGAGCATTAAATAAATAAGCATTCCTGTACGGCGACATTTGTTTTAGAGATGTTTGTGTATTTTATTCGTGCATGCAATGGCATGCATTCATTTGTGCAAGAAATTTGTGTGAACTCAGAGACTTCCTGGACATTGCTGTGACTTGAATAGCCTCCCTGACTGGTGTGTATAGTTGCACGGAGTGCTTTCCTTTCTCATATGACGTCAGCTTTCACTCGCAACTTAAAGTGCTTTGCATAGAGAAACAAGTAAAGGCTTTTGATTGAGCAGGACATTGTGGCAGTTTAACCTTCTGACGGTTATGAAAAACACATTCTGTTTTTCCTTCATGAATCATGTTCTTTTTCCATTTGTGCTGATGGCAGGGAATAATATATGGATTGTTTATGTAACGGAAAAAACTTACAACACAAATTCATTTATCTGCATTGCAAACATTTTTCACATATTGAAGGAGTTTGAAATCAAAGGCATTGACTATTTTGGCAGCTGTTCTTACTTTGAGACTGTTGAATAGAGACATCTGTCTTAACTAATTTATATAAGAGGAATTGCACAATTAGTCACAGGCATAAATCACTGTGTGTTTTTTAAAAAAATATACAAATCATTCTTATTTTATATTTATATTAATTTGTATAAATAGTTATATTTATTTTTTTAGTATTTTTACTTTTATAATGCATACCAATAGGTTTTATATTTATTCATATTTATATATATATTTCTAATTTCTATATATTCATTCATGTTTATTTATATGTATTATGCATAACAATAAACTGATAATTTATGTATGAATTCATTAATTTAAATTTTTATAATATTTTTAAATGTTTACAGTACATTTATGCATATATATGTAAATGTATCATTTGTATTTATATTATTTGTATTTATAAATTTCTGTTATAATTATGCATATATATAACATAATATAAATATATAATTTTTAAATACAAAGTATATATATATTTTGATTATAAATATATAATTTTTAAATACAAAGTATATATATATTTTGATTAATATATATATATATATATATATATATATATATATACTATTTGTATTTAAAAGTCTTATATTTTTATGTTTGAAAATATTAATATTTACATAAATATATCCGAAGCAACTTACTTGCATTTAAAGTATGCATTTGATGAGTTCAAATCGAACCCATGACCTTTGTGTTGCTAGTGCCATGGGACAGAATCTTCATAAAAATGTTAGCAACACTGGCCTTGGCTGAGATTCAAGTGATGCTCTTGGAGACATGGCTCCATGCTGGTGATCTAACAGCAAGTATCCTCATAGGGAATCTCTAAACCAGATTTAACAGAACTGTGTGGTCCAATCAATGGCAACATGAAACTTCATGAGACTTGCGTAGTTTGACCATACACCTTGTGTAAAATCGTTAAGAGTGACACAATGATGATATAAAGCTGCTTTCCTCATTCTTTTGCCATCTTTAACCTTTTGGAATCTTAGTCTCTTAAGTCCAAAGGTTACCTGTGAATGAATGTGCATAGTTTGTCTGAGTGTGGTCAAGCATGCTGGAAGCAGTGATGTAGCATATGTTGACTTTGCTGTGGAGCCCAGTGTGCGCCGTCACCTAAATAGAGAGGACAAATTTACACCATTAGACACAAGGCACCCTTGTTTCTGACCCAGTCTTTCTCTCTCACAAGTTATAGTCTCTGAATCACTTAAATACGTTTTTAATAGAGTCCATATGTTCAGTCTATAGGAGTTTCCAAGTACCAAACTTCATGTTCTTGAGATCTGTGGCATCGTGGAAAGATAATCACAATTACTAGGAACAAAATGCTTGTCCTCTCCCTCACTGTGATAAAGATTAAAAACAGGGTGAATGGCATCAAGGCAAGTTTGGACCGGTGTGGGGATTGTTTCTGTGCCATAAACACAAGGCAAGCAGTTTCTTCAGACTCTCTTAAGTCAGATTTTTATCTCAGCGCAAGAGCCAACCACAAAAGCCTCTCTGGCAACCCCATTGATAAACAAGCCAAAATTTGGCACATAACATTTGTTTAAAATCAAGTCACAAGGGTACATTTTTACGAGCGTAGTCATGGAAATTTCCACAGACATGTGTCCTGTCTGATTGCTTTCCTTTTTTGTGAAGAGGGAGGCGGGAAAGAGGGCGAAGAGAAGAAAGAGCGAGACTGAAACGGAGGCTTGGAGTGCGAGAGACGGCTCTTTCTTGCTTTTGTGTGAGGTCCCACTGCGCCATTTCATAAAAGGCAGAGGAGCACCGTAAAAATCTGCTTGTGATGTTCACCTCTGTCAGAAACACGATGCAATCTGTGCTTACAGCGCACGTCCCTCCCCTCAACACAGGTTTCGTTTGAAGTCTGGTTTGTTTACATTCCTATGCTCGTGTGGGCTGCACGTACAGTGGGCTGCCGTGATCTTCCTGTCTGGATTTGCGGATATTTCGCTGAGCACGGATTGCATGCTTTCAATGGCCTCTTTTATAGCTTTGTTTGAGCTAGATAACAACCCATACCAACGCTTTTAAATGTGAGCTATTTACATGATACTAAGCTCCATCCAGCTGCTCTCTGCCACTCGACTCTCTACCTCTTACCCACAAGTACTTGATATCAGCATGTGTCCTGTTACCTCACGCAGAAAGTCACATGGCCCCTTGATTCGAAGGAAATGACTTTGAGCAAAGCTAAAATAGTCACAAAGCGAGCCTGTTTCAAGTTGCACAACAGCGAAAGGGTTAGGGTATGCCTGTCAAGTTAAGAGAAGCTGCGCTGATTTACCATCTCCCTGCTGGACTGGCAATGCCTGTGCATGGTGCGTTTAGTGTGCATTTGTGTGCGCGTGTGCAACATCTCCCCCCTCTCCAGCCCGTGGCTCACAGATCTGTCTCATTACACAGAGCTAGAACAAAATGGCTTCCTGTGCAGAAAATCAGCTCCCCTCAACTTGTCAGCATTAGACGGGGATGTTAGAACTCGTTATGTCACGTGTCAATGATGGTGAGGAAATATTAGATGAGAGCTGGCATTTGCCAGCTGCACAACTCTGCCACTGTAAGAATCAATGCGCTGTCTGAACAAAAAGGACACATGATTTTATGGTCTGAATGAAGATTTATTAATGGTGCTTGGTAGGATAAGCATTACTTTTGCTATTGCTTATATTTGTACCTCTATTAGTATTAAACTTTGGCATGCGACTGTTTGTTCGATGGGAATGAATGATACCTTAAAATCTGCGGCTTTATGATGAGAGCTGTGCTTTTTTCCAGAAGTTTTCAAACTGGGGTCCTTCTGGGAACCACGGGGTGCTTGGGATTCTGCAGAACATTTGAAAGGAAATTAATTGATTTATTTTAAATATGCAATAATTTTTTACCACATGTTTGAATATTTAGGTAATTTAGGGTATTATGTGATGTAGGACAGTCAAAAAAGCATGTAAACATAAGATATTAAACATTTTTAACATTTTTTTAACCACATTTACAGATTCTGACAATTAATTATTTAATTTCAGGGTAGTGTAAGTCAGCCAGCATAACTTAAGGTGTTAAACATTTTTACGCAGTCATTTTTTTTTTTAACCACATTTATAGAATTTGACATCATTAATGTTTCATTCTGCTTTCTAAAGAATTAAAAATAATTGTATTCTATTGGCAGATTTATTTCTAAAAAACATACGTGCCACTTTCAAGAATAGTTTGTAGGCTACTTGTGTTGTTTCTCCGTAAAAACAAAAAATCCGTTATGAAAATAATATCTTGTTCTCACACAGTATAATTGGGCTGCAGCTAGGTAACCACAACCGTACTGAAATGTGATATTGCTATTATGTAGGCTACTAGTTCAATAAACGAGGAGTTAATATTGAGTAACTTACATTTTAGGCACGATATTAACAGTTGTTTTGTCTGTTTTTGCTCCGCCATCGAAAATAGCTCCAAACGAAGCCAGCAACACGGCAATGGCGTATTCGTTCTTGAATGAATCAATGTTTTTTGCGCGAATCGGTTGAGTGAATGAATCAATGACTCACTCATAAAAACATTTGGGCTGAATTCGGAATAGCGTACTACCATACTTCTCTTAATATATCTTCCAAATATATGATAGAAAAAAAAAAGAACAGAAGGATTATTATGCGATTAGGTTTCCGAATTCACCGTAGTGTTGTCCTTGACTGAATCATGACTCATTAGGCTAGAGAATCACTTGTCGCCACCTATTGGCGTAATTTAGTTGCAGTAAGAGTAGTAAAAGTAATTTGCACGAAAAAAAAATATATATATATATATATTTGCACGAGTCATTAAAATATATAAATATATACAAGTGTAAAAATGTAGTTTTGTAATCACAAAAAGGGCAGTGCTTTAGTTGAGCCCAAATAATTACATAGATAAGCGTTTGTAAATGTAAGAAAGAAACGTAAAAAAAAATCAGAACTGCAGCAATAAAAAGAAAAGTAAGCAAAGGCATCTGTATATTGTAGAGTGACAAGGATCAGCTGTTTGCTTCTCTATGATTTCCAACTCAGTGGTTCCTGAGACCTCAATAAACTCCCATGACCCGTCCCTGCGGCTGCTGTTGCCAAGGGAAACACGCTGAGTCTGATCACAACAGACCCCTCACACTCTCTCTATACCTGAAGTGTGTGTGTTTTATGTAGGGAACACCTAAAGTGCCCGAACTGGTTTATTCCCAATGACAGCAAATGTGTTTTCCTCAGTGTGTTTTACTGCTCATTGATTTTTCTCTGCATTCTCGTCCAGTATTTCTCCTGCTGCCTATTGAGGTCTGACACTGGTGTTTGATAGCATAGAGTGTTTGCCAACAAAGTCAACAAACACCACAGTTACTTATTAGTCATTTATCAGACACTTTCATATCCAAAGTGACTTACAGTATATTTATTACGTTAGGTTCGATCCCCATGGAGCGACATAAGGTTAAGTGCTTTGCCCACATCTTTAACCAGCAACCACTGCAGTGCAGCAGCAGTTAGAGTACTCACAGTATATTTGTTAAGCGTGGGCATTTCAGAGCCCTCACATTTCCTCTCACAGTAGTGCAACGCATGTTTCCAAGTGAATTAACGGCTTAAAGAGATGCTTGCAACAAAAAAAGCCAGTCAATTTAATCCAGCAGTGGGTTCACTTAGCTTTGCATATGTCTCTGGCAATCAAATGCCTGTAAGACTTCTAGGTGGTAATGAGTGGTTTGCGATGAAAAGAAAGGAATCACCTGTAGAGCAGAAGCTTTATAAGGCCTGAAGAGGCAGTTTGATCCTTGCTGGGTCATCAGAACATCATCATCTGTTGAAACAGAGGCAGGCTTTTAAAGTGTGCACATTGCTTTAGTAAAGGTGAGTCATATTTAGCATCAGAAAGATTTTATTGTTTTGTTTTAAAAGAAAGTAATACTTTTATTCAGCAAGGATGCATTAAATTAGTCAAAAGCAACAGTAAAGACATTTATAATGTTTCAAAAGATTACCATTTCAAATAAATACTGCTCTTTTGAACTTTCCATTCATCAAATAATCCTGAAAAAATATATCACAGTTTCCACAAAAATATGAAGCAGCACAACTGTTTTCAGCATTGATAATAAATGTTTCTTAAACATCAAATCAGCATATTAGAATGATTACTGAAGGATCATGTGACACAGAAGACTGGAGCAATGATACTGAAAGTTCAGCTTTGCCATCACAGGTATAAATTACATTTTAAAATAGAAAAAAAGTTATATTAAATTGTAATAATATGTCACAATATTACAGCTTTAATGGATTATTAAGCAAATAAAGCCTTGGTGAGCATAAGAGACAAAAAAAAAAACTTACCAAAACCATTTTGTTCAAAAGTTTGGGATTTTTGAAAGAAGTCTCCTGAAAGAACATTTTAAGAATAGCCTAGCTTTATGATTAACTACATAACATATTTAATTAATAAAACTTATAATAAAAGTATAATAACATAAAACTTGATAATACATTTAAAGATACTTGAATTTCATGTTTTCCTCCTGTAATTTTGTACTGAAATATTTTTGATAATAAAAACAAACAAACAAACAAAAAAAAACGACTTTTCCATTATTTTTCCAGTTTGTGATGACTGGATAAAAATTCAGATCTGTAAGATCTCACAAAGAAGTGCAACACTTCAGAATAAAAAATATTTAAATTAACTATTGAAACACTAGAAATGTTCATGACTTTTTAAGACTTTATTAATTTCAAATTGAAATTCCCTAAAATTTTCAGGTTTTCCAGGACCGTGGGAACCCCAAACAAAATATTCACACATTCAGTAATATAAATCCTAATCAGGATTTAGGGATTGATTACACAGATTTCATTAAAAATTCAAATGTGTAGACTATATTTTGTGAACAGCACATCATGATATTCCTTTCCTGCACATTCCTCTGAGTGAAGGACAGACTAGATATGATTTGTACTGCAGTCAGTCCCCCACAGTAGTTAGTATGGCCCTCACATATGTCGTCTGTCGCCAGAGCATTATCGCGCTCTGCCAGCCGTGTAGCTGTGAGCAGCCTGGGTGAGCGCGAGGCACATGGCTCCTCCTGTGCTTGTGTTTGGGAGAGATGAGGCAGTGGCATAACAAAGAGCCCCTGGAGCACTGCGAGGGAAGCAGAGGCCTCATCAGGGAGAGAGATTTTGTCAGCCATGGCGGTGAAGGATGGAGTTTTCTCCACAGAGGCAATCCTTCATTCAAGTTAAACTTCACTGCTGCACACGAAGGACGTTCATAAAGCTTCATAAAGTTAATAAATGAATTCAGCAACAGCCCCCAGTGTAAGTTGAGCTATTATCTTTTAGTGTCTGAATGTGCCATTTAACCAAGCAGCTTATTAGATCCTCAAGTCTTCAGACTTTTAAAATAATATACCCAGGCTGAGGTACCTGTCATCCTGATTACATTTATATAAGCATCACTCGTGTCTTATTGTGAAGTTAGCTCATAGCTAAATTTGTGCTGCAGTCCTGTGAATTCAGGACATATAGGGTTTTGCGCGTTCATTACACTAGGGGGCGATATTGTTCTATCTGAGACAGTGGATGGGTCTGAACCATCACACGTGCTTACATGTGACCCACAGCAATTCATTATGAATTCATTATGCTGATTTGACCCACAGCCAAAGAGAAAGAATTTTATGTCATCATCTATTCAACCTCATGTCAATTTTCTGACTTTCTTTTATTTTTGGAGCATAAAAGATTTTTTTCTTTTTTAAAAGAAAGGTTTTTTTGTTCATACAACAAAAGTCAATGTTCTTTAAAATATCTTCTTTTGTGTTCCACAGATGTATATATATATATATATACACTACCAGTCAAAAGTTTGGAATCTGTAAGATTTTTAATGTTTTTAAAAGAAGTTTCGTATGCTCACCAAGGCTGCATTTATTTAATTAAAAATACAGTAAAAACTGTAATATTGTGAAATATTAAAAGTGAGTTATTTTAAATTGTAATAATATTTCACAATATTTCAAATATATATATGTGTCCAAACTTTTGACTGGTATATATATATATATATATATATATATATATATATATATATATATATTTTCATTTTTGTGTGAACTATCCCTGTAACATCTTTTGCAAGGCCACACCACTATAACTCTGTTTCTATAAGTCTTGATCAAAAATAAGAGTCAGTCATAATCTTTCGCTTATTATATATATATATATATATTTATATATATATATACATATATATACAATGGATTTGAAATAACATCAGTTCAAATAACCGGACCAAGTGTTTATTTCATTTCATTTCATTTAAAGAAACTGGCATTTTGATCCTAGTGACATACTTGAGATATAATTATAATATAATTAACAGGACAAAAAAAAACTATGTGACTGATTTAGTGTAATGCAAAGACATTTTAAAACTTTTTTTTTGTTATTATTGATTTTTGCAAGTGTCTCTTATAGTCTTTTATCAGTATTTCATTAGGTTTACTCTCCTCTTTACAAAAAAACATGCTGACCTTTCTCTGTGAAAACATTAATAAAACACTGATATCACAAGGCAAGAGTTCAGCATGATAGAATTTGCATATCAATTTATTGCCTTTGAACATTTGACAGCATTTGTTTTTGTGACATCGCCATAGAAAAGTGCCAAATTACAGGGACAGTCCATTTGCAGCAGAGGCGTTAATGCTGTTCCTGGAGATCCCTTGTTGCAGAGTTTATTTCCATAACTGCTCAAACTCCTGCCTGTATTTTGAAATATGATTGATCAGAGTTGGAACTGGATGATTGATTAGAGGACTGGGCCAGCAGCCTTTCAGCCAGTTACTAGCCCAGATGTTACAGGGATAGTTTACCCAAACATTAAAATTCTGTCATCATTTACGTACCCTCAAGTTGTTCCAAACCCGTATGAATTTCTTTCCTCTGCTGAACACAAAAGATATTTTTAAGAATGTCGGTAACCAAACAGTTGATGGACCCCATTGGAAGTCAATGTGGTCCGTCAACCGATTGGTTACCGACATTCTTAAAAATATCTTCTTTTGTGTTCAGCAGAAGAAAGAAATTCATGCAGGTTTAGAACAACAGGGTGAGTAAATAATGACAAAATTTTCATTTTTGTGTGAACTATCCCTGTAACATCTTTTGCAAGGCCACACCACTATAACTCTGTTTCTGTAAGTCTTGATCAAAAATAAGAGTCAGTCATAATCTTTCGCTTATTTTCCATGTAACTCCTAAAATATTTTAATTCATTTATAATAGTCCCATGGTCTTAGATCTTAGGTCTTACTAATAACCATGGTGTCTTTAAAGAAAACACAACAGGAAAAACATCTTAAACCTCTTATAATTCTAAATAAGTTTTCTACACATCTGTAAGTTTATTGTCCAATAAGCCTGTATTATTTAAGGACAATGGCTTATGTGTATTTCACCTTGACCTAGTATTATTGTAGTAAATCATTTAAACCTTAAAAATTCTGGCAATTCTGGTTTTTACAGACAGGTTCACAACTTCTTCACATGTTGAAACATCCAAATGACTTCAACTGTGATGTTATTCGTGAAATGGCCAATTCAAAAACATAAATGTAACAATTATAAAAAATATAGCTTTTTTTTATATATATATATATCAAAGTTTCCAATTAATTCAAATGATACAAACTAACTTAAAAAATAATTTTAATTATTATTTTTAATTATATTATTTAGAATATTTAACCATAGGCAGGGTCTTCAGAAGATGCGTAGGTAGTGTAAACACAGCATCCTCTCAGCACTCATTCAACTTATGTTACATATTTTACAAGTTTAGTCAACTAGTGTTTTAGTCTATGGTCTTGTTTTTCTTTTGACAACATTTACAGTAGGCTTTCTACGCGTACTGTACTAAAAGCAGGCAGTAGTAGCGTGTGTCTGGGGGAGGGGTGGGTTTGATTGGATGGGAATGCGAGGGGTTGATGCTCCACCACCAGAGCAGGGAGTGTTGAGGGGGGTTGCACGGAGAGAAAGAAGGGCCTGTACCATTGTTCATGATCAAGAACAAAGGGTTGCACGGGCACTTTTCCTCGTTGCCCATTGAGTCCGGTTCTTGTTTAACACAGTCTACTACTACCAGCGCTGCAACTGCATTTTGTACCTGTTTTTTGCACACCACGATGGTTTGAAGGAGCTGATGTTTCAGCTCACCTCGCTTTAAAAACAGCGACCGACAGACCGGGATTATAATCAGGGAGCACCGGGGAGAGTGAGCGTCGGATTCCTGCTTGGATTCCTGCAGGTGTGCTTGAGCTTCCATGCAACGTAAATTCATAGCAACGCTTAGTTTTAAAACGAGAAAGCGCGGAAATAAATGCTCTGTATTTCGTCGCCATGGTGATGCTGTTTACGCTGTTCTGATAATCGGCTAACCTGTGCAGGGCCTCGCCTGTGCTCGGACTCAGAGCCAGGCCTGGCTAAGCTAGGCTATCAAGTTTGTCGTTGTAGTAGACAAATATAGAGACTTGCTAGGAACAAGTTGCTACAGATTCATATTCGATAAATGTTTGAATTAAGAGCAGAATCTTTTAATAGTAGTTCAATGCACTTTATTATTAAATGTATCTAGTATGGCTACACCTTAATAGTAGCTTAGCACAGATGTGTTCAACAACAGAGAGGAGAATTAAGTGGTTACTATTAATCTTTGTGAATATACAATAAATGCAGTATTTAATCATGTGCAGTATCAGGAGTTCTTAATTGCTTTAAATGATAATTTTTAGGATTTAAATGGACTCTTAATTACTTTGTTTGTAGATGGCATTATAAAACGTTATTCTGGTAAATGCAGTGTGAAGGTTAGTTAAACTGTGTGTGTGTGTAACGTTTATTGTTAATGATGTGAATAAGATTTATACTGATTACATTTCTAAAATGCATATAAAAAGCACCTCTAATGTTTCCAAAAGATGGGATAGAATATATATGTCTTTATTCAAATTTTTCAAATTATGCTGATTACCAAAACCAAAGACTATAAAACTAACAGAGCCAGAACATTGACAGGATGGTACACTAGACTAGAAGAATGGCCGATCTGTATGTGACCTTGCCTCCTTTTCCCAGTTAACTCATGCAAAACCTGGAAATATTGGGAATATGTAAAACTGTTATTTCCAGGCCTGAGAAAGTCATAGATATTTCACATAGTGTTTACATACATGTACTTACAGTGTACTTACCTAAGAAAATACTGAGTAAGATAACTACAGGGGTTAGGTTTAGGTGTAGCTTCAGGGTTAGTACCTAGTTATTCATCATCATCAGTCCCATGACCTGGTGTGGTCGTCGGGTCACTGCGCTGTTGAACATCTAATCAGGTCCCTCCACTTGTCTCGGTGTGCCTAGTTATTACCCAATTATAATTATTGTAATAAGTACATAGTATGTACATGGGGAACAGGACTGTAAAAGAAAGTGCTACTGATATTTGTATAGTGAATATAAATGTTTCTTGTTGCGCTAAGTTCTAAATATTTCATTGGGTACTGAAATATCGATATAATGTTTTAAAGTAAATACATATTCAGAAATCACGAGCGACCGAAAAATCATAGTCATGGAAATTCATTAGTCAAAAGGTGTGTGATGGGGTCATCCTGACCTAGTAATTGCATTCCAGTTTAATTTCATTGTGTGGTCATTATATATTGTAACAAAAATATGCAAGAAACATAAAGCACTGCACGAATGTTGCATTTAATAAATTGCAAATTGAATTGTGCAGCGTATTAGATTAGTCCTTGTTTGGTTTGTTTTTGGGTTTCTGCTTTTAACTGGCTGTCATGATGAATTACATAGCAGGACTAACAGGACTTAACTGAATCCTTCAATTGAGATGGGTGATGGGCTGTGCATGAGCTACAGGGAAATAATCACAATGTCATGTGATCACATGGTGTTTGCTTACCAGGGTGTGGGGAAATTATCATGGAAGTCTTTAAAAATATATTTATAATATTTATTATTTAAATAATGAAATATTAAAAGATGTCATTTCCTTCAGTCTCAGATCAACATGCAAGTTAACTGCAAGGCTAGTCAGTGAACAAGAATAACTTGGTGTCATCTTGTATTTAGATATAAATAATAAAAAAAGACTGATGTTGTGGAGAGGTCAGGACAAAAATAGACATTTCTTGTTTACCTATAGCTGGACTCAATGCATCATGATGTATGACTTTGTAGGCATGTCTATATATTGTGTAAGTGGACTCTAAATATAAAATGTGCAGTCTTTTATGTTTGAATGGACTGTGTTCTCTCTCTCATTGTCTTTCTGTGTTTACTTCGATAGGCTGTTCGTCCAAGTCATTCAAGCTGTACTCCCCAAAGGAGCCTCCCAACGGTAGTGCCTTCCCTCCATTTCACCCAGGAGCAATGCTTGATAGAGATGTGGGGTAAGACTTATGTTGTGATCGATGTTTTACGTGGTGAAGACTACATGTGTGTGTCTAGTAATTGGCCATTTTTCTAGTTTTGAAGAAATAGTTTCTTGACATCTAGCTAACACCTATCACACTGATTATACACTAGACATTTCAAATGAAAGTCGCTTATTATTAAAGTTTTCATAATGCTCCTTATATTTCAGTCCGACACCGATGTATCCCCCCTCTTACATGGAACCTGGAATAGGGTAAGCTCTTATTTGGCAGTTAATATCTTTGTCAATGGCAGTATATTTTCAAGAGACACAGAAGAGGGTGTAAATACATACAAAAAGCTTTTGGTTTCACTGCGTCTTTCAGTATATTTTAAAATGCATTTTATTCCTGTAATGGCAAAGCTGACTTTCAGCATCATTACTCCAGTCTTCACTGTCACATGATCCTTCAGAAATCATTCTAGTATTCTGATTTGCTGCTCAAGAAACATTTTTTATTATCAATGTTGAAAACAGTTGTGTTGCTTAATATTTTTGTGGAAATTGTGATTCTTTGATGAACAGAAAGTTCAGCATTTATTTGAAATATATTTTTTCTTGATAATGCATGTCACGTTACAGGAGGCACACACCGTATGGAAATCAAACAGACTACAGAATATTTGAGCTCAACAAAAGACTACAGAATTGGACAGAGGTAAGAGAAACCACTTTATCAACATTCATGGTACAAATGCAAAGGAAACAGTAGTTTGTTTACATGCATGCAAAATTGTGCAATGTAAATGTTGCTTGGTTTGCCCATTTTAAAGTTTTTTTTATTTTATTTTTTTAATTAAGACTATAGTTGAATTGTGTGGGGGGGTTTTGTGCTTTCTCAGCAGGATTGTGACAATTTGTGGTGGGATGCGTTCACTACAGAGTTTTTCGAAGATGATGCAATGCTGACTATCACTTTCTGTCTGGAAGATGGACCCAAACGATATAGTAATGTCCTGTTTTATGAAGTCACTTCAGCGATTTAACCTGAGTGATCTAATATAGATATAAGGAAACCCATTCATTCAGTTTTTTCTCCTGTAACTCAGTCCAAAATTTTTCCTTTTTTCAGCTATTGGTAGGACGTTGATCCCTCGGTACTTCAGGAGTATTTTTGAGGGAGGGGCCACTGAACTTTTCTATGTGCTGAAACATCCCAAGGAGTCATTCCACAATAACTTTGTGTCCCTGGACTGTGATCAGTGCACCATGGTTACACAGAACGGCAAACCCATGTTCACACAGGTATAATTTTCTTCTGCGTTTATGGCCAAAGTTTTAAAGCTAACGTTAACTAAGCATATCTTTTGGTATGACCACCATTACACAACGCACATCTTGTAAAGTTTATTGTCAGAAATAAATCCTAAAAATAGCCTTTATGTGTTGCCCGTTCATTTCTTTTCAAAATGAACGCGGTGTCAAAAAAGGCTTACATTAACTCTTGTTGTGATCTTAAATGGAAATAAAAGTACTTCCATTAAATAAGTTCTGCAATAAGAACATAACCATTGAATCATTGTAGGCCATCTCTACCATTGTCATTTAAAGTACATAAGTCCTTTCATCTCCTCAGGTGTGTGTGGAGGGAAGACTGTACCTGGAGTTTATGTTTGATGACATGATGCGTATAAAGACGTGGCACTTCAGCATCAGACAGCACAGAGAGGTTGTGCCGAGAAGCATCCTGGCAATGCATGTGAGTTTGGGATATTTGTTTGTGCTGTTTTCAGTTCACATCATTACAGTACTTGCAAGTCTGCACTATATTGAGATTATTAGAACAATACTTTCGTCCTAAAAACCCTCTATCAATAAGTATTTACACTGCCATTCAAAAGTTTTGGGTTAGTATGATTTTTTTTTTTTTTTTTTTTTTAAAGAAATCAATATTTTCATACAGCAAGGATGTATTAAATTGATCAAAAGTGACAGTAAAGACATTTTTAATGTTACAAAAGATTTCTTTTTCAAAACAAACTTTTAAACTTTCTGTTCATCAAAGAATACTGCAACAAATGTATTGTGGTTTCTAAAAAACATTAAGCAGCACAGCTGTTTTCAGTATTGATAATAATAATAATAATAAGAGGAAGAAATGTTTCTTGAGCACCAAATCAGCATATCAGATTGATTGCTGAAGAATCATGTGACATTGAAGACTGGAGTAATGGCTGCTGAAAATTCCACTTTGTCATCACAGAAACAAATTACATTTTTAAATATATTACAACAGTAATTTTAAATTCTAATAATATTTCACAGTATTTCTGTAGTGTAATATCTACCATTAATTCAGACCATTTTTCCAATAATTTGTAGATAATTTCAGCTGTAGATGTGATATTTATTAATTTATTTTACCTCTTAAGACATTTTAAGGAAAAATGTAATGTCTCCCATATTATTTAGTATTTCAACTCTAGATTTTTTCTTCTTTTTTCTTAATGTCAGTTTAAAAAACAAAAACAAAAAAGTTTCAATAGATTCTTTTACCATGATTTGTGCTTGTCTTTGGTAAACCATGGGCAAAAAACTATACTACATTACTATTTATGTTAATTTACTAAACGTCTTTCACAACAGGCACAAGACCCTCAAATGCTTGACCAGCTATCAAAAAACATCACAAGATGTGGCTTATCTAACTCTACGCTGAACTACCTCCGAGTAAGTTCATTTCCATCAGTCTACAGAACGTTAGATGTGAAATAAAATACGTCTCCATTGTCATCTAACAGATTTTTCCTCTCCCACAGCTTTGTGTGATCCTGGAGCCCATGCAGGAGCTGATGTCCAGACACAAGACGTACAGTCTCAGCCCACGAGACTGCCTCAAAACCTGTCTGTTTCAGAAATGGCAGAGGATGGTGGCCCCACCAGGTGAGAATCGAGTGACTTTCATCTGAAAGTCAAACAAACAGCCAGGGTTTTTATAGTAAACTAAAACCATAAAAAGACATTTGTTACTTGAAATAAAATAAATGTTAACTGAAATTAAATATCAAATAAATTAAGTGTAAAAATCTTTTTTATTTTAGCTAGTTGCCAAAGCAACATTTCTCAACATTTCTTAATGCTGAATAAAAAAAAAAAACTACATAAACATATAAAAACAACTAATAACAATGAAAAAACACTAAAATTGCTAAAACTTTAAAATGTAAATAAAAACGAATTCAATATATTCTATAATACTATATATACACTATACTATTAGAAAATATAATAGTAATAACTCTGTATCCAGCGGGATCCCATGCAAGTTTCAAATATTGCTCTGTTCTTTCTCCAGCCGAGCCTGCGAGACAAGCCCCCAACAAGCGAAGGAAACGAAAAATGTCAGGCGGCAGCACAATGAGTTCCGGAGGGGGCAACAACAACAACAGCAACAGTAAAAAGAAAAGTCCAGCCAGCAGTTTTGCGCTCTCCAGCCAGGTACCTGTAAGCATCTCATTTTGATGTCCATTTTGAGCTGTGGGAGATGGGTAGCGGGAGGAGGGTGGACCAATGCTTGTATTCAAGTTACGCATAATATTAGGAAGACAGACCCAACATAGAGACAAGTGGACATGATCCAATGCTGGGCAGTCCCTGGTCCTTTAGGGCCGCAGGTCTGTGGGTTTTTTGTGCTTTTTGTCAGTCTGTTGGGTGTTTTGAGCTCCAGAGACGCAGCCAACACTAGAGACCCGAGGTGGAATGAAACCCGTGCAGCACTCAAGGATCCGGGATGCCCACCATGGCAGAGCTATTTAGTGTTCAGCATGGTGAACGTAGCCTTTTTCACAAACAGCATGCTGCTGGTTTAAGTTCCTGTGGCTGGTGCACCGTGCTGATTTGGGCTTGTAGTGGGCAGGATAGTGGAGGTCTAGTTCCTCAGTGCCTTCTGCAGTTGCTATGTGGTGTAGAAAGCCACCGCGTCCCCCTACGGAGCACCCCCGGGTTGCGGGGATAATGTTTGCGCCCCTTCCTGTCCCCTGCAGGATGTGATGGTGGTGGGAGAGCCCACTCTGATGGGAGGGGAGTTCGGGGACGAGGATGAGCGGCTCATCACGCGGCTGGAGAACACACAGTTTGATGCGGCCAATGGCATCGACGACGAGGACAGTTTCAACAGTTCCCCCGCCCTGGGCACCAACAGCCCCTGGAACAGCAAAGCTCCCTCCAGCCAGGAGAGCAAAAATGACAACCCCACCTCACAGTCATCACAGTAGAAGTATTAGGGGCTAGCGAAAGGCTCGAGAAGCCGCTCGAGGACACGACCCGGTCCTAGTCTTCTGCGTTGACAAGTCCTCAATTGGTCACGCGTGAAATTGGCCCTCCTCATCCTCCGTCGCCATCAGACATGCCGTTTTGTTGGTTCTTTTGTTTCTTTGAGAGTCGTTTCCAACACCATCCGTTTCTGTGTGTCGATCAGGCTTAGTGATCAGGCTGTGGGTTATTGTTCCAACCTCGGGTCTCTCTGTGCGTGCTGTGCTTTGACACGCAAGGCCGTTTCTGTTGTGCTCACTTGACAGGAAAGGATCACTTTTTATCTAACCGTTTAGTGATATGACCATTGTGTGCACCTCAGATTCAAACCCAACACTCCATTTTTAAAAACTCAATTATTTGTTTTGTAGGACCTGGTTGGAACAAAAACCTGTACAGTTCCGGAGCTTGAGGACCGGAGTTGAGAACCACTACGTAAAGTCCTTAAAGTAAAACTAAATAAAGTGTAAAGCATCGAGGTTCTTGAGTTTGGTCATACCCGAAATGGTCACTGAGAGCTTGCCTGACCATTATGCCAGACTCAAAGAAGTGTTTGATTTTTTTTTTTTTTTAATTGTTTGCATTCTGTTTGGTTTCTTGTTCTTTTTTATTTTTTATAACGATTTCTAAAGAGAAAAAATAAATAAGCAAGCAAACAAAAACTCTAAATATCCTTTGCACTCTTGTCACTGTATTTTGGATCTATTTTTCTTAAAAAAATGATTATGATGAATTTTGTTCTTATTAAAACAAAAAAATTGATAATCTTTAACTGGAAAACGCTGTCAAATCTCAATGTAAAATAACAAATTTTGTATTGTTACTGTTGTCAATATTATTGTAAGTAGATGCTACTTTGCTCTAAGCTTTACACCTATCTGTCTTTCTGTTTCAATCGTCATTGAAAATGAGATTACATGATCATAGCATGTATGTCTGGGAACTGCATGTGTCAGACATTTGCTATTGCAGCTGTAACAGTCTCATTGTTCGCAGGATCTAAATCCCACACAACATCCTGTTAGTACAACGGCTGGAGGGACATTTTGTTTCTTGGAAATTTTTTGCCTATTGAAAAGAACAGACCAAGCTCAATGCCTTTGTGTAAACCCAGTCATTCACACTAATTGCTAAAATGTAATTTTAATATACCAGCCATTGTTTTTTTCTTCCCTGATGCTACAGACCAAGGAGCAAGATCCTTTAATCTACACATTTATATTACGATTTAGTTTTTTCATCATTTTGTTTGTGTAATTGTGATTGTATATTTAAGATTGTAGCCAAGTTCTGTATAAGTGTAATTCTATTTACTCTTCTTTAGGACCCCTGTGCCCTTCACCCATTCATATGTCAAAAGTAAAGCTGAACCTCTCATTTCAAATCATTTCTAGATACATTAAAGGTACAACTACCTTTCACCTGTAAAGGTAGATTATAGTTTTTAAGTCAATGTACAATGTATTTATTTTTTTAAAGTGTTTGCCATTGCATTATATATCGAGGCGATACATGTTGCTGTGTATTTGATGTTGCCTTTGTACATTATTTCATTTTTATGTTATTTCATTAACCTAAGATGATATATAAGTTCTTGAATGAATCCATAAGAGTTCTTATTAAAACTTGGATAATGTAAAAACAATCCTAGAAACCCCTTTGAGGTTACAGTGTATTGGGTTTTAAAAACAACAGAGGGCACTCCATTGTAAGGCTTCCATTGACCAGTAAAAATGGTCGGAGACTATATAGCTACATGTAACCATTCTATGGCATATAGATTCATTTTTCATTAATTTGTCACTAAAATCCAGTGTTGTTTTGGGTTCATTTCTCAAGTCAGCTATAAAGCAGGTGTGCTCTTTCCTGTGTTTTCAGAGCCCATTTGTTTGTGGTTGTTTTACAAATATATTTTTGCCTTGTGTCTCCCATTGACAATTCATGTATGGTACCAATAAAACACATTTTCACAGCTATCATGCCTGAAGTGTACGCACATCAACACCACATTAACACCACATTAACGCACATCAACAATACATTAAAAAAATATGTGAGGCTTCCTTATCACCATTTCTGATAAGAAAAAAGTGAATAGCTGTAAGTCAATACTAAGAGTGTTATTAACATTTTATATTCCCAGGAAGATCATCAAGATGTTTGCCAACCTGGTTCATAGTAGTGATCGAAGGCCACCAGGAAACATCCTACTTTTTACAGAACATGTTAGGGCAGTTAACAGGAACGATAAGGAAAAAATTAAAATGTCCCTTGATGTAATTGCTTAGGGATGTTATTATAGTAGTCAACATTTGAAGTGGATCAAAAAAGTTCTTTCTTAGGACAACTTTAATGAAAGGTTTTGATCCACTTCAAATGTTGACTACTATAGTTATACTTTAACTTAAGTTATACTAACTTATAATATGTTGGAGTTTCATTGACTAACTCTCGTGTTGTTCCAAACCTATGTGGGACATGAAGATTTTTTATTTATTTATTTATTTTATTTATTTATTCTATACATAATGGAACTCAATGGTCACCAAAACTGTTTGGTTTACCAACATTCTTCAAAATATATTTTGTGTTCCACAGAAGAAAATAAGTAATAAAGGTTTGGATCAACATGAGGGTGAGAATATGATGTCAGAATTTTCATTTTTGGGTGAACAGTGCCTTTAAGTAAAAATGTCTAGATTGTAAAAAAGAAAAAATAATGAAAAGGCTGAAATTCACCTGTATTCAGGGTGCAAAGAAAAGTACTTATACTATTATTTAAAAATCACTTATATATAGTGTAATTAAGTATAGTGTTATTTAGTGTGATTTTAAAGAAGTTTTCGTTTTTTGTCATCTTGGACATCGTTTACAGTTTTGTCTTTGATCACTCACATTTTTAATCCAAATTGGGAAAAAATATCTACAACAAAAAGTTTAAAAAATAATTATTCATTTAAATATATTTTAAAAATAAGCAAAAATAAATAAATAAATGCAGTCACCCTTTTTAATTTGATCACTTCCTGCTGAAAACTGTCCAGTCTTTCTATACTCAGAGCCTCCCCCCGCCTCTCTCTCTCTCTCTCTCTCTCTCTCTCCCTCCCTCCCATTCCAGTCTTTCATTCTTTTACTGATTCACTCAATAAAGCTAAACTTCAGTGTTGACATCAGGTTTCTCTCAGAGGGATAAAGACATTGGATCTTAGACTACAGGCTCATTTGAACTGAACTAAGAGGAACAAGTTCAACAATAGCTGGACTTTAAAGGTAAAACAGGTACTATTCTGGAGGTTTGTGTGTGTGTGGCTTGAGCAATATAAGTGCTTTCTATCTCTCTAGCTTCCCCTCATTTTACTTCTCAGTTTACTGTTTTTAGGTAAACAGTTCAGTTTCAGTTCAGTTACACTGATCCGTTTAACCTGTATTTAAATTTTTCTGGTCGCACTTTATTTTACAGTACGTGTAATTACATGTATCTTACAGTGTACTTTACATAAGAAAATTCTGAGTAATACTGAGTAATACAAGGTAACTATATGGGATAAGGCTAGGTTTAGGTGTAGATTCAGGGTTAGTACCACATTATTACCCGGTTATTATAATTTCTGTAGTAAGTACATAGTATGTACATGGGGAACAGGACTGTAAAATAAAGTGCTAACATTGGTTGTATTAATAAGTAAGAAATTGTACAACAAACAAGTTTGAAGGTGATTTTATTTATCTAAAAATAATTCTGTACTGCCTTCAGAGCGTTTTCATTCCTGACAATGTTTTTGTTTTTATACTTTAGCAAAGAGGATGTGTTTTAGGATGTAAGTACACCTGCAGTTCATCTTTCTCTGATTATTACAATAATTGCTGTAATTATAAGACAATGGTCATGCTTATGATGACTTTTTATGTTCTAAAGAAGCTTTTAGTGAATAGACTAATTATTGACTGACCTTTATCATCTCATAGGTGATGTCTGATGCTCATAAGAATCAAGACATGACCTAAAAACCCACTGACTAGTGACTAGTAGAGATCAAAACATGAGGTCCAGAATGAAAGGAGTTTTTTGGAGTGGCGTTTTGCTGCTTCTCTGCACTTTTGTAAGCGGACAACCATCCTGTCCTATAGAGACGATAAGAACAGAGCTACAAAATCCTAATGAAATACCATCTGAGCTGACCTTCAACAGTGCTTTTATGTCTCCAATTGTACATTCATTCCTGGATTCTGTCCAGCCCAATCCATTCCCTAAAGGTGAGTTTATGTAATGTAGTTTTGATCTACGTGTTTGACAAAGGTGTATTCGGTACAAACAGCAAATGCTTTTTAGGGTTGAGCAATCTGTCAGCAACAGTTTGGTTACCAATGGGTTTCTCTATACGCAAAAAAGATGCTATGTGTGGCACAGATGAATCAGACTTGATCTTCTGAGAGTGTAATGGTTGTATTAGACTCATTAGAGGAGGTTAATAGGCTGGGTTGAGGCACATGGTGAGATGGTTCTCATTCAGGTGAAATAAATGCACTCAGTTAATTGTCAGAAGCAAAAACACTGTGCAAATAACCATGCAAATGTCCATGAGATTTGAATCATCACCCCTCCCTTTTCCAAATGCTTTGTTTACCTCAAAAATACGTTACTGTTGTGCACATTTCAAGTAGAATGTATACTTACAGTCTAAGTTAATTATTACCTGCAAACTCATTGTATGCGGAAATAAAATTACATTTCATATTACATGACCTCATAAAGTTCAAAACTGTTCATAAATTGTTAACAATGTCTCTTTGATCTAGGATTAAACATGCACTGCCACAATAATACATCCCTTCCACAGACAATTATTTTTACAATAGAATGAAGCATGTTACTTCATAGAAATGCTGTTGAATGAAAAAGTACTCCATAGAAACCTTACTGAAAGTTCATGTTACAATGACAAATGTCTATTCATCATCACCCATGAATAGAGTTTTATTGTGCCTAGTCTACTTTTCTACTTTGACTTTAGTTAGGCTAAGTATTTTATTATAATACCTACTAGCTGACATCAATAGCTATTTAGAAAAAACAACAACAGGAAATTAAGATTGTAAAGTGTTGTTAATGTTATACAGTAGAGAGTTGCTAGAGCTTTGACCTTGGCCACTTAATCACTGTTGGCCTCTGAGACTCTCAAAGCACAATTAAAATGCTAGAACACTGATTATGTGTTGTGTAAATGAATATTAAAAAGAAATTTACAATGTTTTGAATTTGTTTTCCCCTGTAGATCTGCTGGTTAAAATGATAAAAGGCGGCAAAACCACACAAATGCAGGAGACGATTAAAGAGGTATGTAGTTTCATCAGTTTCATCATACATAACATTTCCTGTGTAGAGGAATATGTACTTATGGGCTTTCTTTTTACTAAAGGTGGTCAGACCACATAACTAATGGCTATTTTAGGAGGTCTATTCTCATCCACTAGCCCTTAAGGGGCATTGTATTGTAATAGCTACAAAATAATTTTTTATATCTCTTATATCATATATTCTGTTTGTTTTAGTGAAGAACAAAATGCCATTATAATATCATTATAAATGCTTAGTAAAACACTGATGGTAATACACTATATAAATATGCACTGGAACAGGTTTCTCAGGTTTTTTTTTTTTTTTTACCATAAGTAAATGATGCCAACAGCTATATTTTATTGTGTAAACACTCACTATTTGATCACACCATCAGACATGTTTTGGATACACACTTGAGCAGAGCACATGAGCATCAAAACTTTTTTTTTTAATCAATCTCATCTTTACTGCTCAATATAGCTTGTTTAGTAGCTTAGAGTCATATAACCACAGTAACCAACCTGTCTAACCTCTTTCACTTATGGCAAGGTTTTGCACTATGAGATAGGTTTCCTGGTCTGTGTGGCCATTGGGATCCTCTACATTGTCCTGATGCCTCTAATTGGCCTATTCTTCGCCTGCTGTCGTTGCTGTGGTAACTGCGGGGGACGCATGCACCAGAAGCAGACAACAAACATCCACTGCAAGCGAAGAAGCTTTTACGGCTTCACATTACTCATCACCGTACTTATTCTGTGAGCACCAGTTTGAGTTTAACATTTAGTGGTCTTAAGACAAACACTTAATTTATTTATGTAACTGGTATATATTATTGGCCACTTATTAGGTACACCTGTTCAACTGCTTGTTAACACAAATATCACATGGCAACAACTCAATGCATTTAGGCATGTAGACATGGTCAAGATGATCTACTGAAGTTCAAACTGAGCATCAGACTGGGAAAGAAAAGTGATTTAAAAGATTAGTTCACCCAAAAATGAAATAATTCTGTCATTAATTACTCACCCTCATGTTGTTCCACACCCGTAAGACCTTCGTTCATCTTCGGAACACAAATTAAGATATTTTTGATAAAATCCGATGGCTCAGTGAGGCCTCCATTTACACTGAGTTAATTTACATTTTCAAACGCCCATAAAGGTAATAAAGATATATTTAAAACAGTTCATGTGACTACAGTGGTTCAACCTTAATGTTAGGAAGCGAAGAGAATACATTTGTGCACCAATGAAACAAAATAATGACTTTATTCAACAATATCTAGTGATGGGCGATTTCAAAACACTGCTTCATGAAGCTTCGAAGCTTTACCAATCTTTTGTTTCGAATCAGTGGTTCGGAGCGTGTATCAAACTGCCAAAGTCACGTGATTTCAGTAAACGAGGCTTCGTTACGTCATAAGTGTTTCGAAACTTCAGTAGTTCACGTGACTTTGGCGCTCCGAACCACTAATTCGAAACAAAGGATTTGTAAAGCTTCGAAGCTTCATGAAGCAGTGTTTCGAAATCGCCCATCACTATATTGTTAAATAAAGTCGTTATTTTGTTTTTTTGGCGCACAAAAAGTATTCTCGTCACTTCAGAACATTAAGGTTGCACCACTGTAGTCACATGAACTGTTTCAAATATGTCTTTATTACCTTTCTGGGCGTTTGAAAATGTAAATTAACTTGCTGTCACTGAGCCATCGGATTTTATCAAAAATATCTTAATTTGTGTTACGAAGATGAACGAAGGTCTTAAGGGTGTGGAACGACAGGAGGGTGAGTAATAAATGACAGAATTTTCATTTTTGGGTGAACTAACCCTTTAAGTGATTTTGAATGTGGCATGGTTGTTGGTGCTAGACAGGCTGGTCTGAGTATTTCAGAAACTGCTGATCTATTGAGATTTTCATGCACAACCATTCACTAGGGTTTACAGAGAATGTCCAAAAAAGACAAAAATATCCAGTGAGCGGCAGTTCTGTGGGCAAAAAATGTCTTGTTGATGCCAGAGGAGAATAGGTAGACTGGTAGAAAGGCAACAGTAACTCAAATAACCACTCGTTAACTGAGGTATGCAGAAGAGCATCTCTGAACACACAACACGTCGAAACTTGAAGCAGACGGGCTACAGCAGCAAAAGACCACACTGTGTGCCACTCCTCTCAGTTAAGAACAGGAAACTGAGGCTACAATTCGCATGGGCTCACCAACATTGGAATGTAGAAGATTGGAAAACTGTTGCCTGTTCTGATGAGTCTCAATTTCTGCTGCAACATTCAGATGGTAGGGTCAGAATTTGGCGTAAACAACATGGATCCATCCTGCCTTGTATCAACGGTTCAGGCTGGTGCCATGTTACAAAACTCATATCATCTCAAACTGGTTTCTTGAACATGACAATGAGTTCACTATACTCAAATGGCCTCCAAAGTCACCAGATATCAGTCCATTAGAGCACCTTTGGAATGTGGTGGAACGGGAGATTCGCATCATGGATGTGCAGCTGACAAATCTGCAGTAACTGCGTCATGTCAATATGGACCAAAATCTCTGAGGAATTTTTTCTATCCCACAAAGAATTAGGGCAGTTCTGAAGGCAAAAGGGGGTCCAGCAGTACTAGCAAGGTGTGCCTAATAAAGTGGCCGGTGAGTGTATATCAGTATGCTAAATTAATATGAATTCCTGTGCAGGGCAGGGAACGTTTGCATGTTCCTGAGCAGTACTTACACTTCAGAGACTGTGAGCCGCAGCTCCACAGAAATCAAAAACATCTTGGAGAATTTCAAAAGCTATATTACTACTGTTCCTAAGGTACACTATTCAGAAGGGAGAAGTAAAGAAAAATTTTCTATTTGAATATATTTTATCTTAATTTAAATAAAACTGAATTATAACAATATTGAATTGAACTGAATGCAACTGATACATAATGGGTATCTGATACTTTTTATTAATCAACAGCAAATCCAACAAGTGACGAACGAGAGCTCTGAGACTGTGCATAAGGTCAGACGCAACTTACAGGGTACGTCTCGTATCTCTCAAAACCAGAGTCATGTAATGTAAAAATTGTGGCTGTTTTGCCAATTATTAAAGTTAAAGTTTTTTTTTCCAAACGGAATCTCACATTGAACTCCTGCATTTTTAAATCTTAGAAATAGGGCCTTTGCTTGGCAAACTGATCCAGAATGGTCTTAAAGATCCCCTCGACCCAGCATTCAACTCAATTACTGAAATTGCTGAAGGTATGAACAGTATGCATGTAGACATCAAATGAGACAGCAGTCCACCCACCACAGTCCCTTTCTTTTGGGAAACTCGCTCCATGAGCAGGCCTGTGTGCTTCTTGACTCAACTTTGCAGCATTAATATAATATTTTAAAATATATTTTGTTTTTTATGTATGTGTGTTACAGTGATAAACAGCACCAGCACTGGACTGCTGCAGCTTAATAAAACCTTGGATCTGCTGAAACCAAAGGTGGATGCAATGCAAGCTAATTTATCAGCAGTGAGGCAGCGGATTAACAACACTCTACATACGTCAGACTGTGTAAACTGCACTTCCTTTCAGCCAGAACTGGACAAACTATCATTGGATGGAAGTCTTGAAGTAAGTTAAACTAGAAGTGTCATGCATGGGGACAAACCAGTGAAAAGTTTGGTGGGGAATTCTGTTATGTCTGTTCAGTGAAGCATGTGGCATCCTGGTTATATCCTGATCCCGCATCAGACTCTGTGGTAGTTTCAGTTTGAGCTTTAAGAGCAAATAAATTCACAAACATGGCTGGATCATTACACAATCATTCTCACTTTCTTTGAAGCTCTAGACATTTTTAGTGATTGTGGTCTCAGGTCTGTGATTGGAGCAGAGCGAGTTCTGCGTCAATCTTCTGTGGAAAATATAAGCACTACTAGAAACCCCACACAATATTTTGTTTTGGATTACATGACTACTAAATAGCATTTCTCTAGAAGTACAGACAGGACCAAATTGTATTACCAGTAATCTGTGCGCACAAAGGCTCAAACGCTCTGGTTGAAGGGAAGCAGGGACACAGGAACAAAGGGACAGACAATAAGGAGTAACACAAGAAGTCATTGTTAACATGTCAATGTTTACAAGCTCTTTTTCTTGGAAACCTAACTCTTATCTGGTCGAAAGGCATTTCCATAAATACAGGCTTTCTGTTGTAGAGAAAAACAAGAATGTGTCACTTGGATATCAGCATAGTGCATTTGCGTACACAGCTTTTACTGCCCTCTAGTGTGTAATATGGTGCTATGCTTGCTTGATAATTTTTTATGCTTGGCAGAGACAATCTGAGACCACATTGAAAATATAGGACTATATTAAATGTATAATTTTGATTATTTTATATTATAAATCCTGTACGTTCCAAATACAGTCATATCAGTAGTTTAATAAAAGCTGATTTATTTTACATGGAACGACGTATTTTTTCACTCCAGTTGTTATGCTGATAATAATCCAGCGTTAGCGTCAGTTCTGGCAGGTCACGTCAGTCAAGCTCGCATCAGCTGACTCCCAGGTGGCTGGCGTCAACCTATAGGAATACGACACCTATCACAACATCCATATATAAGCTCCTCAGTATTATCAGCAGCATTTCTCAGGAGCTAATTACCCTCCTCCATCCCCAGCTCCTCCTCTCTTCAGTCAGGATTTGGCCTTATGATTCCCCTGAATCAGACTAATTCTTGAAATATGTGTATGTTAAATTATTTACATTAATGATATCTGCATATGTTGGTTCTGTTCTGTTTACCCTAGGGGGTGGGGGGTGGGGGGGTTATTGCTGTTCTGTTCTTGCCCAGAACAGAACCATACCGCCAATACAAACTCTATGCATTATCAATCATTTGACGATAGTGGTCCTTACAGAACAATTTATAATAAGAAAATCTCATGACCTTTGAATGTGTTTTGTCTCATGTAGTTTTCTGATCAAAATGACTTGACTTCTGCTGTAGACAAGGCAATAAATGCAAATGTCACTGGACAGGCAGCAAAGGTTAGTGCCTTTTTTCACAGGTATAAATTTTCACTTCATTGCATTTTTACACACAAACACACACGCATGCACACACGCACACAAGTTGCCGTTAAGAAGTTTGTGGTGCGTATATGTTATTGAAAGTCTCTTATGCTCATGAAGGCTGCATTTTTATAATTTTGTTTAAAAATATGGTACAAACTGTTATATTAAAATATTAACAGTTTAAAATGAAGAAAATACTTTTAGAAATCATTCTAATATGCTGATTTACTTTTAAAAAAACATCTTATCACAGTTAAAAACAGTTGTGCTGCTTAATATTTTTTTGAGAGATTTTGATAAGGATTCTTTGATGAATATAAAGTTCAAAAGAGCAGCATTTATTTGAAATAGAAATATTTTGTAATATTATGAGTGCTTTTACTGTGACTTGTTCAGATTTATTTGTCCTTGCTTAATAAAAGCATTATTTTCTTACTGACTTCAAACTTTTGAATGTACTGTGATTAACAGTTATGATGATTTCTACTATATTGTTCAATGTCCATTATACATGTTTGTTTCCCAGGGGAGAGAATTTTTTGGAAGTATTCCTCAAAAGGTGAAAGATGAGACAACATATAGTGTGTTGAGTAAGTTTTGACGAATTTGTTGCTCCTTTCTGGAAATTAATTTAATCCATCTACTCCCACAAATGTTTTTTCACTGAAGATTTAAAGGGTTAGTTAGTTTCCCCAAATAATGAAAATTCTGTCAAAATTCTCTCACCCTCATGTCATTCCAAACCCGAAAGACTTTCATTCATCTTCAGTACACAAATGAAGATTTTTTTGATTAAACGATTTCTGTCCCTCCATTGACAGTTACATAACTACCACTTTGACACTTCAAAAAGTTCATAAAGAGATTGTAAAATGAATCCATATGAATTGAACAGTGTAGTCCAAATTTTCTGAAGAGAAATTATCACTTTATATGATGAACAGATAGAATTTAGGCTTTTATTCACATAAACATTCATCAACTCACACATCACTTATGGTAAACGGAAGCTCAAACATGCTTACTTGACATGCGAGAACCAGGTTCATTCTCGTGTTAGGCAGTACATTTGCTTCCGCAAGAACCAATGAGGTTTGTTCTCACACGTCAAGCAGGTTCGGTTGAGCTTCTGTTTATGTTTGCTGATCAATGTTTATATGTTAATAAAAGCCTAAATTCAATCTGTTCATCATATAAAGTGATCATGTAAATTTGGACTAAAATGCTCAATTCTTTCAATCTCTTTGTGAACTTTTTGAAGTGTCAAAGCGGTGGTTGCGTAGCTGTCAATAGAGGGACAGAAATCCCTCAGATTTTATTAAAATATCTTCATTTGTGTTCCGAAGCTGAATGAAAGTCTTATGGGTTTGGAACAACATGAGGGTGAGTAAATGATAACAGAATTTCATTTTTGGGTGAACTATCCCTTTAAGTAGTATAATGTACTTGAAGTTGCTAATCATTCTAGTTATTAAAGTGATCTTGTGTCTTGTGTCCTTTAAAGTGGCTTTGACTGAGCTTGACAAATTAGAACAACAGATCTCAGGTGCGACTGAAGACCTTCCTCTTGATGTATTGAATAATGTTTCAAAATCACTAACTGATGTGCAGAATTCGATCTCAAATTATTCTCCTGACATAGAGACCATATCAACTAAAATCAGGTACTTTCACAAATCTTGTATTAATATTTTCCATGATTCACTTTGTTTTCAAATACATTTTATTCAAATATATAAATAAATATATTCAAATAAGTAAAGAATAAACTTTGTGTGTGTGTGTAGCCGGGCTGTTGGATTGACCCTGAGCTGTCTGATTTTGCTGGTGGTGATCTGTAATGTTCTGGGTCTGCTGCTGGGTACAGTTGGACTAAATGCTAAAGACAATCCCACTGAACGCTCCGGTACATCCAACTGTGGAGGGATATTCTTCATGGCGTGAGTACAAAGTCCCCTCGGATTTGTGTTTGTGAAACAGACAACTGTTGTCAGTGTGCATTTGTTCCATTGTTATATATAGTACAATAAAATAACACTGTATAGCAATTACTTTGTCTTGTGTCATTTTAGAGGAGTAGGTTTTAGCTTCCTGTTCTCCTGGATCTTCATGTTAGTGGTGTTGATACTTTTCATAGTGGGAGGTAATACCTACACACTGGTCTGTGAACCGTGGCAGAACAAGGAAATCATCCAGGTATTTTCAGAAAAACTGACTCATTGTGTTTAAAAGTATGACTTTGACTAGATGCTAGGAGTTAACCATCTCTGGTAATTTCCAGCAAATGTAAATTTTGCCGTAACCTTGCCAATAAATTTAGTAATCATATTGTGTTTCATAGGTTATTGACACACCAGAGCTGATACAAGGGTTCAACCTGTCCAAGATTATGAATTTGAAAACAAACCTGACCATTGTTAATGTGTACAGGTACATCTCACGAGGCAGCATGACTGATGGCCGTCATATTTGCATAATTTTTTTAATATAAATCAATAAATCTGTTTTTTATTTCTAGTGATTGTCAAAATAATAAACCCTTGTGGACCACACTTCATCTGAATGAGGTCTTCGACTTAAATAATGTATTAAATGTTTCAAAGGTGAGAATTTATTACCTCTACTTTTCAATATGCTAACGCATCACTTATTGGACACTAATAGCTCAACCATTTGATTTTCTCAACAGTACGAAAGGCAGATTTATCAGATCTTTGAGGAGACACAAATCAACATAGCAAACATCACTGTCCTCAGTCCGGAGGTAAAGTCCCAGCTACGCAACTTCTCTAGCAGTGCCAGCACTATGAACTTCAGCAACATTATTCAGCAGGTAAACTGTACAGTTCATTCTCAAATGGACTATATATATATATATATATATATATATATATATATATATATAACATTTGGAACACTATAAATATATTTATAATATATATTTAAAAATGTATATTAGTGATATATTTTTGGCCATTTTATTGTGTATTTTGAAATATATTTAAAATATGTAAAAAATATATACATGTAAGGTGAGGCTGGTAATTATTTTATTCTTTCATATTTCAGATTAATGATGTGTCAGGGACAAATCTGAGCTCAGCAGCAGAAAGTCTGGATGACTTGGCTGGTAAACAGGTGAATTCTACGGTCTTGTTAACAACCTCCTGCTCCAGAGTACGACTGATGTGAATTACACACAGTTATTTGTGTCTTTCAGACAAACAAAAATATCACTGAGGAACTGCGTGGGGAAGCTAAAGATCTGCGAGACATCCAGACTGATATCACGTCCAACATTATGCCTTTGCTGGTGTGTTAACATAAAGCAAAAGAATTGAAATTCCAACTAAATGTGATATTATCATTAGGAAAAATGAATATTAATATCAAAGTGTTTTTCACTAGTTTGCATTAGTTTGGTTTACTGTGAAGTTCATCCTTTTCCTCTTTGCAGCTGGAGCTGAACGCTACCATTAAGAATCTCAGCGCAGTAGCATCACAAATTAATGTAAGTAAACACTAGAGTCATCATATGTGCCAGAGTGTATCTGTCTGCCTAGAATATAGAATATTAGTATTTAAAACAATTTCATTAAAGACTCCATGAAATACGATGATGTTTTGCAACTTACTGTTATTGCAGGTGGCATTAGGGAGCACTGGTAATTTTGTCACAGTTCACTAGCATATACAGTACCGTTTGAAAATAAATTTAATTAAATAAAATGAATACTTTTATTCAGCAATAATGCATTAAATTGATCAAAAGTGACAGTAAAGACTTTTACAATGTTACTAAAATTTCTGTTTCAAATACACGCTTTACTTTTGGATTTTCTATTCATCAAAGAATCTTGAAAAAAAAAAAATGTATCACGGTTTCCACAAAAATAAAATAAAAGCACAACTTTTTTCAACATTGATAATATTAAGAAATGTCATCACAGGAATAAATTACATTTTAGAATATTGAAATGGAAAACAGTTACTTTAAATTGTAATAATATCACAATTTTAGAGTTTTTACTGCATTTTTGATCAAATAAGAGACTTCATTTAAAACAACGAGCACCAAACACTCAAATCCCACAAAACTCTTTGTTCTGACTTTAACAATGTAGGTCATTTTTAATCTTTATAGCTCTAATTTAAAAATGCACTTACAGTATCTTCAAATTTCTTCTCTTCATTCATTTTATAGGCAACTGTGGAGAATGTTCTGCAAAAAGTTGGTTATGCTCAGGACGTCCTGAACTACAACATATCACAAATAGTGAAAACTGTGAGTGCAAAGTCAATGCTATATTTAGCTAAATCATCTCTCAACATGTTTACTGTATTAATGATGAAGCAATCGATAGTGTGGTAAAATATAATGTCGTAAAATAATAGTCGTCGCTTCTTTTCTGCAGGAGAGCATGTCATTCATAGACTGTCAGCTGAAAATCTTTGTGGCATATGTTCACTGGGCAAATCAAACGGTATATATTTTTGTCTTTATTAATATTCGAGGTGCCAACTATTTTAATGATTATTAATATTAATATTAATATTATTGTGATGTATTCTGTGTCAGATCACTGAAGGGGTGGGTCGTTGTGGGCCTGCAGCTGCGGCAATAGACAGATCAGTGGATCTCCTTTGTAAACACCTGGTGGGATCTTTGGTAAGAATCCATCAGCAGATCTAGCTGCCTCTTTTTTTTTTTTTTTTTAAAGTGCTTATCAATTTGTAAGTGCACATCTAATAAACCCTTAACAAATAATGTACCATCTGTTCCCCAGAATGCCTTTTGGTTCAGTTTGGGCTGGTGTATGGTATTCCTCATCCCCAGCATAATTTTCTCAGTTAAACTGGCCAAGTACTACCGCAGGATGAATCATTCAGATGTTTATGAGTAAGTGTCTCTTACTTGTTTCCTAAATGTAGAGGCAGATCATGTCTGAGCATTTTTTTTAAACCTATTTATATACCTACTGTCATGGATTAATTCAAAATGCCTCCTTTTTTTTTCTTTAAAGGAACGATAACTTCAGGATAGATCCTTTCCCAAAGGCCCACCTCAAACCTGAATTATTGTAAAATGAGAAACAACCACCTTTTACCTACGTACAGAATTAAATATGACAGTAAAGTTTGATTTACACACAATTTCCCACACATCAATAAATTAAAAATGGTGGACAAATAACAGAGACCCTAAAGGGACATGGTGATGGGGAAAAAATATGAGACGGGAGGAAAAATTATATGTCAGTGCTTTTGCATTCTCTCGCAAACGTTTTGCGTTCCTTGCAAAATGTTTGCATTCCCAGAGAAACTTTGCGTTCACTCTGAAAAGTTTTGCGAGCGTTTGCAAAGTTTCTCGGGGGAATGCAGAAGCATTGAAATATAATTTTTCCTCCCATCACCATGTTCCTTTAGGGGCTCCGTAATAAAGAATGAGGTAAAAATAATGCAAAGTAACATCTGAGTACTTTTAGTGGCATAGACTGTACCATAAATATAATTTCTTGTGTCAAATGATTTCAGCACTTAACATTTAAATGAAAAGAACAACTTTACTGTTACAACTGTAATATGTTTTTGTATTATAAGGGATTAATGGGAGGTCAAGCATTAGAAAGCACTTTATGAGGTCCTGTAGGCATTGAGATTTATTTATGCCATTTTTTCAAAAAGAATACATGGGTATGCTGTTAGATGCAGTATACTGCTGACATTGTACATTTCATTAAAACCACAACATTTCTATCAGATTGTTCTAATGAGGAATTAGCAGACAGTGACTGTTGGCTTCATTTTGAAGAGGTGCTATCTAAGGCCTGTTAAACATTTCTATTGTGTCATGTATTAATCACAATAATAATAAAAGGTGCTCATACTTCCATGCTGAACCTCTTTGTTTGGTGTAAAGCATCACTTGTCACTCTCTGTCTAGCCAACCTATCTAGAAACCCTTCCCCCAGTCCAGTCCACCCTACATCCTGTGACCGAGGCCTTTCGGTGTAACTGCTATTACAATAGTGTGCCAATCAGGGTGAAGCACTAGAGCAGCAAAACATGCATTCCACGCGTATCTGTGCTGCTTGGGAGAGGGGAAAAGAAAAAAAAGTCAAAGACAAAAGGATTAAATGTTCAATGAAGTGATAGTATAGTACCTTTCAAAAACATCATGCCATATAAAATGTTTAAAAGCATACCATTGCTCGATATTATGGCTAATACTTAGCATTTGGATTAGCAAGTGCCAAAGAAAGGCATGTACTACGAGAGGCCATGAAACTGGTCTTGAAATATTTAAAATCTAATCCACATGCACTCTCATGCTGTGTATATGGGGCATGAGAAAAATGATTAAACGTAACACAAGGCCATTAAATGATTACAGTGATCTTGAGACATGTTAAAGTTTACAGAACAGAATTTTTTTTTTTGGACAGTGGCCTTTGGACGATAGCTCAGAAAACTAATATTTAGTAAACACAAGAGAAAAACAGAAGAAGTGTTTCAGCTCTCCAAATACAATTAGCTATGCTGCGTCAATTCAGGGCAGCACAAGCCTGTACAATGTGACTGAGTTTGAAGCTGGTCACTGTATAATAGAATTTAGTTCAATTGAATTTAAAGCAGTGCTGTGAATGCTGCTGCTGAGCTCAGAAGGAATGCAGAGAGGGTGGGGCTGTACAGACCTAGTAAGTTTATAAAGCTTTGCATTGGAAACGCATCAGAATTCCCCTCTCTGACCACAGAACCATAAATCACTATGGGCAGCAGAAGTCTGTGACACTTTAACTCAGAAAGAAACCTGAGTGGTAGCAATACATGAGTCATATTTAATTGCTTTCTACAATGATAAAATCCCTGTGGTAGCACTACAAGTGCAATCCTGAAAACACGTATGGCATTAATCAAAAAAAAATTCCAAATCTAAATAATATATGCATCAGCATGAATATTACATTTTATATTACTGTACATTTTTATTAATGACTACAACAATTCTTAGCCTACATCTTACACATGTGATTTTCTTAAAATAATAATTACACCAGCATATGATGACTGTAGTGTCAATAAAGAAAGAAGATATTGTTATGCTAAGAGTTCAAATAAATGATCTGAAGCGTGAAATGTAAATAATGCTTAGTCATCTCTGACCTTCCAAAAAGGTCAGGGTGACAGCATGGCTTCATGCGATGACTCGTAAAAAAGACATCTGAAGGTTAGGAGAAAAAAAAAACTGTTTAAAACATACCAAAGACATGTAAGATGAAATGCAGCAAACCAAGTAAACATAAAAACAACATATATTACATTCTACATCAGGAATAATTAAAGCAGTAGTTAAACATCTGTGAATTGCAGTAATTACTGTACAATTTTAATATTTCATGAAATATTATCTGATCCGAAGAAGCTCCATAATTCTATTCAGACCATGCAAGGTACATAATACTTCTTAAAGGTACAGTTCACCCAAATATAACTTTGTCATCATTTACTCACCCTCATGTCTATCCAAACCTGTTTGACTTTCTGTCTTCTGTAAAATACAACAGAAGATATTTTTTGTCAATACAGTGAAAGTGAATAGGGTCCAATTGTATGGACAAAAAGTTCTTCAAAATATATTCTTTTGTAATATACAGAAGAAAAAAAGTCATACATATTTAGAAACAACATGAGGGTGAGTGAATGATGACAAATTTTAATTTTGGGGTGAACTATCCCTTTGAGACTCCTTTAATAACAGTCTATGGAAAGGTTTTAGATATGATTTGTGAGTGGGAAAGTCAGACCAGGCTGGTTCTAGATGTCACTTGAGATCAAGAGGAAGTCCTCTGCTTGGTTTCCTGGTGCTCAGTATCTCTGAACAGTCCCTTTGGCTGGCGTGGAGGCGTGAGCGGAGGAATTGTGGGTGACTGAAGAATATCTGCGTACCTGTGGCTGGGTTTGGTCTCCCTTTGGAGAACTTTTCTGAGGAGCGGTTTCAAAAGCCCAATGGTGACCTGGCTGCCGTGAGCTTCGAACGGTCCCGAGTTCTGCGTTGAATCCGGCAGGTTTTTCAATACGATATTAAGTATGCTCGTCACAGTCATGTCCTCTGGACAAAGAGTCCACAGCAGGTCCAAATAAGGGTCCAGGTCTCGATGCTGGGACACTTCGCACAGCAGAGCGTCGAAAATCTCTTTGTTCAAAAGTGGGCTCTTCTGGCAGAACCTCTCAGCTACTTGTGTCACCCGTTCCCACTGGCTTTGCTCGATGAGAATCCGCAACGCTTGCATTATCGCTTTAGGCCTCTCACTGCACAAAAGCAGCTCTACTTCCAGGTGTTGGTAGGTTTCTTTGCAAGGGAGCACAGTCAAGGCCCGTTTATAGAGCGGCAAGCTCTCAGAGCTCTCCTTTACACCATAACTCCTGGTCGTGCCCATCTGCTGTTGTGCCAATTCGAGAAACCTGGGGAGCCAGCTAGGCTGGAATTTGAAGATGGAATGGCACAACAGCTCAAAAACAGGCAGGTTCACTGTAGTGTGTTTCTGCTGACCGTTGCAGTGAGCAAAATTCGCTGTGGGTTGTACGGGGCTGAGGATGATCTTCCACAACTCAGCAGGAGCTTTGGATGACAATGATCCCTCACCGTTGCACTTCAGATGGAGAACCGCTTGCATGGCACGCCAGGAATAAGTGGGAAAGAGTTGGAAGATGCTATTCAGGTATTGAAGATTCTCCCTCTCTAGCTCACCGCCAAGCAGCCGGCAGATCTCCTGCTGCACCAATGTTTCACAATAGTTCTCTAGATCTTTCTCAGAAGCCTTCACCATTGACGTTTTGATGTCCTCTAGCAAAACGAGACTCCTAAGTTCTGATTCGAGTGAGCTCATGAGCCTTTCTTGACCTGAGGAATGTTTCTCACCAGTTTTGGTCTTCTGGTTGCTGAGATAATCCCTTAGGATGGCAGCCAGCGATATGGGAGCTTGAAACATCCCACCTTTTTTGAGCTTCTCCACTGTGAGTTGTGTGCTACTTAGACTTCTTTGCTGATAGTATTTGCATGCCTCCTCGAAAACAGCCTCAACCAAGAGTGCACTTGAGTCTTCTGAATGTGTCGAAGAAGGCTTCTGTCTTTGCGTGACCACAAACAGCCCGGTTTCTGACAGCATTTGCGGAGAGTGACTGTCCAAAGAGTTTACGAAGAGAAGACCTTCAGTTTTCAGACTTATTCTCTCTAATTCCAGGCCACATTTGGTGTCAATTAAGAAGAGGGTCCTGCCTATTGTAAGTGCCAGGATTTCATTATATATATTCAGGCTGTTTTGTGTCCCACTAGCACTTAGGCAGTTGTCAGGAAGTTTGTATATGTTGCGGAGGCAGCCATCTCTCTTCATGATGCATACCCAACCAGTGCTGAGGAGAAGAAGGAGGTCTCCACATCCAGTGGGAGAGAATCCACAGATATCAGGAGGATTTAGTGTGGATAGAAGGCCAATAAAGTCTGTAACAAGCCTCTTGAAGTCTGATTCTTTGCTTGAGCTTTTCATAAGTGTGCAACTACAGGCACTATGCACTTTAAAGGCGTCACGTTCAGGTGACCATACAATAAACACTTTAGAAAAACCTAGTGAAGAGTGTTCCCGCATGTCTGGGAGCAGATAGACCAAATCCCCTGAACTGATGGTCGTATATCGAGGATTATTATGCAATGCAATTTTCACATTTCCCAAACTGACACCCCCCTCATTAACTTCTAAGGTCTTTTTGCAGATACAGAACCTGAAGTTGCTGCACACACTATTGGAGTTCTCAGATGGTGGTCGCTCCTCACACCATATGATGAAATTCTGACACACAGACACAGAAACTACTTTTGCACGAGGGCTGTTACACAGATCCACAGTCTGGAGTAGATGCCAGCCTGATCTGCACTCCAGGAATTTCCAGAATTCTGCTTTTCCATTCTCAAAAATCACTCCCAGCACAGAGGCTGCATCATCTGGTTTGCTTTGAGGGATATAAATGACATCTACTATAGGCACATTTCGAGTTAGCACTAAATCAATGTGCTTCTGACTTTGCATCGGATGGGCTCGCTGATATTTGTCATATGTCATAAGACCACTCTTAGGCTGACGAACAATGACATGAATGTGACGTCCATCTGGACTCAGACGCACATCGGACAGACAGTTTTGAGAAGAAATGTTGGAGTATGCTCGTTTAAAAAACTCCTTTAGATCCTTTCCTTTCGTGAAATCGCCGAAATCAGTCACTTGCTCCAATGCGAGTCGCGTCATGTTTGCTGAAGCGTCGATCTGGAATAGGAAGCAAACGACGCGCGTGAAAACGCTTTCAGTTTGAACCAGCGATCATCCACAGTCTCCCTGAAACATGTCCAGTGCTTCGTTCACGCGTTAACTCCATCATATGACGATGTCATATCTATACAGTCCCTAAATCCAGCGAAATACACGTAGATATATCTTGTGCTGTCTGTTTCTGTCCCACTCCTCCTGACATCACGAGTTTGTTAATTTCCGGGATCTAACGGCTGTGTTTCAAAACCTAGTGAGCCCCGTATCCAGACAGCATTGTTGAGCAACAACGATTGCGACTATGACAGCCAGAAATCCTTTCTAGGTAGGCAGCTTACTACGTTTTAAACACGCCCTATGCGTTGTTTTTATTTTTTTTGCTCTGTTGAAGGGAGGAGTTTCATTCATCACCCTGCTCTATAACCTACATCAGATATAACGTTTGGAAAATGTACTAGGCCTATATTATATATATAGTTTTTTGATCTACCTACTGTTCCCATTGTGTGTGTTAAATCATAATCTCAGTTCACGTCTGCTCAATCACAATTTTATTCAAGCATTTGAATCGTTTTATAATATTCAGTTAGCTTAAAAACTCGCAACTTAGTGTCAATTAAATTTTCATTCTGTAAAAATGTGTATCCTAAAAATCTTTGTGTGTGTGTATCCTAAAAATCTAGTCATGACGTAAATTTGTAGGCCAACAAGGCAGCCTAATACGCCATAGAATATTCCTATCTGGGTTTTCGATTGGTTTTCGATGTGTGAGTAAAATAATGTCTGTAGTTAACAATTATCGAATCGACTTTTAGGTTTTGTTCGACAACATAGATTACATACTCTGTGTTTTTTAAGGAAAGTTGCTGACAAGTTGCTTGATAAAGACTACAACTACCACAAGGCGGAGAGCTTAGTTGATTGACAAATCGGAAAAAATTGCAGTTCGTAAATATCAATTTTTTAATGCTTAAACAATATTTTGCACATAGTATAAAAAAGCCAAAGTAAAAAAAAATATATAAAATAAAATTAGAATACGATGGTCACAAGCAGAGCCATTGGCCCATAGATATGTATACCTAGATTCCACATTCGACCGCTCCAGACACGTCGGCGCGCCCGCCATCTTGGAACGGTCAGCGACAGCGTGTCGTCACTCACAGTAGGAATCAATGATTCCACAACATTGCGGAGCTTCTGCTTGTGAAACCACCGAGATTTAAATTCCTGAAGAAATGGGACAACTTTTCACAGGTGAGAATGTGTTGGTTTGTGTTTTTATATGTATTAACTCAATATTACGTTTTATACTATAGTAATTTTCTAATGTCACGTTAGCTGACACCTTCGTCTTGTTGTAATGTGTTCGTTTAGCAAAATCATCTGCTGAAGTCTATTGCAGATACAGATGATCATATATGCGTCTAAATACGGTTACAAACGCACAAGTCAACTTGCTCTCTAGTGTTCACGGACCGGTGTTTTGACTGTTCCAATATGGCGGACGGCTTACTGCGGTCCATAGAAACAGTCACAAATGAGGCATCTATGTTTATAATTCTATTTATTTTCCGGTAACAAGTGTCGGAAATGACGCGAGGGGCGATAAACACACTTCCTTCTGATCGCGCGAAGTTTTCATCGTTGATATAAATGACGGACATGAATCCTGCAGTTTTTAAAGTTTGTACGTTTTCAAAATACATGCTAATTTGCTAGTTTGTGTACATCAGTGTTTATTGTTTCTTCTCTGGCTTTATTTTTCGATGTCTGGTCGCATTCTTAGGTCAGCTGCAAAGAATCGCAAATACGATCACTGTCAGGAAATATTTATTTAAATAATGTCTATATTTTCATGGATTGCACGCACACATGCTCTAATTATTTTGTAAACAAACTTTTTAAAAGCCTCACTAAAATCTGTTGTATCAGTCAAAATCTGTGTATCAGTAAAACACTGTGTTTACTCACCATGTGATTAGCTGCATACTATATTAGTACACTGTAGTATGCTATGCTTTACTAAATTATGCTGCATACTATTCATTTATGTTATATTATATCATATTATATGTTAAGCTTACATACTTGAGTGAAACCTACTTAATTTTGTATAACACATGTCAATGTACAACTGTTATTTTGATGTGCAAAATCTGTCTATTTTATGTTTATTGTAATATAATCTTTCATTAACTTTATAGCTGTAGGACTTTTAAGTTTCTGTTTTATTAGTATTCTGAAATATGTGTTTCTCTGACCAGAAAATCAAGCAGAAACACTGAAGATGTCTGACTCAAGAAGAAGGTCTAGAGGGAGTCAAGAGGAGCCAGCAGGACCGTCCAATGGAGTAGGTGGGCGGAACAGGTCAGAGAGAGCTGGTGAAATGGGTGAAGAAGATGATATTGTTGGTGGACCATCAGGTATTAGTGAGGAAGATGATGATCCAACACGCAGGAGAGAGATCAGGAGCAAGTACAGGGATCTGATCAATCAAGTCCAGCGTGAGTATTAATACTGTTAAAATTTGTTTTAATGATACAGTTTAATTTATGAAGTGTGTCCATTGAGAACATGTGACATGCATTTTTTTGTTGTTCACAGAAAACCGTGAGGACATGTTGAACCCGGCTAATAATAAACTCACTGATGTTTTAGAGGAGGCCAACAAACTTTTTGTGAATGGTATTATTTCTATACACTCTAATGTTTATAATTTAGATATTATAATAAATTATATAAATATATATATATATATATATATATATATATATATATATATATATATATATATATATATATATATAGGCTGTATTGTATTTTCAATTTTAATTTAAGTTTTTAGTCATTTGAATTGGTAATTAAAAAGTCTGTATAATTTTTATTAACTTTTATTTCAATTTTAGTTATTTTAGTACATCAAGGTAAACTAAATGAAAATGAGAAAATTTGCTTAGCAGTAGCTGAAATAAAGATTAATAAATAAACGTAACTTTATTTTTATTTCATTTGAGTTAATTTTTATTTTAATTAACAAAAAGGTTTTGTGATGGTTTTAGTTAACTATCTATAATAGCCCTGTTTCTATACACTTCCTGGTACCTACTAATGCAGTTAAGTGCTGTAGTTGAATGTATGTTTTTACCAGAGCTCTGCATGCACATCTTCCAGTTTCTTTGCGTAATGTTTTCACAATGTTTCTCCTGCTGGTTTGTTATGTTCTGTGTCTGTTTTCAGTGAGACAGGCTCGTGAAGCAGCGCTGGATGCTCAACTCCTGGTACTAGCCACTGATCTAGGGAAGGAGAAGGCCAGCCAGCTACATGCTGAAGGCTCTGCATTTGACCCGTCTGCATTTGCAGAACATTTGGTAAGTAACTGTGAGGGGAAAGCCAGATCTTATATTTTGCCAAGTGCAAATTCACTCTGAAAGGATTTTTCTCCTTGGTTGATTTTTCATATTGATCATTGTAGTTGTCCTACATGGGTCTGAATCGTTTGGAGGATGAAAGTGGTCAAGATGGAAACTTGGAGGGATATTTACCACAAGGAGCCTGGCAGAAGCTTGCAAATAGATCTGAGTATTGCTTCAAAACAGCCCCTTCATTCCACTACATGTAAGTATAGCCGTAGTAAGAGTTAAGTGAGATCGAAGGCGATCAGGTAATTGTATCGAAGTATGTAAGACTAGGGGATATATTAAATTCACATTTAATTTTATATTATTTTGTGGGTAATTGCCTTTTTTTCAATGGTTTTAATGAGTTTTTTTGCTATTATTTTTGCTATTAAGTTTTCCGATTCCCATTTTGCCCCAGCAAAAATGGTGTTATAATTGGTAAACTGTCAGTGTAAGTAAACCAGTTCACTTACATCTAAATTTGTTTGCATCATCCCTTACAAACATTCACAGATGTCCCCATGTGGTATTTTATATATTAAAATGGTTTAGTAAACAAGCATACACTACTATTCAAATGTTTGCGGTTAGTAAATTACTAATTTATTTAATTAATACTTTAGTTTTATTCAGCAAGGATACATTAATTTGATCGACAGTTTAGATATTTAAAATTACTGAATGCAAAAGATTTCTATTTCAAATAAATGCTCAGTTGTTCAATTGAACTTTATATTCATCAAGAAATCCTGAAAAAATTTATTACGGTTTCCACAGAAAAATTCTCAAAGACTAAGTATTGTTATATTGGTGCAAATAAATAAAATTATTAAATATTTTTCCATATTTAGTGTATAAACTTTTTTTACATATTGGATTCTTTTTGATTACAATGGCTATACAATTTACAAAAACAAAACCTCTGCTGACACCGTAGAGTTTATAAATACAGTGTGCACTAACCTTTATTTATTTATTCTATTCAATTCAAGGTTGGGCTCATTTTTGGCAGAGCCTCCTCCACCACGGCAGAGAGTTGAAAGGCAAAGGAAAGTACCAGGCAAAGAGGCAAAACGAATTATGCCCACCCAGGTGTGCTTATCATTATAATGCAAACGCTGACTGTCTTTTTGAAATATCCTTCAGAATCTGTATGATTTTAAGAAATATCTTGTCGTCACAGCTGAAAAAAATGGAAGAATCACACCAGGAGGCAACAGAGAAGGAGGTTGAAAGGATTCTTGGATGTCTCCAAGGTTACTTTGCTGATGACTGTAAGCATCATAAAATAACTTTGTGTCGGAACTTGGCGACAGACTATTTCAAAATATAAAAAATTGTGTTTTTCGGAACAGCTGAGGAACCCATTTCATACTATGAGTTTGTCATTGACCCCAACTCCTTCTCCCGGACTGTGGAGAACATCTTCCACACATCTTTTCTCATAAGGGTAAGTCAAGGTGCTACAATAGCTGTGGAAATTCGACATAGGTCCCACAATAAAAAATTAAATCCATTTTTTATTTCCCTCAGGATGGTCTGGCGAGGATGTACTTGGATAAGGATAACCTTCCTTGTATTGGTAAGGTCAAATCCATAAGTCATTGTTGTGGTTGTGTTTGGTTGAATGTGCTCGCAGATGATATTATTATGTGTGTGTTGTAGCTCCAGTAGAGGAAGGTGAGGTAGAGCCTGGTGGAGCTTCTATCCGACATCAGTGTGTCATCTCTATCAACCAGGAATCGTGGAGGGTGAGCACATTATGACTGCGCTTGGTGCATATTTGTAATAGTGATGCACCAGTTTTTTTTTGTTTTTTTTACTAATCCCGGAATTAAAGTTTTCATTTAACCACAAGCTGAAACCGAAAATAAAGTTTATTTAATATCGTATGAAGGGGAAGTTTCGATTTTTCTTTTCTTCCATATTCAGGGTTCCCACGCGCCTTGAAAGTACTTGAATTTCAGAAACATGAATTCAAGGCCTGGAAAGTACTTGAAAACAAATATTGGTCCTTGAAAGTGCTTTAATTAAATTTGAAATAATTTTTGCGAAAATTATAACATGCCCCTTTTAGTCCTAGTATATTTGTTATGGAATATTATTTTACAATCAGTTTCCGAGTGTTTTCCATTGCGGTACTTCCCCTTGCTTTGTTATTAGGCGGGGTTTGGACATTTGAGCTGTGACACTTGCTGTGTCCGAAATGAACATTCTTATAAGTGTGTGCGATTTTGATTGTGGACGATTAAAAGGTCTCAACGATCTGCTTTTGAAGAAGTATCATTGTATCGTGCTATAGTGCTTTCTGCACCTCCGTCTCAATACTGTGTAGTACAAAGCGACATACATTCACATCACGTTAACACAGCAGTAGAGTTATACTCACGGAACACTGCAGTTATTCACAATCACAAAAGTTTATTATTTGCATGCGTTTTAAAGCCTTGCCGGTTTAACATTTTATCCATGTGCTGGTCTGATATGTGCTTTTCTGAGCGGGTAAACCCGAAGCGCCCACACTCTAAAAGCCTGTCAAACACTGCATTTACTGGACAAAGTTATCATTCGCATTTTATTCTGCTAATACTGTCAATACACACAAGGTTTACACCATCGGTGAAGTGAAAGTAAACAGTTTAGAGAAAATCGGATGCTTGTCAATATATTAGATGTGCGCATAAGCCTTAAAGGGACAGACAACACATGCTGCGACTTGTCCTTAAAGGTATAGTTCAACCAAACATGAAAAATAACAACTCTAAAGTTGTTTCAAACCTGTATAACAATTGTTGTGCTGAACACAAAAACATATTTTGAAGAATGTGGGTAACCAAACACATTTTTAATACAGGGAAATTAGTTTGACTGTACTGCTCAGTCACTGGCAAAATAGTAAAACCAACATGAAAAAGATTTGTGATCAAATCATGAATCGTGATATGATATTTTTGCCATATCGCCCACCCGTACTTATTAATAAGAATATTATGCATATTATGTAGAGGCAATCAGTAGAGCCCAAAATATAAACGTAATTCACCAAATTGAACGTTAGGCGCTATGAGTTTATAACCTGGTCTCATGAATTTATTCTAAATTTATTCTTTTAATATCACTGTCTATAATGCATTAAGTCATGCTAAGCGTTTTCTTTATAACTTTTCTATGAGTGGAACGCATCATTATATTATATTTTTAGTATCTCGAACTTTCCTGAGCAGCGTTTTGCACTCAGACAAATGACAAGGGGAGTATAGCACCCTCGGGTGAGCTCAGGTGGGGTAAAATGCCCCCAGTCAGACAAAGCAATTTGGTTCACACATTTACAGCAGAATCAGAGTACAGGAAGTTTTAGCTTAAAATTAAAAAGAATATAATCAATTATGAATAACAAAATTATAACATCCTATTTGAGAAATATTGTTAGCTGATGCTAGCTAACTAGCTACCTGATGCTAACTTTTAACTTTGGTAATTTTTAAACATAAAGTCCAAATATTTTTATTCAACCACCTAGTTAGATTACATTTGATGGAAAAACAAAGAATTTGATTCTCAGAACAGAGTAGCTACAGTAATTATGAGAGAGGGAAGCCATTCCCCCTGGGGGCATTTTACCACACGTGGCTGGGGCGTTTTACCACACAGACTAGGTTTGAAAAAATGTCATTCTGAAAATATAATTATTTTCCTTAAATAACACATAGTCCCTATCTACAGGCCTTTACTATTCTCTTATCATATATTACTGTATGTTCAACAAAACAGCAAGCTTTAAAACACTTTTTCTTACTGCTGAAATTAGATCATTTGCAGTGAAATCCATTTTCTTTCAGGTAGGCTACATCACTATAAGCTTCATGGTGAATACTTCTACATCACTCTTGTTAATGTAGTCCATAGTTATAACAAAAATGTATCTTGACTGTATTTAGGGAAAAAACAGTAGTGGGGGCGGTTTCCCCCACTCTACCCTAAATTCACAATTGCGAGTTGCAAAGTCAGAATTGCTTGATATAAAGCCACAATTGTGTCTTATAAAGTCAGAGTTGTGAGATATAAATTGCAATTCTGATTTTTTTTTCCCTCAGAATTGCAAGTTTATATCTATATTATATTGTATATATTCTGACTTTATAAGCCACAATTACAATCCATATAATCCTTTTTTTTTTTCCCCACTCAATTGCAAAATTTATTTTTATAATATTCTTTCTATATTATAATGTTTTTACTCAAGTAATGATTCATAAAAAATGAACCAAAACTAGTGTGGAATACTTGTTAACATTAGGGATAAGAAAGCAGTTTAAATATATTTTCAAAATTAATGTACAAATGATTCTGTACCTTTTTTGGGTTAAAATGGATGCAAATGCAATAGGAGGGTTAAAATATTGAGTACTGTCAGAGGTCTTTCATGACGCTCCATATGCTGGGATGTGAATTTGATAGGTGCTTAATATAATATAAATGGTGCTTTTGAAAGTCCTTGAATCAGGTGTTTGTGAAAGAGTGGGAACCCTGCCTATTGTAATGTACAGTATATCATAATGAAACTTCTTCTCAAACAAGAAGAAATGTAGGGCAGTACTTGATTTTGGATTACTGCCGTTTGCTATTGCTGTCTTCTCATGTGAGTGACAGGTTGTCCTGCCCTCGTGCCAGTAAACACATCATCAGAGAAGAGCAGAGGGAGGGGAAGTTATTTTGATTGTTTATAATAAATGTTGCAATATTCCATAAAAAATATATAGGATTTGTTAATCTCCCTCAATCATCTATGCATATATTTAAAAAAATATTCCTCTCTGGAGTTTTTTTTTTTTCTAGCTGACTAACAAGCTATGGACATTGAATGGCTAGTTTCCCAACATAACATGACTTGTTCACAAGCGGTTTTATTGACATCTTACTTCATTACTTCAGTTTTATTATGATTACATGAGCCATGATACATTTGAGTAAGTTGTGCTGCTTCTTTCATTATACCTTCTGATGTTTATTCTTGTTTATTTTGTGCTATAACTAGTAGTAAACAGGAAGAGATAATTGGTTCATGTGCGCTCAACACTGCTTCGCTCCATGCTGATAAGCAACAGGGATCTTTTAAGAGTGTCAAACGATAATTATTGCTTTTGTTTTGTTATAAAATTGAAAGAATTTGAAAGCTCAGACTTTATTTCTATCAAAAGGAACAAAGCACAAAGCTTATTGGAATTATTGGGTGGTAGGAAAACTGAAAACCTCATAGACTAAAAGATCTCGGTTCATTAAAATGAAGTTTGATTAAAATTGAGAAATCTAAATTCAGCCCTCCAAAAATTTCGGCTGAATATTTTCAGTTGCCGATTCAGATGACAATTTTGGTGCATCACTAAATTCAAGCAGATATTTATTTAGCATAGGTTTTTTTTTTTTTTAATGTTAAATAATTTACATCTCTGATTTGTGTCTTACAGGAAATCATTGATGCCTTTGATATTAAGGACGCTCTGATTCCAGCTCCTGAAGTTTTGTCTCAAGAAAGCTAAGTTGGAGGGTAGCTAACGACAGCTACTGAAACATTTGTAAAATAAAAACAACTACTTTTTATATTTTTTAATATTTGGAATCTCAATTTTAAGAGTTATGTCTTTGGATTTTGTATAAAGTGCAATAATTTTGACTAATACAATAAATGTAAAGTGAACTTGTAGTCAGCATTATTTTAGGTGTTGGATTTCAAGTAAAACCAAAGAAATATTTTCATTTGATGGAAACATACAAGGTTCATAACTCTCCACTGTCTATAGGTTTACATCTCTCTTTCTCTGAATCTCAAATATTCAGAGCAGCACAGTGCACTGAGGTGGTAACCATCACATGGGATCGTTATTTCATAAAACAAGTTTGCTTTGTAAACCATTATTCAAAGACATAATCCCATTTGCAAGTCAAAACTCCATTCACACAGCCCTCACATCACAGAGTCTTAAGTTTATATTTACGGGATATTTCCTTGTATATCCTTTTACAAACCTGCTCCAATTTTTTCATAGATAAGAGACTGTATACATGTAGATTAACTAAAGATGCTTGTAGTGTAGATGATACTAGTATTGGGGAATCCAGACATAAACCTGTGACAAAAGTATGTTGTAAAATAAACCTATTCAAAATGGGCCATAATCCCATATCCGTTTAGAATACAGCTACCATCTAGTAGTGGAGGAACTGAATGCACTGGTTAGGGCTGAATATGTGTATGTGAATTAAAAAAATGTTATTGAATACATTATCTCGACTGCTGTCTCTAGGATATTTGCAGGGTCATATGGGAATATCTTTATTCTCTTGCACTTTGTTATCTATTACAGATTCATTTCATATAAAATGCTTATGCAGGGCGGCGATAGAGAGCCGTCCATGTGTGCACTAGTGTGGCCCTCCATATGCACTCAGATTGGTCCAAGCTTGGATTAACTGCCTTGTAGTTTAAACCCACTGACATCTGAAACCTTTTAAAAGATCTGCCTGCTGTCTGAGTAACACTCATGCTCACAAGACGCATCTCTCAGCTGCAGGGACTTTTTGGACGGTGTTGTGGTGTAAATCTCTGTTCAGGTCAGTGGCTGAAGTTATGATTTTGAGTAGAGTATTGGGCAGCAATTTTTTTTGTTGACCGTGTTTTTGTGGTGGTGTTTTTTTCCCTAACAACATTTGTTTTGATTTTCACTTCAGATTTGTCTATAGGCTTATTGTTTGTTGGTGGTAGGTGTTGTTTTATGCCTTTATTATATGCTTTTATGCTTCATTTAATGTTAAGTGTTTTTTTTTGTTTGTTTGTTTGTTTGTTTGTTTTGAGGGTCAGTGTGGTGGCTCACTGGTTAAAGTTCTACATCCTTGTATTTCACAGTGGCAGAGATCCTGTCTCATTTTCAAGAAAGTGGCAGCATATAAAAATAATTATTTATATAGCTTTTAATTGCCATATAAGTTATTATCAGATTTCCTTAAATGTTCTTACTTTTCCCCTCATCTTTTATGAGCTATTGTTTAGTTTGTCTGTATTAAACATTTTGTAATTTTAATGTTTTAGGGAACTGCGGTATCATTGCCTGGTGTCATTTTTTTATTTAATATAATTTAGAATAAGATATGCACATTCTTCATGTATTTATTTGAACTCTTGAGAATTTTGCCTTCCATTTCAGAAGTAAAGGTTGCTTTTTTTGCTGAAAGCTCATCTTCCATATGCACAGATAATAAAATTTTGGCCAGTACTTATTTTCATTATATGAATGATATTAAAATAATAAAATTAAATAGTTTTGATATCATTAATATTATTTTAGTCTTACAAATATGCTAAAACTAAAATCAGTATCAATTCAGTGTTGTCATGCTTAATTTAGCCATCAAACAATATTCAATTTCGACCAATATTGCTATATTTTAAAAAAATTGATAACTGATATGATTCTGATAATCTGTACTTCTAATGATGGCCAAGGTGTGATTTTTAAATGTATTTTATTTAGGGCTGCAACAACTAATCGATAAAATCGATAATAAAATAGTCGAATGTCATTATCGATTAGTCGCGTCTGCCCACCCGTCATGCACGGAAAACTTCGGCCAGTCAGTCAAATTACAGCACTGAATAACACATTTTTATGGACAAAATGCATCTAAAAAGTAGTGGAGGAAACAGAGTGAACCGCTGCGGGAAAGGTACGTGGTCCAAGCTCCCGATAACATGTGAATTCTTTATTTTAAGCTTCAGACTAATTTCAGACTAATTTCAATGCATTAGCATAATGTTTAAGATGGCTTGTCTTGTCAGGCGCTTTGACAGATGTGAGTGCTGTATAATGTGTGATATGTTTCCTCAGCGCAAAACTGTAATTTTACGATTATATCCTTCTCTGTTAGTGTTACAAATTCACACGAGTAATTCCATTTTGCATGAAGGCTCGTCCTGACAGTCTTGAAACTTTACTGAATGAGCGACGGCGCAGGAATGCGCGTCAGAGGGAGACAATTAAAATTCAGCGCAAAAATATAATTTTTTCTGAAATATCTGTTGTTGGAAGTTAAATTTGGATTTAAAAGTCAACATGTAATTTTATGAGAGTGGTAACTGTAAAGGTATAACTGCATGTAATCAATATACTGTAACTGTAAGACGTTTCTTACATTTGCAGGATAAAGAACAGGTTACTGTGTTGAGAGTGAATGTGTGTTCCTGCAGAACATTCCTCTTAACTGTTAACACTGAGTTTGTGTTTTTATTTTTATTTATTATCTTTATTATCATCTTCATTTTTAATGTGATTTAAACTGCCTTTTTTGCTCTTTTGCATATAGCATAGATATAGATATATTCACTATATATGTTTTCATAGTGTTCAGTTGGCACGTTTGTTTGAAGGACAGCTTTGGGCAGAATGTGGAAAAGTGTCTTTTGTCAATAAAATAAAATTTAAAAGAAAGTTGGTCTTTTTACCCGATTAATCGACCCGGCCAACTAATCGATTATCAAAATAATCGTTAGGCTAGTTGTAGCCTTAATTTTATTTGTGATGCATAAGAAAACCATTGCAGTGAGGCAACCTATGCCACAGATGGCACCTTCATTCAGTAACATTCTTTTATTTTTTGCTTGAAGTTGACATGAAACGGAAATTGACCAACATTACTACCACACTGTGACATATTTCCAGGTCTAACTGCATATTGAACAAGGAAAAAAAATGTTGGGTGGGACTTTATTTTATCCTCTGGTTGCTGATTGGATGGTGAAACGTAAGCGTTGCCTGCTGGATTGGAGGCAAACCTGAATATGATTGACTGCTGACTTTAATGCAAGTTAGAGAATAAATATCTTCAATTTAGTTTGTGAATATTCATCTATGTCATTATGACTGTTTTTTTATTTTGTAAAATCCTTTTATTTTCTGCCACTGTCCTATTTCACTTGAGTGGCTCCATGAGTTTTTCTTCTGGTGATTTTCTTTGATGCTCATCACCGTGTCATTATGCTGGCAGCTGTTGCTCTTTTAAACTTGCAGATGCTCTTGTCTTTTATTTTACTCTTTCTCATTCAGCTTCTGTATTTTCTGTCCTCCCCCTCCTCTCCCTGCTTGTGTGACGGTCTCTGTCAATAACAGAGGGGCTTTTTAGCCACTTGCAGAGCAGCATCTCTTAACATCACAGCAAACCCCAAAGAAGGAAGGGGAGAAAAAATGTCAAGACTCTTTTTTTTGAATCTCAATTGTGCTATTTATATAATTGCATTGTTATATAAGAGAATGAGCATGTATGTCATACATATACCCTGGGCATTGCAGTAGATGAGGCTTATTCACTCACACTCTCTCACACACACACGAGGGTATCCTTGCACGCTTGCACTCACTTGCTCACACCCTGCTTGCATTGCTCGGCGATGCCATTTCTTTGTAGTGGGGATGCAATCCTGGAGAGACTATTTTTGCAAGCCTTGTAGTGCTTCTGTCACCTCTCCTCAGGAGGACATGGAATACAGGATGGGAAGCTGCATCGGAGTCGCACGCAGCCAGGTAACACCGCATCTCTCAGAAGCTGCAGACAGAATGGCAAAACGAAACGAGAATGAGTGCAAAGACATCGCCGGCTGTTCGGTGGTTGTTAGTGCAGGCAGAAAAAGGGGATGAGGGGGAGTATTTGTGTCAGACTGGGCTGACGTCAGGGGGATATGAAAGCAAAAGCATGTATTTTTGGCTGTCTCTTCTCATACTGGCCTGTAGTGGTCGGAGCTCGGGAGATGAAGAGCGTGAAAAGAGACGGGAATGGAAGGGAAAAAAGAGGGGGAGGTGCAAAGAGATGCCTGACAATATCTGTACAGTGAGTGGGGAAAGGAATGACAGACATGGATAAATGGAAGCTCTTTGCATTTTAGGCAAGATGGCAACAAGCAAAATAATTCTAGGTTGTGCTGAAAATAGACATAGTTTCAGAGAATTAAATAAGGAATTGATTCCCATGACAACAAGCAATATTTGTGCATTCAGTATCTGTTAATTGAATGCTTAATTATACATAAATGAATAGTAAATCAGCTGTGATTGTTCATTGACAATAAATGCTGTCTTAATGATTTATTAATATCTTGTTATTCATTATCCCTTAAGTGCACTACAGTCATGTTATACTTGTTTTAATAGGGATGTTTGGTTAGTCACTTTATTTTAATGCTTGTATAATAATTGTAATGTTATAATACTGTATAATGATATCAGGGAAGAGAAGAGGTGTGTTGTGTGACTGCCAGCAATTAAAAAATTATTTATTACAGTGACCGGTACTTTTATTCATGTTTTCTTGTCAGGGTATGGTTTTGTATTTTTTATGTAGCAAAAGGTGAGAAATGAGTAAGTGATATGGACTGTATGTTGTTGTGTTTGTGTGTATGAGTGTAAACAGGTGAGGTGAACAGGTAGCAGACAATGATTAATACATAAATAATGCATGTATTTTTATGCATTGTATGGTTTTCTAATGGGAAGCAGCTGTGTGGTTGGAATGAAGTTGAAAGTTCACAATCGGGAGTTTAGCAAGAACGGCTAGCACTAGTCATTGAACAGAAAGTCTTGGAGGATGCCGGACAAAGCTGAAAACCCTGGTTTGGTAAGATATATTCCTCTGCCCTATTAACTGTTTTTCACTAATTTACTGTACATTGTAAACTAGCATAAAATTATATTTTAAGTTAAAATGATGTAATATCACAGGATCCCCTAGTAAAAAAAAAAACTATACCAAAATCTATTTGAATACATTTATTTCATACTAAGTAACTTTATCCATTAACATATTTATTGACATATCACTTAAGACTTACTGATATAAAATTATAATTAAACTTTATTTGGAGTATTTCTTTATTGCACAATTTAATATTACATTACATTTCTTAATATTATGCCAAAAAGTGCTTTAACATCACTATTAATTATGATTGTATGATCTTTGTACAATATCAGTATTTAAATGCAAGATATTTAAAGTGTAACTAAAGTATACTTGCAATAGTTCCACTTTAGCACAAACAAATATACTTCTGTATATCTTTAGTTAGACCTCAGTATACCAGTTTAGTATACCAAAAGTACAATTGCAGGGTATTTTTATTTAGCACATAAATATTAAAATGTATTTGTAGTATACTTAGCACAAAATAAATGTATTTCAAATACATTTTAGTATTTTTTTTCCCACTAGGGTCAGTTTGACTATATACCTTTGGTTACACCAATGAAAGTTAATTGGGTAGAAAAATACATGGCTAGTTATACAGCTCACCTATAACATTTGGGAATCCAGCGGTGCGAATACCTACTACCAGTGACCAACTGTACAGCGACTTGGCGACCTCTAGAAATAAAAGCACCATCAGTGTGAACAGAGCATTATATTAACACTTAGCAGTGTGAATGTTGCATTTCTCAATGACAAGTTTTCAGTTATTGATGCCATTATAAAAAATTCTCTATTCACAATTAACTATGATTAATGTATTCTGTGAGCAAGATGTCTGATGATATGAAGGTTACTGAGAAAGCAAGCAGCATTGGGGTCATCATGTGATCGCAATATGAGTGACCTGCTGTATGTAAAATTAAATGTCTTTTATTATGCTACTGATGTGATTGGAGTCTTCCAGTGTTTTAATTCATTTATGTGAAACTATTTCAGTGAGAAAAAAATGATTGTCTGCAACTTTAAGAAAGAGATGGAGGATACAGCTCAGAGAAAAGTGCTGTGTAATTGCTTTGGGGCCCTGTTGCCAGGCTAAGGGGGTTATGGGAAGGGTAAGAACCTTTCTGCTTAGTTTATGGCATTGTGTTTGTTTACAAGTGTTACCAAGGGCCATGCACCGTCCAGCTGACTCTGTCATCTCTATCCCGTCAGAAACATTGCGGCCCCCCAGGGTCTCTCTGTCAACCCACTGCTTACCCCCTCTTGCCTGCTCAAACTCTGTGCAGATATAGCAACCCAATGTGCCAGTTGTCTCAAGAGGGGACAAGTGTGTTTACTGTGGCGTAGCTGCAATGAACACAACCTAAAGATCTACATTAACTCTGTGACAGTGTGCACTTGGATAAATGTACTGATTCTTCCTCTGTGAGCTGGGTGAGTGAATTTGACTTGACTTGTTTTTACTTTTGAATTTAACACAGTGACCATAACTAGTAGAAGTGAGGTGTTTTACTGCGCTGACATGGTTTAAATTATACTAACTTTATAAATCTTTAGATCACTTTAGATTTCCTTTTGTACACCTTAGGTTTTGGTGCATTTTTACGCTTAGACTTCATATATCATAGTGTTATGGGGAAAAAAATCACAAATGCCCTTATAAATTAATTATAGTTCTTTTGTTTTAAGGTTGTATTATGCAACATTGTGGCACATCAAATTTAGTCACACTTTATGTTAGGCATCTTTAACTACTTAAACAGTTTAGGTACAATGTACTTATTGTGTTCATGTTATATTGCAAAACACTGCTATTGAAGTGGAATATGGGTAAGGTTAGGCACAGGTTTGGTGATATGGGTAGGTTTAAGGTCAGATTAAGGGGTAAGGGAAGTGTCAACGGTGTAATTATAGATGAAATTACAGAAATTATTTACAGTTGTTATTAAATGCAGGTATTTTTTAAATATAAGTACAATGTAAAAACATGTATGTACACAATAAGTCAAGTGCATTGCATCGAATTATTAATTTAAATGCACTAATTATGTACTAAATAAGAAATCTATTTTTTTCCTTTCAATGATAAGCCAGAAGTCCAGGAATAGAGAGGACATGTTCTGTTCTGCTTGAGGGGTATTCCTATGTCAGCAGGCATTTAGGAGGGGATGTAGTGACTCAGCCATGCTAAAGGAAGGAACTGATGTTTAATTATTAGTTGGAGATATGGGTCTGCAGATGGGTAATATTTACGGTGTGTGTGTGTGTGTGTGAAATACAAAATCTAGAAGCCTGGATTTGTTTCGGTTTATATTATGGTGGGTGACACAAACATAAGCAGGGATGGAATTACCCTCCATTTACTCAGATAGCTCAGAACGACAGTGCTCAAAGCACTTCCGTCATTTGTCTTCTCTCTTGTTTATCTTATTGATCGGTTGTTTCTGAAAGCCAGGCCAAATCTAAACTTGACTCTTCAGACATTATTTGTATGGGAATAATTGTATAGGCCTATATTACAGTTTGTTTTGAAGGGAAACTGGTGCATGACTCATGGCTGGACGGGAAGACTTAAATAACAAGTGACAGACAGGAACAGCATCTATTTATAACAAGTTTCGTATTCAGGTTTGGCAGAATGTAGAGCAGGCACTGATCACCCAGCAGAGTCACATGGACACACAAACACTCCAGAACTCTTTATCAACTCTTCGAGATGATTTATATCATTGTTTGACATAATGGTTTTGTGTTTTGAAGATGCTACACAACATTTTTTGATATTATATTTAATAAATCAACTTCCTTCCAAAAACTTTCCACTACGCACCTGGCGATCGTGAACCTTCAGTCAGGGTAGACAACATATTTAGTTTGACGTAATTTTCACAACCCATGATTTCTAGAGTAATGACTCACAGCAGGGGGAGACAGAGGGCAGCTTCTTTCGACTAGTTGATTTTGGCAGTAATCCCCAAACCCTCACAGTCACACGCATCTACTAGGACAATCTGTCAAATGATGAGCTTACTGCACCAGATTAACCCACTAAGACAGCTAATGGGTCAAAAACAGACTCCTACTCAGAGCCAAAACTGTGCCACTGTGCCATGCAACATGCCACTGATCTTAAGTTCTCGTGCCTATATGAAAAAAATTAATATTATACATCTAGGTGTAGTGTTTCTGCTTTCTGAATTTAAGATCACACCCTCAATCCTCAATGAATGCTCATGGAGATAAATACAGCACTGGATGAGATGGTGTTTTACAGATGGTTTAGATACATGGGATCCCATGTACTGAGTTTCTTCACATTAGAGCATGCTGTAGTTGTGGTTGTTTGAGGGGGCGACAGCTTGACTGATGGGCCATGGAGCTTTCTGCAGAGTGCTGGCCGCGGGTCAACAGCGTGTGCGAAATGCTCCAGAAGCTGATTTATGTTTATAATGAGCTTGTGGTGTTCTTAAAAGAGCTCTGTTAGACCCATCTAGAAGAGATGATTTTTATGGGCTAATAAGACACACTCACTCTCACTAACCTTCACACCGTGAGCAACTCAAGCCAGATGTGCAATGGTCCTGAAAATATCATTCTCTTAATGTGGCATGATGAAAAACTGACAGTTTAAAATAATTCAAGGATATTAATCGAATGTATCTTTTTTTTTTTTGGATAATGAACTTTAAATCAAGGATGCTATTAAAACATCATTCTCATTGCCAGACAAATAACGATCATGAAACTATACACATTCTTAATGAATGGACTTAATGGACAAAGAAAAAATGCATTAAAATTATTGTGAATATATAATGTTATTTTATTATATATATTTCACCATGAAAATTGTTGCGATTATATATGTACACTGCAATTCAAATGTTCGGGGTCGGTACGATTTTTGAGAGAAGTCTCAAAAATTTAATACTGCTCACCAAGGTTGCAGTTATTTGATTAAAAATGCAGTAAAAACAGTAATATTGTGGAATATTATTACAATTCAAAAGAACTGTATAATATATTTACAAATGTAATTTATTCCTTAGATGGTAAAGCTGAATTTTTAGCAGTCATTACTCCAGAATTTACTTAATATTTTTGTGGAAACTTTGACACATTTTTTTTAGAAAGTAAAAAAAAACAGCATTTATTTGAAATATATTATTATTATATAAACACTATAAATGTCTCTTTCACTTTTTAATGCATCCTTGCTAAATAAAAGTATTAATTTCTTTAAAAAAAAATCTTACTAACCCCAAACATTTGAACAGTAGTGTATATTCAACATATCACCTATATTGCCTACCCAGCATAAATCACATTCAGAAATGTTCTCTTTTATTCCACTCTATATAGAAGCTTAAGCTTTTAATTTAAAATGATCATTAGAGTATGGCAATATAGCACCAGCAATGAGAACTTTACTGTAAACCGGCTCCAGTACAGTCTGAGTGATAAATACTCCTCTGTAAGGGTCAGATTGGCTATACTGTCCCTCTTTTTTGAGAGTCAGATTGTCACACTTTCTTCTGGGTTTATGTTTTTGGATTCTTTGGTTTGACTGGTTTCAATCTGGTTTATCTTGTCTGTGTTCTGGATTTTCATATTTGAATTACAGATTTTATATAGAGGTTGTTTGATTTATTCAGGCCTTTATGTGATAGTCATTGTACAAATTATTGTATAGTTGTTCAATTCTAACTGCCTGAAAGCCGTGGCTATATTGAAAATACATTCTGAAAAAAGTTTTTCTACTGGACAGCATCTCTGCACTTTGTTCTGCTTTCATCAGAGCCTCTTAATCTCAACACATGACACACACTTGCACACATATTTCACTCCCTGATCGCTCAAAGCTCAGTGTTTCACTGGATGTCTGATGAGGAAATAGTGTTTATAATTCCTTGACAGTGTCTGCTTTCTTCACATGGGTCTCTCAGTCTCTCTGGTCTTGGTCTGATGTGAAGGGGTCCCCTGCCAGCCCCACTCAACAAGATGGGCAATGAGAACAGCACTTCACAGCTTCCGGTAAGAGGGTTTCTGTCGGGACATGCTACCTGGCTCGGGACCGCTGTGTTCGTCTCTTCTGAAATGCTTGACAGGCTTACGCTTGCGCGCCTTGAAACTAGACTTGCTGTTTAGAGCTGTTATGACTTTTTGGTGAGCATGTTAGCATTCCCACACCAACTGACATACTGCCTGTGACATGCTGTGCTTGAGATAACAGCACAGATAGAGACAGAGAGTGTTGTGGTAAAAATCATGCGCTGCTGTTTTCATTGTTTTCACTGTGTTGTCAAACATTCTGACTGAATTTAGTTTTGAAAGAGTGCAGATGGTCAAGTGTAGCCTACTCATTCTGTGGGATTTTTTCAGTATTAACCACTATGCTGTTCCCATCACTAAAAGTAGAGACGCTACTATATTAACTACATTTTTTCAGTAGCATGACAAAAGTTTGGCTGCTTTCAAAGTGCAGCTTTTCCAGTAATGTTACATTTTCCAACGAGTAGTGGTTTTGCATGACCAACCGCTACATCGCTGTGTGTTTTTAAAAATTTTTTTTATGTCTGAGCAGATGAAGTAATCACGCTCACCTCAGAGGTCCTCTCTTACGTAGTTTTGGAAAGTTCACACATAGGGCCTAGATCGCTGGAATGTCTGATTAATTCTAGTGAATCGGTTTGTTCTAAACGCTGTCATTTTTAGTATACATTTTTCTTTCATTTTTCTGATTCTGTTTGTTCAAACTGTCCATGTAAAAGAACAGATAAAATATGTACTTTGTACATTACAAATTGTAGCCCATTAGCCTAATGAATACAAATTAGGCCTACAATAATGTTAATAACCTTGTCTACATTACACTTTTTTGTAATGTAATATGACTACTTTATAGATTACTTTTGACCTAACTTGTTTATAACATTGATTTGTATAGTATAATCTTGTACCATATTGATGCAGAGAAAAAAAGATTAATTTTTTATCAACACCATGAAGTACATTAAACATTACATTTTTATATTTTATATATTTTTTTATGTATTTTTATATTTTCATTTAATTTTATTTAAAATTTTAGTGATATTGTTGTGTTTTTATTGTGTTTAATTCGTTTTTATCCATTTTGCCATCTAGCTGGAATAAAATAAGTTTAGTTTTTTTTTTTTTTAAATATATTTTTGTATTTGTTCATTGTTATTTTATTTAAAGTAACAATTTTTTATGGTTTTAGATTTAGTTAACTATAACTCTGATCATGGGTTGTTATTTATATTTATATATATATTTATAATTTATATTAATATTTTTTATTAATAAAATCATATTTCCCTCTTAAGTAACCATACTTTTTACAGTAGCTAATTATTTATTCAGAACAGTAGCTTAAAATTATGAATAGTTTGTAGCTTACTGTTTCAAAGTAGTTTCTCCAACAATGATGAAGTCTTTCGCATGTATGACCTTTTGCTGCTAATGTGATAGTTATTTATGTATTCAGAAATGTGGTTTGAACTTCAGTGGACCCTGAAAGGAATAATTTGGCCGATGTTATGCTACATTGAAAAGGCTACTTAACTTGGAATTCAGGATTTATCTTAATAGGATCAACCTACTGGGCTCTGTGCTTTTTCATGGATGACTCCAACCAGTTTGATAGGTTCCCAGAACAAACGTTAAGTACTCTTGGTAAACTTCCAACCACAACAGCAGCGTGGACTAACTGAGTTATATAAGGACTGAAATCTGCCTAAGACTGTTCCTGTCTCCATAATTTGTATCCATCTCTCATTTTGCATTACACCTATATGTCTCTGCCACAGGAGGGCGCTCCAGACAACGTGGTGCTATTTCCTCCAGAAGAAACACAGTCTGACATGGTAAATGAGATGCTGGATGGTTTCAGCATGTGTGTGTGAAGTTGCGCTTGGGAGTGTGCATGGTATTTCTACAGTAACTTTGGTTCAGAAATAGCCCAAGATAACAAAATGTTTAGTGAGAACATATAGCAGCAGTTAGCATATGGTTTCGCAGGGAATTTAGTTCAATTGTTTGCTTAACCCACTTAAATCACCTTAAATTAAGTCCCCCAGTAGTCAATAATTTTATCCATTAAAACTCATCTTTGATTACCAATATGACATATTTAAACATTTTTTTCCTGTGAAAAAATGCCTTTAAATAGCTTGAATGTAACTCTACACCCTTGCTTTATTTTGTATACGTGGAGCTATGAATATGCTAATTAGCTCCACCTCCACTCACTCGCACAAGCTCAGAGATCCACTCGGTCAACTGAGGTAAAAGCTGTACAGTGGTATCGCATTTTACAATGTTGGACACATAACGGTAATTAATATAATTAGCCTTTTGCTTGACTATGCTATCAGACAGCTAATAATGTGTTGCTAATGTTACATGACTTTTTTGCTTCAGAGCAGTTGTAGTAAATGAAATGCTAAAGGCACGTTGACGTGATTGTGACGTCAGAAACACTAGCGATTTCACTAGCGCGTTTTTGAAACTGTCTTTAGATCACTGCAGTTTTATAGGCAAAATACTCAGCAATGGTGTTGACTTATGAATTAGCACATGGTTTGTCTTAAAGCATATTAAAAACACCACATAGACATATAAACAACATTAAAAACTTGATATTCACCACAGGGGTTCTTTAAATGAGCAAGTTTAAGATGTCTCCCAGCATAGCCAAACCAGTTTTAAGCTTGTCTAGCTGGTGTTTAGTTGGATGGCCAACTTGTCTCCTATAGCTGAGCAGCTGAAAAGTGCCCAAAACAATTATAAAACCAGCTTTGCCAGGCTAGGATGTTAGCAAACCTGCTTAGGCTGGTGTAAGGTTTTTTATTAGTAGGGAAATGAGTGGTATGTGTTTTACAGGACCAAATGTCAGTGGATGCAATCCTTAGTGCCTTGGTTCTCAGGGGCCCAGGGCCCACTAGGAGGCCTCGAGATGACTTAAAATAATTTAAAATGAGAGAAAACAAGTATTAAAACAAGCTAAAACAACTAATAAACTTATTTTAATTAAGCTCCTCAGCAACCAGGATTCCCAGTCATTTTTTTAAATACACATTTTTCTAGTCATGGCAAGTTCTAAAACATTTCATCAGTTAAAATTGTGAGTAAAGAATATTAAAAAAAAAAAAAAAATCCTTATGCAGTAAATCATGAACAACTGGAAAGGTCATTGGGCCTTTGAATACTGTTGTGGACAAAGGGGGGCTTTGCAGACAAAAAGGTTGAAAACCACTGCAGAGTCAGCCTCAGTGTTTAAAATTCTGTATTATTATTGGGGCCCTAGTAATTAGGGGCCTAGGGAGTATTTATTATTATTCAATAAGTCTGTATTTTATTTGAAATCACAGATTTTAAGTGTAAAATTGTTTCTAGTTCACAAAAACCTCAAAAGTTAGTGTATAACATGATCACCCCTAGCTACTTTGATATTGATCTTTGGCTAGTTTCCCAGTATTCACCTGCAGCGTGTGCATCAGAGTGCAGTCCTCAGTCCCCCAGCAGGAAGTGACAGAACAGCAGCAGATATTAGAAGCAGGAGGTAGCTCGAGAGGGAGGGATCAGAGGGCAGAAGCGTCATGCTGAACGAGTTACCCGGAGAAGGGGGAGGGATCACTACTCAAGTTGCTCTGTGAGTGTCCTAGTCTGAGATTTCGTAGTACTGCTTCTCAGGAGGAACAGTCTGTCTTATACTTCTAGGGACTAGGAGATTTCTCCTCTGAAGGGCATGGATCTATAGCAGGAGAGGTAAAGGGAGCTGAGTCAGGAGTCTGGGGAGGAGACAGGAACATAGGCACAACACCGGCAGCATGTGTTGCAGCATGTTTGTGTCTTTACCCGGCTGAACCAAAACACGCACACGTCTCTGCTCGCGCTCCCTGGGAGTTCAGCGCAGAAGTGCTGTACTGTGAAGTGTGTGTGTTCCTCCTTAGAGAAGGTGAGTTTGGGTTTTATTTAGTGGTGTTTTACACTGCAGAAATCTCTATATTCTCAAGTATTTCTATATAAATCCTTAAAACAAGATTATTTTTCAATGTTGAGATACCAGGACTTTTCAGAGAATGTATTTTTCTAATACAAGTGTATTTCTTCTTCTTGAACTGACAGTAAAAGTTTTTTTTTTTTTTTTTTTTTACATTTTAAATATATATATTTTAGATTCTTAACAAGTGAAAAAAGACTAATTAAAACTTTTTGCTGTGTTATAATTTTAATGCTTCTGTTTTGATTGTTATATACTGAGTACAGTAATGTGTGCTTCCTGAAGAGGGATAATAGTTTGGTCTATTTTATATACTAATTCAAAACTGCACTGCATTTCATATAATTTATGGGTAGTGTGTGTATCCCACAACTATTCCGAGGTCAGTCTGCTGTGTTGGGCTTATATGATTGCCATGACAACCAGTAACCCTGCACAGCTAGGACGCATGGTAGTTAACAGCAAGTATTTACTGTAGCGGAGGACAATGTGGGCTGTTAAAGGGGAAGGTCAAAAGAGACCATATGGGGTCTGCTTTTCAGGACCACTCATGCTATAGGTCAAAGGACAATGGCAGACAGTGGCTCTTTTTTTTTTTTTGATGATTTGATGTTACCTATTTTAGATCTGGGTAAGAGATGCCCCTGTGCAGCTTTAAAATCCTAAGCTCACAGACAAATGTAGCTCAGTGAGTGTGATTTATTTTAGTTACTGTGTGCTCAATTAAGTTTTTTTAAAGTTTAGACACAAGTTCACAGCATATACAGGAAACAGGAAGCTGAGGAACTTGAAACCAACCATGAGAAACAAGATCACAAACAGATAAAGTGTGGTATTATTCTATTAAACTTAAGTGTAGGTGTGAATGAATGTGGTCTTATACAGCATGAACAAAACGTCAATGATTAGGAAGGGAAAAATTTAATTTTTTATGATACAAATATCTGAATTATGTATTTGGCTCATGATTTAACTTGTTATATAATATATAAAGCATTATAGCACAACAAAATGTGTTATAAAAGTTAATGTGTATGATGATTAATTTAAAACTGGAAACAAAGTTTTAGGATTTTGAAGTGTAAATATTATTTATTATTTACAATTTCAAGGTTAGTAATGATATGTAAGCAGATTTATGATACTGACCCCTTTAACCCCTTTATACCAAACATTATTTTCTGTGTTTCCATTGAAGCACAAGATGCTTTTTGGAACATTTTAAATTCATGTGAACATTTCAGTTAAACTTTACACTCAAATTGTTTTATGATACTGAAAAAAAATAAATAAATAAAATAAATACACTTACTATTAGTGGTCCCAGATTTCTGTACCCTCATTGCATGTATAAATGTAGCTTGATAAGTACATTAAAAATTACATAATAATGCCTTGTTTTGTTGTTTGATGGTGTGTCAACATATTCTCAGCTTGTTAACAGGAATTTTGGAATAGTCTAGCAAACACTGTCATTTTCATTTGAGGGGCTGAGGGAGACAGTGATACAGTACAGTGATTGTTCACCGGTGTGTGAAGTGCATCCTGTTCTTTAGGGATTTTGCTGTTCTCTGTTGAAAATCCAGCCGTCTGTCACTACAAAATGTTACTGATATTTGAAACCCTTTTGTTTATTCCAGGTTTGGCGAACAAATTAAAATTCCGAATAAGCTAATGGAATCCGAACCCTCGAGTTTGTCTGGACTTAGATCAGGGAGTTTCATTTGATACTCTGACCTGATTCAAATTGAGTGGTGTTTGTGCTCACAAATGCCTGGGAATGTAGATCAATGCATGAATTTACTCATGTCTTAAAGCTCTGAGAGAGTATAACCCATAACCTACAGCAGAGGTGGGAATACATGTGTATATCAAGTGCATATGATGTGTGTACTGCAATCAAAGATGATAAAAATAATGGGTAATGGATGTAGGGTTTCTGTGTAATGCATCTCTAATGTGACCTGTGTTTCAGAGAGCCTGCAACATGATCCTCATTTGCTGCACAAAGACTTGCACTGTCGATCAATGAGTGTGTGTATGAGTGAAGCAAGTGTTTTGGAGGGATAAGATTGTCTCTTACTCTAAATCAAAGTGTTTATTATGCAAAGGAGATACTGAAAATTAAAAAAAAAAACTCTAATTGTGATGCCACTAACATCATATCCTAACATCAGGATTTTAGTTAAATATATTTTTTAGAATGTATAATCTGCCGTAAAAACCTATGCCATTTAAATAAATATGCAGATGATCCGCTGTTTTGACCCCTAATGGGAACAGCCAAGTGTGAAAGAGGGAGATTTCTTGAAAGTATTTTAAGTAACCACTTAATGAAGTAATGCAAGTAATTACCTAAATAAGTAAAATTATTTATTTTTTTTGTAATTCATTTAAATAGTCTTGCAGTGTGACAAATAAATTCAAAATTTAAACATTATATGTGTAAGTAAATACTGCATGCCTATAGTAATTTTACATTTATTTATTTATTTTATGTAGTTTGTTTGGCCTGGCCCTTTACAAAATGCTTCAGAATGCACTTAATCTTGTAGTTCAGTTGTATGAAGCTATCTTATTTCATTTGGATAGAATAGCAGTAAAACCAGTAAAGTCAGAACAATCACTTTATTTTTAAAGAAACTGAATGAATTCTCTGGAAGTTCACTACGAATCTTGAATTATCTTTTTAGTTTACAACAATGTTTTTTCATGGTTTATTCTTAAGTGTATGAACACATCTTAGGGCAAATTATCTTGTCTGAACTGGTTTTTAAGGCCATGCTGATATGTTGGATTCATTGAAAACTAATTTGTCTAAAAGTACAGATGGCACAATGATAAATGATCAGGGTGTGTAGTCTAGAATAACCTCAGCTTTTTATTGACATGGTGGGTGTGTTTTCTTTTTATGTCAAATGTCAAGCACTGTACGTTTAAAGACACATATTCTCGGTTTGAACCACTAACTTGTTCACTAAGTGGCAAGTAGGCCATTTTTTATGTGCAACTAGTCTGAGTGATTTATGGATCTCAGATAAACGCTGATTAAAAACAGATTGTGCCGGTCTGTGCTCTAACTACTTTTATTGCATTTCTTAGGCCGCAGTACATACTGACAAGGTGAACTCACTGAAGGAAAAGTCTGCCGCTGCAGAGAACGGATCTGTCCACACTGATTCAGTCACTGCGGAGCCACAGGTGTCTGCTGACGAGGAAGAAAAGCCACAGAGCCAGGAAGAGGAGGATAAAGAGGAGCTAGAGTTTCCTCATGATCTGCTGCCTAGCATAGACCTCGACCTCAGCACTGAGCTCAGTCTCACCTGGGGAACCTCACTTGGGTAAGTCTCAACAATTTCTTTCTCTCACACACATTTATTTCCTCAAGAGATTATTATTGAGGAGTAGACCTGTCATCAGACACTTATCAAGGGGCAAGTTTCAGCAGGATGGCTGATTCTTTTGAAAAGTTGTTCACATCTGATGCAAATTTTTCCACCTTTCAGTTATGTTTTGCATAGACATGTCTGGTAAACAATTTTTTTTTTTGTGCAAGTTTTGCATTCTAGAGACAAAAATAAAAGATATTAAAGAAGTGATAATTGTTCATCTGAAAATTAATTTTCTTTCATCTTTTACTCACCCTCATATCCTTCCAAACTTGAATGACTTTTGGAATGACATGAGTGTGAGTAAATCAGAATGTTATTTTTAGGTGAGCTATCTTTTTAAGGTGCCATTAAATTGTGAGCTCACCTAGGAATTGATGAAGCAAAGAATAATGCAAGTTCATATCAGTCTTGAAACTGAAAGCCACAGATTGGATTGGACTCTGACACTTGTCCAGTCGTATATGTCTTACTATGTTTCACAATCAGAGCAAAACAAAACACAGGACTTATTCTATGAAGATCCTTCCTTATACTCGCTTGGCTGGATAAACACAGAGTGAATTTCCATTAATCTCTGACTCATTCCTATGGAAAACTTGACGGAATGGACAATTGGCAGGCCTACAAAAGAGCCGCAGTTAAGGTGGTACAGCCAAGGCACACTCCAGTGACTTTTATTTTACATGATTTTATGGATGTAATGCTAATGAAAATGAAAGGCTTGTTTGCAGACATTAATATTTTACATAATGAAATATTATTTATACATATATTTTCTATTATATATATCTCTGTATTAGTATGTAGTGTATTAGGGTGATTTTAACAGTTTTAATGAATACAGCAAGAGTTTTGTAGAAATGTCCAAGCAATTTCTGCTATTAGGTTTTTAAAGGACTTTAATATTTATTTTATGATCTGAATCACTTTAAACATCTGTAGACATATGACAAGTTCCTAGATAGTCCTAGACATATGACAATTCTACACTGTAAAAAAAGTCCGTAAAAATAAGGCACAATGTACTGTATAAATATGAAGGAATTTTCCGTATTTCTATTTTACAGGTGATTTACCTGTATTTTGAATTAAGGTTTGCATTAGGTTGTGTTTTAATGATTAACGGAAAATTCTGTAAAATTCCGGATAAAGTCCTGGCAGAAAATTACCAGTACATTTTCCGTTTTTATTTTTTACAAAATTGTGAATGTTATAAATTTCTCACTAATAAACTGTACAATGCATCACACAGCCTGTTAGTATAACGTTTGTATTTTGATATAACCTGGCTTCTTTGATTTCTTTTAAATCTCTGTTAGTCATTATTCTTCTTAATAATGAGCCTGGTGTAATGAGGCTCATATTAAAGGGCATTTATTTGTGTATGTGTGTGTATAGTTGTGAGCAGGTGGGCTTGGGTGAGATGAAGAATGAGACTGTGGCACTGGGTGGCACTGCCAACCCTCTGCTGGCAGGCCTAGAACACTACATGGAGGCCAGTCCACCAGTAGTGGGCCTCATAAAGAGGTAACAGAGGAATAATGAAAATGGAGACAGAGAGATACCAATCTGCTATGGCATAATAGATGGACATTTTTAATTTGGCCAAAGTTTATTCATGTTTTCATAGATGTAATAGATTTTGGTGAGATCTCTTTTGCTCCATTTTGTGCTCTGGCTGTGGCTATTGATGTGTGCTGTGTAAATGGAGTTTTACTTTCCGCCCAGTAAGCACAAAACTTGTTTACATTTCATTGCATTTTAGCTGAAGTTAAGTTACGCTGCAGTACATTGTTTTAAAAATGTTCGACAAACAACACAAAGACATAAAAAAAAAAAAAAAAAAATGGCATAATCAAAAGAAGACATGGGTTACAAAAAATGATCAACACCAAACAGCTACTTTGAGAAAAGTGACAATATGTATATAATTAAATATAAATATAAATCAACCTAAAGTAGCCTAAATCCATGTTACATACTTTAATGTTTTTACTAATATGGAACAAAACTTTACCAGACTGTTTGTGTAAATTCTTATTTAGGTTTATATAATGCAATCAGTGCATTTAAATGAAAAAGGCTTAAAAAATGTAGCAAAAATAATTTTGTTTATAGAATGTATATTTATGAGCAAAATACAATCAGAAATAGTGTCAAAATAGGTTGGATGTGGTAATGACAATTTTAAAATGTTTCTGAAACACTGTAAAAATGTTTAAAAAAAATACATAAACATTTTATTTACATTGACATTTTTAAGTATTCTGTATAAAAACATTATCACAAAACTTAACATGTAGCTGTGCTTACTGCATTGGTGGTTTGTCGAATATGTTTGGCTTTACAGTTGGTTGAGCTGGTTTGCTGTGAACTAAACTAGTGTTTTTTTTTTGGTTGGTTTTTGATTGGGCCGCTGAAATGGCTCTTTAACACGCTTGCATGAGGTGAAAATGTATGGTTTACCACACTAGATCGATATACAGCGTGAAAGGTGTCCTCCTTAACCGGAAGTCATGTTTGAGTGTGGTGTGTGTATATTTGCGGTTGTTTTGTGTGTGTGTGTTCGTTTTTTTTTTTTTCCTTGTTGAAAGAGTTGTCAACACATTAACACATCTGGTTGCAATTGCATAGATAGATGAGATCTCCATTCATACTTGGCATGTTTACTTCATGTTAGTTTCTCTCAGCTAAATATGACATACAATGTCAGAGTAAACTGTTTATGTTTAAATTATTGATATACTTATTAATATTAATATTTATTTATTCTTTTCGCATCATGTTTTTATGCTGATAGGTCTATAGAAACTCTAAGGCGAAGGGCAGAGGTTTGTGGGTATTGAAATGCTGCCGGACATTGCAGTAGGGAGTGGCTGCAGTTCTGTAATTCATGCAGACATACAGTATGCCAAAAGGCCACAGGTTTTTAGCATATACAAGCATAATTGACGTAACTTAAACTGCAGTACAGCTGTCTGACTTTCCAGTTATGCCAGAGAAGGGTTATAAACTTTTTTTCTGGCCTCCTCTGAATGGGAGTGTCAGATTCCATTCAAAATCATTTACTGAAAAAAGAAAAAGGCTGCGTGTTTGAGCCTGTTGTCATCTATATAAGTGAGCTGGCAGATCACATGACCTCATTTGTTTCCATTTGAGGTGAAGGTGATTGATAGATTTTTAGTGTAAAATGACAGGCATAAATGTGTTAGCTAAGCTGTCTTTGTACTGTTAATACCCCTGGAGGCACAGAGAGAACACTAGGTGTGACATGCAGTGGAGAGGAAGCATGGTTGTCATATTAGATCAGCTGTAGCTATTTTATTGGGATGTTAGTCACTGACTGTGTTTCAGCTCTTGAAACGTTATATACAGTCACAGTGATTCACCAGGTTGTATAATGTCTGCAGTAATACATTTGTTAGAAGCATTTTGCAGTTTTTTTGGCGGGTGCTCTTCTATCATCCGCATAGGTAGTCAATTACACTAATTACACTGCACTAAAAGCATTGATGCATTAACCTTGATCTAAAACGTGTTTTTTTCTACCAAGTCTATCAGACTTTAGCCTATGACTTCTCTGAAGGCTTTTACTTGGCAAACACTCTTATTTCAGCTTTTGAAAGTTTTCAGCATGTTGATTATAATTTCAATAAAAATTATGCATGATTGCAAGTGATTTATAAAGTTGAAATGAGGAAATGAAGTGGTTTACCCAATGAAAAAAATCATGACAGTGTGAAGTCAAACCTAGATGTTTTTTGATGCGTGCACTGAAAAAAATCCTTTTATTAAGCAACTTATTTAATAATCAACTAAATCAGTTTTTTTCCCAGTAAAATTATCTAAACATCCTTAAAAGAAGATACATTTACTTGAGAAGAAAATTTGCATATAATAAAAAAAGACTTTCAGTAAATGAATTCACTACATTTTGTTACATTTTATGTTAAATATGCTATTGAGATAAGAAATATAATCTTAATTCAAGATATATTCTTATTATCTTATGCAATTTTGCTTCTCAAGTAAATTTACCTAGTTTTAAGACAGCAAACATTTTTTGCAATGTGTGTGTGTTTAGTTTCTTATCCTTTTAAAGCACTTAGTTGTGCTCATGCATGAACTCTCATCCTGTCTCTGGCGTGAGGTGGAGTGGAGTGCTTTGGCTTGGTGTGGAATGAACAACTAAATGTATCTAAGAGCAGATTTCGTCTAATGTCTCTTTTCTTGGTGAACGCTGATAGCTGTGATGGTGACCAAGTTTCTACTGAGACCCGGAACCACTTGTCTAGCACACCTCAGCAAGATATTCCATCCCTCAGTCCTTTGGCTGCCCAGGTGGATTATGAACTCCAGGAAGCTTTAAAGGAATGTGAGGACGAAATGACTGCTCTTGGCATATCCTCCCATGTAGACACATGGACTGCAGGTGATCTGGACAGGTGTTCCTCCTTAGTCCTGCCTGAAAATGATGAGAAAAATAAACAAACTGAGAAGGCTGAAGTCAAAAAGGATTTTGGTACATCTTCACAAAAACCTGTCAAAATTCATGGAGGTTGCCATGGAAATGAAGCACACAAAAATGACTCCTCAGCAGGTGAAGAGGGGTGTTTAGCTTCAGAGATTATATTCTAGGCAAAAAGCAAACTAATACTTTTACAGATGGAGCTAAGGATGTCAAAAACATCAAGGATATAACAGAAAACCACAGTGAGGAAACTAGACAGCTGTCAGAGGCAGAATGGCAAACAAATTCAGAGATAGAGACTAAAATACACACAGCTGAGAACATAGCTGATCAACAAACAACACCTAGCATACGGACAGGCACTCAAACAACATCAGAGACGGATGCAGCAAAGGAAACACTTACCCAGGATCAATCAATACAAGATATCTGCTCTTCGAAATATACTGATGAGAGCACACAAGATGAAAACAAAATAAATGTTATAGCACACACAACCCAGAGAGAAACCGGAGGAATTCAAGAGTTAAATCCTGTGATCGAAGAAGTCATCGGTTCTGCAAAAGCTATACAGATGATTAAGCATTCAAACAGAATGAAAACAGAGATGCATAGTCAGTTAATTAGTGATTTACTGGCATGCCGATCCCCACATACGGATAAACATGCTGGTCACACATTACACTTAGGAGCTAAAATAAGCATACAACCAAACATACAAAAACAGGTGGAGTCAGGGACACAGCAGCAGATAAGTGGACAGATAGAAACAAACACAAAAGTAGTATCAAGCCTTGAGCATCAAAGACAGGAATTAGGACTCCCAGAACAGCTGAGTCCTGAGGGTAAACAATTGATCTGCTCCCCACCTCCAGAACCCGAGGCTCACCAAGCTCATTTTTCCCTGGCTGAGGCTCCACCTGCCCTGATACGACACTCTCCACAGGGGCCTGAGCAACATGATGACCAGGATCAGACAGATGGACCCTACAAATCAATATCAGAAGGTGAAACCATACACCACAACCACTGTACGACAGGGGAAGTCAAACATGAGAAAAATGTGTCTGAAGCATCTGCTGTTGTCATTGATTTCTGCCAAGCTAAAACAGCCCCTGAACATGAGCCCGAAGGGAGATATGACTTAGAGACATGTCCACTGGAGCAGGAGAATGGACCTCCTTTAGGCAGTGGAGCTGTTGCACACACAGCACTGTGGGGGAATTCACACTCTCTGAGCCGAGCCAGTGCAGAAGAGGAGGAGGAAGAGAGTGCCCTTGAACAGGCTTCAGCAGAGTCCGCTGCCTCCACATTGCTACAAACAACACCCACGATGCCAGAAATGATAGAAAGTGAGGGAGAAAAGAAGAGTGATGATGCGTTCCAAAGTGTCGCAATAATAGTACAAGCAGCAGAGAGAGAATCTGCAGAGCTGGAAGCGGATGAGTCTCCAAGCTCACAGGGAACATTAACTGAAATTACGGCTGAACAGGGACAACAATGCACCTCAGTAATTTTTCCAAAGATTAAGTGCTCACCTGTTCAGAAAGAAAAGGCGACTGAGGAGAGCTGTGGCAACAAAATGCCACACAACTCAACAGAGAGCACGGGGAAGGGAGGGGGTCTGCCGATCGCACTCTCCGCAGCCGGAAACGAGGAAACAGGCACGATCGGCAAAGAGGACAAAGCTCTGGTCACCTATTCCTCTCCAGGCGTCCTTGGAACATGTGACTGGAAGGTGGAGAGTTCCCGATCAAAGAAGAGAAAAGGAGAGAGTGAAGAGGAGGGGAAAGAGACAAGAGAAGGAGGAGCACAGAACGCAGGCAGGGTGTCACAGACAGAGACAGCAACGGAGACGTGTCCATCCCACCGCATCACAGCATCACTAGCGGCAAAACAAGACGAGAGTGACCTCATCCTTCCTGTCACAGCTGGCACAGCCCCGTTTCCTCTGACCATCAACAGAATAAACGACTGCGTCTCCATCAGCCCACCCCCTCCTCTTTCTCACATAAACTCTACAGAGACAGAAGCACTGAGAGAGGAAGAGGCTAATCTGAATCCAAGCCCAAGTGCATCAGGAGCAGAATTGCTAGGCAGTGATAGATCATTTCCACCAGCAGTTTCTTCGGAAAACGAATGCCTCGCTGCGGAAGCCAACAATCAACAGGTACAGAGCTCTTCACAAACTAGAACCACAAACTGTGTCACATCCATCAAGACAGAAACACAGCAACAAAAACAAGAAACAACTCCTACAAGTGAAGACACATCTCAATCATCTAAGCTACAAGTGAACATGAGGGATATTGCTAAAATTTGTACCAAAGTGGAAGGGCGTATATCCTCAAAAGGTATGCAGAGCTCTTTTGAGGACCAAAAGGATACAGTGTTGAAAGGCCAAAGGACTGAATGTGCCTCTCTGCCTCCACTTATGGTATTTGAAAGTCTACGACACCCAGTAAAAGAGACAAGCTTCAACTTTAAAGGTTTTCTCACCATCAACAAACCGGAAATAGAAAAGGAAAAATCCAGTGCAAAAAAAGAACCTACTGCTTTTGAGGAAGGAGGTAAAAAGGAAAGAAATGGGAAGCAGCAAGAAAAAGTGGAACAAGCGGAAATTACATATGAAGAGTCAAAGGACTGCAAAGAAACAACCAGCACATCTCAAGAGCAGGGTGAGACTACTGTAAAACTTGAAGAAAATGTTAATGTAAATATCGGTGGTTGTGAAGAAAGTAAAGTGACAGATGAAGCTGATGTTAACAAGAAAAGTCCTGTTATATTTTCATCACTGTCAGTTGCAGGCGTGACCACCAGTGTCACTGAAACAAAGGATGCTGTTAATGAAATTCTGGAAGAAACTGAAGCAATTAAAGAGAACCAAGAATATAAAGAGTCTTTGAATGTTTCTCAGATTAGTCCAAATGATACAGATGAGTCAGCGTCCACTGAGAAGGATAGTGTTTTACTACAGGATGTTTCTCTACAAGAGAGTCGTAATGACAGCCCCGCTGTGGATGGTGAGCGGGCTGATATCACTATGTCTGAAGGAGTTGAACAGAGACATATAGAAGTGGTATTTGGCAGCAAGGAAAGACTGAATGAAGAGACTGATAAATCAAAGGGACGTGGGTTACCTGAAGCAAGTGATATAGAAGTAACATGTCCAGATAATTCAAAGAATCTTGTGAATGACAGTCAAGAGCAAAAATACACACATGAAGAGGAGTCACTGGTAAAAACCAGCTCATTGTCTCCAGCAGCAGCCCCAAACACAGACAGCATGTGTCCTCGCACTCAACCAGACAAGAAATCCAACACCGAGCAGCCTACTACAACCTCAGAGATGTCACTCTTGTCAAAAGCAGATAAGTGTGCAGACATGCTGCCCTATCAGACAGAATCACAGTTCAGTGGTGAAATAATGAAAAGTGCTGCAGCAAATACTGAAGACACAACAGTCCCTTCTCTTCCTGTAGCGGAAACTACAGTACCAGAACAAAGTGATCTTTCCTCAACCACTAAACAAAGCACTAACAGTGATGCCAGGGATGTGTCTGTCATTGTACTAAAGGCTCCAGGCCCAATGCTGAGTCACTCTGAGTCCGCTAATGACTGTGATATTGCTGTTGCAGGAACTGGGGAGCATTTCAGTGTGAACCGTGTGTACGAGTCTGACACAGAGATTGTAAATAATATTGCAGACAAAACAAATCAACAATCAGATGCAAATGAAGACATGTTAAGTAAACAAAATGCAGATGATCCGCCCTACACTGTTGGTGTCTCCGCACAAGAAATTGCAGCATCATCTGGGTCCCTTCTGCTTACAACTGACAGACCAGAACAGGCAGGTTGTGCACTGCTAGTCTCAAAAAACTCAGATATTGTTGGAAATGCAAAGATGAAAGAGAATGAAGCATCTAAGGACACTGTAGAATTTGATATTGGTCAAAAAGGGAAGAGAGAAGGACATGTAAATTCTAAACATGAAAATGATTTGTGCAATGTACCTACAATTGTTACAACAGACAAGGAGTTAATTAATAAAGACAAATCTGAAGGATTCAAGCAGGTGAAAGGAGAAGAGCAAAACAAGGAGTGTGAGAAGGAAAAAAATGAAACCAGTGCCTCTCAGGATGAAGGAAATGAACAGAAATATGGGAAGCAGGGCGAAAGAAAGGAGCAAGAAGAAATGACTTTTAGGGAGCAGAAGGACAGCAGAGTAGAAACAAATACCTCTGAAGCATCTTGTGTTGATGAGATGCTTCATTCTCAATCTGCTTTGACAACACAAAGTCCTAATGATGACAACAAATGTGATTCTCTCCTGATGCACTTACAGGACAATCTTGATACACTTCTGACTGAAGAACCTGTTCAAGATGTGTCTGTAGACGATGTAAGAATTAATACAGATGTATCCGAAGGATTCAGGCAGGTGATGGGAAGAGAAAAAATCAAGGATTGTGTGAAAGAAAATGAGAGACACACTGTAAAATCTGTCACAGAAAAGGACAGCAAAGAAAGGACACATACCTCTGAAGAACAGAATAAGACTACCGCAAAAGAAAATATTGATCAAACACAAGGAGAGAACCAAGCATTAATAAATCTTTTCAAGCTATCAGGAGAAGAAAAACTATTAAATGAAACCATTCCAAGAGGAAAATTGCAGTCTAGTCTTGTGTCTGATCCTGGTTTAACCTCTAAAGAGATTATAGAAGAGGCTCTGGGTTGTAGAGGGGCACCAACTGAAAAATCTCCTCCAGTCATTGATCAGACCCTGTCTGCAGTGGCGAATGCTTTTCCCGAGAGAGACCACACACAAGATCTGAGGGCCTTGAGCCAGTCAGATTTGGCATTTTCACAATCCCCAGAGCTTCAGCAGCAACAGAAGTTTATGAGTGCCCCAGAAGCAGTGTTAAGTGTGGGTAAACGCAACGGTTTAGAAAATGCTGAGACCAATAATCATGCAGATGCTGAGGCAAGTGAAACGCAAGAGAAAGTGGTGATGTATTGTAGTGCAGAGGCTCAAAGTTCCCTAAACAGCACATCAGAGAGTGCCATACTGGTGGGGGGCAATGACAAAGATGTTGCTGTGTACAATATATGTCCACAGAATGAAGAGCAGAGTATGCAAACTATAGATCTTAGTGGTGAGAATTCTCCTGTTTGTGTTGAAAGTACTTCAAGTGAAATTCAAGCACAGGCGGTTCCCAGCTTGTCTGGAATGGCATTGTCAGCTTCTGAAACTTCAGAAGTCAAAAAGGTTATAGAGGCTACAGAGGCAAAAGAGCCTTCCATCTCAGCATCACAGGAAAGTGTAAGTAAACATGCAGAACGTGCCAAATCACAGACTAGTGTGGACGAGCATGGAAATGTGTGGGATGAAATCCTTGACACCAAGAAAGGCTCAGAACTTACTATAAATCACTCAAGTGGGTTCTCTGTGCTTCCCAGCCTCTCACACCATGAAGCACGACTAAAAACAAATGAGAAATATTTCGGCTCTGTTACCCCTGGAGATATTGGAAACACTGAGATCAGACCTAATTCAATGAGTGATGTTGCACAGATGTCTACTGCAGGAACTTCCCAACTTCAGCAAGTGAATGAGTTAGTTTTTCAGCCCTCTGATGGGCAGCTCTCCACCATATCCACTGACTGTCTGCTCCAGGAAAGTATTAAAGAGGAAAAAGAGATAAGTGTGGATTATGCCTCTAAAGATTCAGTAGAGTTCAACGCTCCTAATTCCACTCACCAATCTGAGACAGCTGTCTGGAGGATGGAGCAGCTTAATAAGCATTTGTCAGAGCAATTCCCAGTCGGTACCCAAAACACAGAGGAGCAGGTTACACAGTGTTCTGAACATCAGCTCATGCAGTTACATGTAAGAACTTGTTCAGACACTGAATACACAATCAGTACTATGGAAGCAGAAGGCACCGTTTCAAATGACAGACAACTGCCAGAAGGAATTCAAGAAGAGATAAGTAAACAGATAGAGGATGAAGAAGAGAATAAAACCTTTGAAAAAGAATGCATAGAAATGTCCAAAAGGGCTGAATCTAAGTCTTCAGAGACTGTAGTGAAAGAAAGCATATTCAAAGAAAACCAAAGCAAGTTGGAGGAGCACTCTTTATCTTCTCCTGATGAAGCAACAGTCGGTAATGTAGACCAATCAGTAGAAGAAGTTACTGATGAGACACTGACTGAAATGAAAAAGGTTATGCCATTGCTATGCCCTGAGACCGCTGTCTACTTGGTGACTGACCGCCAGGATTCCCTCCAGCCCCCTCTCACAGTCAATCAACAGTCTAGTCAGCAGCCTACCAAGTCTTTTATTCAAACTTTATGTGAAAATGTCACAGAAACTTCTAAAAGTAGCAGCAAGCAAAATCCTGACATAACAGATAGCTATTGTGGAGACATAGAATCGCTTCTAACTGAAAAAACAATACAAAAAGATTACAGTGAAGCTTGTGAAGAGGAAGTCAGCAAGGTGTCCGAAGCTGCAGATGTGTTGCTGGGTTCAGGCCCAGGAACAGTGCAGGTTTCACAGGTTAAAGACAGTTCAGACAGACAAGGCTTAAGTGTAGTCTCTGTACCTGAGAGGTCAGTCAACTCTTCTGAATGTTCCGATTGGCTCAGAGCTCTGAAGGAGGCAGCCTCTATGTCTCAGAACATTCCAGAGCACAGAGATGAGACTACCTGTGGAGCTACAGAAAACAGGTACTTTTCAAATTGATGTGTTTGTTTTTAAAAATGAGTGACAGTGAGGGAAAGTGACTCTGTTGCACTCATAGAAATGTCAAAAGAAATGTAGTGGTTTTCATTGACACACACACAGATACATATTGCATTTTTTTATTAAGAACAGTGTATCCCAGAACCTGGACTATCAACATAGATGTAAATAAGTTTGTTTTATGATTGTGTGATGTGTTGTGTGAAAATGGAGACAAGTACAAGTACTACAGCCCATTATCTCCTGAGAGTGACCTCAACAGTGACATCAACTTGTGCCCTTTAGTGCAAGAAAGAATCCTTTCATACCCACGCACAAACACACACTGGGCTTCGCATATTTGAGCGCGACACATACACTTGCATGCATACAGGCTATAAGACGTTTGCATTGAGACAAACAGTAAGCGTAATTTATTCATCTGCTCTTTCTGTTTATTTTTCTTTACAGACCATTTGAAACCCTTGGTTCGCCTCAGGCTGAACTAGAATTCCGAACCCCAACTGAGGAATATTTCCCCCCTGCTACTGATGAGAGTTTCCCCCCTGCTCCTGAGAAGAGTTTACAACCTGCTATTGAGGAGATTTTGCCCCCTGCTACTGCGGAGAGTTTCCCCCCTGCTCCTGAGAAGAGTTTCCACCCTGCTATCGAGGAGAGTTTCCCCTGCGCCTGAGGAGAGTTTCCCCTGCTCCTGAGGAGAGTTTCCCCTGCACCTGAGGAGAGTTTCCCCTGCTCCTGAGGAGAGTTTCCCCTGCACCTGAGGAAAGTTTCCCCTGCACCTGAGGAGAGTTTCCCCCCTGTTACTGAGCAGCCAGAAGAACAAGAAGACTGCAGGTGAGACCTCATAAATACCCCTTATGCACTTTCATTGGTTTGTTATTCAAACCAACTGCTACAAACCACACAGAAATCCCTTTTGAATGATGACTATTGAATTACTGAACTTAACCAGACTGCTATGTGGGTGTTCAAAGACCTATTTGTTGAATTGTCTTTAAAGAACAGGTTTAACATCAATGAGCATCACACTTAGCTTTCTTCAGGTGACTTTTCTAGTTCTCTCTCATTTTATAATTACCTCCTACTCCCTCTCTTCATTCTATATCTGCTCTGTTGCAGCAGCCACAACAGATGAAAGTGGAGCACTTGGTGCTTGTCAGTCAAAGATTTTAGCCTAGCACCTCATTTAGAAAGACACGTGGGAGCCAGAGAGACAGAAAGATAAAAAGAAAGAGAGAGTGGTGTACAAAGTGAAAATGAGGGGTAATAAGAGAGACAAACTTTGACTGTGTACATTTGCCCCAGTATCTCTGAGCGCCCAACACTTTGTTACTTGTCACAGATGTGGACTAAAGGAATTTTGCCTGTATCTGTCAGTATGTGTGTGTGCGTGCACATGTCTTGCTAAAGCATGCATATGTGTTTGCTATTTGCACCAACGCCCTCACATGAGGTCATACCAAGAGGTCTGTCCGTCTGGAACAAAAGCCATGGTTCAGGGCAGCTCCAGTTGAGAATATTACTCAGTGTGAGAAGATAGATAGATAGATAGATAGATAGATAGATAGATAGATAGACACTCACAAGAGACTGATAGAAAGGGAGAGAGATAGGGAGAAATAAAAGAGAGAGGGGAGTGTAAAGTGGCTACCTGAGGAATTTTGAGTGGCTTGCCTAAAAGAATAGTCGCACACTTTACTTTGGGTGCTGATCTCGGGTAAGTTCTACACTGTCTTTTGCTGTTTAAAATGTTTTTCTCTTTTGATTTGACAAATAGTGGAAGTTGCTGGAGAATACAGACTGGGTATTTGGAGAGATGCTAATTACAGATGGTTTGTGATGATCTCACTGGATAGATGGGGGGAGGTACAGTAGGAAGACAGGGAGGGAATAAGGAAGTGTGTTGTGAAGTCTCTCTCTTTCTGTCTTTCAAATTTGCTGGCTTGCTCACGCTTTGTTTTGACAGCATCAGACAACTGATGATAATGATTTGCTCTCTGTTGACAGTAGGTTAAATTCCATTATTGTAAGGAATGAAGTAGATTACACATAACTTTATGGTTGCAGTTAAGATACCTTTGCTCTTGGTAATGTGAGATAAACATTTGTAAACCCCCTTGAGTCACTGCTAGACCTGCTTTTAGACTTGAACTGGAACAAAAATGCTGCAATACATATCGTTTGTGGCATGCAAATTTACTTTATTTAATTTTGGGATGCTCAGAGATGGTGTTTTGAACAATGTGGGTTTTGAGGGTTTGTATATAAAGGAATTACAGTGCACAACTCTAGCCTTAAGTTTATAGTCAGATGTTTTAGGCTAGCTACCAACTTTCCACAGCTACAAGCTAATATTATCTTGTTAAGATAATGTGCCTATTCTAATAAAAGCCTGAGCAGCTACCATTTTGTTTAAGCTCTTAGGTTACCCTTCAGAGGAAACTAGAGAGCTTGTTTATTTTCTGTAGTTATTTAGGAAGCTGCGAATTTTTCTTATAACAGCTGAATGGAAACGGCAATGTTATAAAATTACTATAATGTCCAGCTGACTGCATTTGTGTTGAATTAGAATGTAATTTTAAGTTTATTTGAGAGCTCATGCAAATTTTTACAGTGCCTACCACACATTTACCAAATAGGTCACATACAACAGGATTCTGTGTTTCCAACTTTCACACATTTTATATAGGGCAGCTGAATATGTAATTTCCCAAATTTGGATGGCTTGTTCCATATTCCACATTTGAGGGTTCAATTCAATCTATTTTAAATCTACTTGTAATTTTACATCTAAAATGAACAAATGTATCTGTGTGGATGCAATAGCTCCCAAGAGAGAGAGGGGGAGAAAGAGGTAGGGGTTGGCTTGGAAACTTTGTGATGCGTGACAAGAGCTAAGCAACAGTTACCATGGCAACAAGTGTTAGTCATAGCAATTATTTTGAGTTAATTAAACAATTATTTTAGGGAAGCTTTGAAACAAAGCGCTTAGTCAAAATGTTTAACAATTGTAAATTATAAAACAAGACAATAGGCCCTAATAGAGCCTAATAAAAGAGAAGAGTGTGGCATAGCTCAAACCTAACCACACTGTACTTGTCTAATTATGCCTTAAATATTGCTGTCAGTCAGTTTGATGGAGTGTGTGTATATAAGACTATGAAAAGACTGTATGGTGGCTTTTCTAACAGTAGTGACGTTGTTATTTTTATGGCTGGTAAAACACCAACTCCCCCCTGCTGCCTTTATTTTCTACAGTCTGTTTGCTATTAAAAGCCCTGTCTGGGCCCATTCCTATGAACACAGCTGCCTCTGGGAGATTAGATTTTGTTTGTTCTCTTCTTATTAACTTGTTGTGTACATTAAAGTTGTGGTTTGTGGTTATGTCTAACATGCAATCTCCCACTATCCAGCTAAAGCAAAAGAAAGAGAGGATCATAATACTTTGATGCGTACACAGAGTAGGCCTGATTAGAGGGCAATTCTGCTAGCTGTCTACAACTGTTACTGAAAGGATCGTGCAATGCTATGTGCAGTTGTTTAGGCGGTGTGGTGGAGTGAGTATTTTTAGTATGTGACATGAGGCACACCCCTTGATAGGAGCAGCTGAAGGGCTGTCTGCTACTCTGCATGTTGGATTAGGTTTTGTTTGTGATATTGCTTAGCTATTGCCATTTTTCATTGCCAAGAGTGCAGAAGGGTGATTTGGTAGGAGTGATATAACATTATGTGATTTATTATTGTATGAACAATTATGATATGTATATATATTCACAGCAAATATAAATACACTACCATTCAAATGTTTGGGTTGGTATTAAGATTTTTGCTAAGTTAGTCTCACCAAGGCTGCATTTATTTGACCAAAAATACAATAAAAATAGTAATATTGTGAAACATTATTACAATTTAAAATCACAATTTCTATTTTATTATATTTTAAAATGTAACTTATACCCATGATGACAAAGCTGAAAATTCAGCTGCCATTACTTCAGTTTTTAATGTCACACTGAAAACAGCTGTCCTGCTTAATATTTTTGTGGAATACGTGATACATTTTTTCAGAATTATTTGATGAAGAGAAAGTTAATCAAGATAAAGATATTCAAATAAAGCGCATTTATTTGAAATCTAATAGAAATAGATATAGTAGAAGTCTTTTATATAATTAAAAATGTCTTTACTGTTACTTTTGATTAAATGAATGTATCCTTGTTTAATAAAAGTATAAAAGTTTATTTTATTTTTATTATTTTTTTTTAATTGTGGGAGTCATTGTTTAAAAATTATGAAATATTATTAACAATAATAAATATAATTATTAAAAAATCTTGCTTCGTCGATGTCTGAGATGTGAGATCAGCTTTTTATTGCTGCTATTATACTATAATAATGGTTCTTACATGAACTATTTTATAGGTAACACTGCTTCTCTCCTTACCCTACCCTGTGTGTGTTTGCATGTGTATTTGTGGTGTTAATATGTGGATATGTGTGTGTTGTTCAGGTCCCCTCTGATAAAAGCTGCTGAGAGGAGTGAGCCTGTCCCCTCTCCCTCATCACCCCCACCACAGCACAGCCCTGCTCCTGCCCTCCCTGCCCACCTGCTGCAGGACACAGTCGAGTTCCCCACACCACCCCCTACCCCTCCAGACAGGGCTCCCTCTGAGCCTCAGACCCTTCCTCCTGCTGCTGCTCCTTGTGATCTACCCGAGACTCCCCCTGCTGTCATTCTGCCTCCTCAAATCCAACAGCTTCAGCACTCTGAACCTTCAGCAAGGTAGGATATAATCATTTACCCAGTGTGAGAATGCCACAAGTTCAGAGATGTTGTTTCACTCTAATTCAGTTTGTATTATTTTTGCTTTGTGGTTATTGTAAAGTACCTTCATGGTTTGAGACAATGAGGACAAATATTTTTACCAATTATATGCCCTTCCTGTGTGGACATGACTATTCACATGTGGTGAGAAGTTATGAATATTTATTAGATTTATGTAAATTCATCTGACTAAGATATCAGTAACATCATTTTGCGTCTGGAGGGTTTTGTTGATTGTGCTGATAATAATAGCAGTGATGATCCTGAGGGATTTCTGCCACACACAGGATGTAAAGTATGTACAGTACTGTACAGTGAGTACCTCAGTACAACCTGTTTCCCTTGTTATTTCCCTTGTATTCATTTTATGCAGCACCCAGAAATTAATTTACCATAAAGACTGTTGGCACCGGGCTTTGTATGCATCTTCAAAGGACTGCATACGCAGAATACAGTGGCTCTAAAAATTATTTGGACAATTTAGTCACGCTTAAAATGTATATAAGTTATTACATTAGTAAACAAAATGTAAAACCAAGTGGCTCTGCAAGCAAATGATTCTAATCCTTTTCTTCACTTTTGTAGACATTTTTACTTATTGCCCTCAAGGTGATTTTTTTAGTGCTTGAAGTCACTTCCCCTCAAGTTCACACAGATGTCCTAGCAGAGTAATCACAGGTGTAGTTCAGCACATAGGATACGTGTATATGTTCCACTAACATTTGATAGTCAGAAAGTGTCCAAATATATAAGAATATATCTATTATTTTAGTACCTAAAAATAATTATTTAAAATACCACTTTGTGTAATGTTTTGCTTGAAAAAGGTGCTTATTTGCCAAATTTTTATTTTGTAATGTAATGCAAAGATTCATAAAGTTTTAAGTTTGTATTAATTGTCCAAATACCTTTTGGGGCCACTGTATTTATGCCTTAATGTTTTAAGAACAGTGTTGCCATAAAGTGCATTACTGCTTTTGTAGATGACTCATTTCCGTTTGTGTACATTGTTGTAAAAGTTCATACATCTATAATCTGAAACTGTGCAGTGTTTGGATAGAGAGCACGATGACTCAGCCATGTTGACATGTAATGAGCCCAACTTGCATTTCTTCTATCAGACAACAGAGGGCGAGCATGTATGTGCATGTGTTTCTTTCTGTACTGGACCTGAACTCTGCTGCCCACTGCAGCATACAGTTTGTAACCACACATCTGAACAGGCATATAACCTACAGTTTTGATATAAACTGCCCCACTGTAACTAGGGCAAAGGTACACCTTTGTATCTTATACCCTTTAGCGATATATAAGGCACAAAAGTCTATCCCCTACAATATTTGTAAATTTTTGACAGTCTACATTGTGACCAAATTACCTGTCTAATTCACACATGACCCCTGTTAATTCAGGAGTGACTAACAGATGTATGATATATAAATAAGTGTATGTATAATATGCACAAAAAATGAATCTGCTTTTTACACGTCTGCACCGAGAACCAAATCTTAAAATCGTATGTGTAAAAAGCAGCATTTGCATAATGAGATTTCTTTCAGAAATCCCCCACATCCAGCCAAATTAAAACTGATGTCCTCCTGAGGCACCAGCTTGATGCATCTCAATATAAAACTTCCATTAGGGGAATTAAGCTTGTCTCCTCTGCAAACTACTACCAAGGGCATTCCGTCTTTATCCTTTCTTTTACTCTAGCCTTTACTCTTTCTTTCTCTTTGGCAGAATGTAGCTCAATATATTCAATATATCAGACTCAATATAGTTCAATATATCAAGCTCAAGGTATTCAATATATCACTCTGGTAGCAGATTTAAGGGTTTTCAGTCATAGCAAATATGAATATGTTTCCCAGACCAAATATAAATAACTGAATTTACTCTCTTTACTCCTGTACTATATTTGACGCTGTAAGTTCAACCTAGATACTAAAAGCCCATGTTATGAATCTTTAAAAAAACTGCCTTTGCAATATCTTTCAGTGGCTGCACCACTTAAAAATTTAATTTTCAATTTCCTGTGTCTGAGCATAGGATGAAGTTGTCAGTACACACTACATACTAACTCTGTGTCACAGTATTGTTGTAAATGTCTTTTATTGTAAAATAATGAGCTAGTTAATGTCATTCTGTCTTCAAGCTGAATGACACAGACAGGCATTAAACTGGTGACAAGTCTTTAAAAACCCCTTCGCTGTTGCTGTAATTTATCATCTACTTGGCTGTGTTTTTTCATCACTCTTGCTCTTGAAAATCAGAGTGAGAGAAAAATAGCCCATGGTTTCTGCTGAGATGAAAACAAATGCTGCATATAATTGATCCTGTTGAACACCTTCAAGCTATTTGCACCCTTTGTTCACTGGAGGAGGTTTTTGCTTTCTGTGATCATTTTATATTTTCAAAATGTTTTGGCAGTGATTTGGCATGCAGCGTTTTTGAATACTATGTCAAATATTCCAGTTTTTTTTATGTGGGTTAAAGGCATATGGATCACCATTTACCTTGTTAGCTGTACCTGATATTTGTATATTTATATTAACATACTATTCATTGAAAACATTTTTTGACATAAAATCATACAGAAATACATTAAAATAAATAGTTTGGCACACTGTTGGACAGTGTTGCTTTAGAAAAATGAATGCTTTTTGCACTCTTTTATCTCCTATTTTATAATATTTGTTTTATTTTTGTACAGTTGATTATTTCCTTTTTTCCCTTGAAGAGTCACTGCCCACCTTTCCTTTTCCCAAGCTCAGAGTTTCAGGTTCATCTTAATTTTGCTAATATTTGTTTCTTCAGAGGTTCATATTCATGTCATATACAAACACAGGAGGACAACAAAGTTTCGCTTAACTTTGGGGCATGAAGACCTTCCCTACTCTGTGTCCAGTCCTCAGGCTCTGTAAGTGAATAGGCAGATCTGTGTGAAAATCTCTTTGTTCTGCTTTCTCATGAGTGAACAATAGATTTATAATCCTCATGTTTCAGATCCCCCCACCAATGTCCCAATTTCCCACAACTGCTGCTGTCTCATGCTGTAAATCAATATGGATTAGCTCGACCTGTATGAATTGCTGCTACTCCCCTTCAGGCTGATAAACTTTTTTCTTTGAGTAGTCTCTCATTTTCATTGTCATTTTCGTTCTCATTTCATTTTCCAGATTACAACAACAAACCCTTTCACAACATATTTTTGAATATATTTGTTTCAGTCATTTGAGAACATCAGGACTGACGGCTGCTTTGTCATTACCCCTTTCTGTTCTCAGAGGGGTTGATATATCATGATTTTGACCTGAGCAAATAGAATGATATGAAACCTGTAAGAGAGCAGTAGTAAATCAAGTCTGTTGTACATGCAGTTAATTTATGCTTTATTGGTTGATTTTATTGGATGTTGCTATTAGATACATACTCTGTTGATTTTGTGATGTATTTTAATATGTTCCTTTGACCCCATCAGAACCCATTTGACAGACATTTTTCAAGCCTTCACAAAGCAGAAATGCACTTTCTAGAAGTGTTATGGTATCAAGAGAATCTAGCATGTGAAAATTCATTGCATTTTTATGTATAGAAGTAATATAACATTTTTAATGTGAGTGTGATGCATGTTATCATGCTGAACTTTTGTTTATACTATAATTTTTCAAAAGACGACGAAAAATTATGAAGATTGAGACAAATACATCTGTATTAAAGGGATAGTTGTCCCCAAAATGAAATTTCTTTCATTTACTCACTGTCATGTCATTCAAAACATGTATTATTTTCTTTCCTCTGTGGAACAGAAGAAGACATCTTAAGAAATGCCTCAGTGTTTTGTGATCTATACGATGAAAGTTGTCACCAAAGTTGTTTGGACCCAACATTCTTTAAAATATCTTATTTTATGTTCCACAGAAGTCATACAAGTTTGAAATGACGCAAGTGTGAGTAAATAAATACATTTTCATTTCTTCCGCTATTTGTCAGGATACTAAAGACCCTGAAGAGACCATCAGGGTTAAGTTTCCTATCCAATTAAGTTTCTTTAGTGCAAGAACTCTACTTTGACATAGGAGGGATGGTAATTTGATTTAGGGCAGTAACAAAATAATAGGAACACAGAGAAACAGAGAAAGGTGTTGCATAACAAAAAGCAGGAGTGACTGCATGCCTCAGTTTCTGTGTCTCAGTGTGTGAAAAAGATACCTGTGTCTTTTGGCTTGGTGTGGGGTCGGCTATTGTTTGCGTTCGCTCTAATGATCGGCCACAAGAGAGCTCAGATCGACAGGGAAAAGCTGCTCATCTTTTAAAGCACTCTGGTCCCTAGGGAGGTATAGGGAGAGAGAGAGAGAGAGAGAGAGAGAAAGAGAAAGAGAGAGAGAGAGAGAATGAGAGTTAGAGTGGGAGGGGTTATGGAGAAAACCAGCAGCCGCTTTGCCAAACACCACAACAATCCAATGAGAAGACGGAGTTGCTAGAGAGCAGGAGCATCGCTTATTTCCTCCCTCTTCTCTTGCTCACTCGTCTTCGCATCCTTCCACATCTCTACCCATAAGGCTTAGCAGTTCTGTTCTATTGTTGTCAAGGATACAGAGAGAGATACAGCCTCCCTCTGATGCAATGTAGACAGAGACGGAGAAGGAGTCAGAAAGAGCGAAAGGAAGAGATGCTAAGGGCTGAGTGTGGGTCTCCCATATGCCCCTGATGCCATCTGCTCCGGCTCTACTGCAGCAAAGCAGCGTGTCTGACGCCAGCCCAAGGGCCCTCAGGACGAGAGACGTGGAGGAACAGGAGGCGCAGGTTGGGGGGAGGAGGAGGGAGACGGGTGCCAGTGGAGATCATATAGCAGAGGATGGGAGCAGTGGAGTCCGCTGAGAACGGACAGCCCCCCTGTCCCTCTCAGGAGCGTCCTGAAAGCATGTGAGTAAGAACCAGCGGAGAAGAGAAGGGGGTTCTTGATGACCTCATTGTTGTCGCTGGTGGTGTTGTTGTTGTTCTAGTACCTGGTTTGCTCACCTGGTTTGAGTCTCTGTTGAATGCATGTGAGTATTCTTTCAGCTTGAGGAAAGAAAAGAAAAATATCCATTAAAAAATATTTGTCAGGGAAACGGGCAATCACAAAGGAGGAGGGGATTGTTATTGTTTTTGTGATGCCACAATCGGACATGAGGTTTATTTACATTTGCCGTTCGTTGATGGTAGTAAGGCTCCGGTGTATGTGTTTCTACATATTGATGTGTGCGTTCCAGTCTGGTGGGCTTTGCAGACGTCTGGATGGGGGAGTAATGGCTGTATTTAATAAGGGAGAGATGTGTGTTTTTGTGGGGGATGGAGGCTAATGCTGCAGCACCGAGAGAATGAGAGAGATGGTGCTGAAATAGAACACTGAGATGTGTTGGAGAAAAGGGGGGTGGGGAAACTGAGAGAGAGAGAGATTTGTGTTGTAGACATTCAGAAAAGCAGAATGGCATTGACCATGAAAAATAGTCAATTTTGTGTAGGTGGAGTGGGGTTCTATACCCATGTTGGTTTGTGGTAGAAGCCTGCTGTAAATCTAAAGGAATAATGCACCCATTTACAAAAAACACTTTCTTTCTCTCTTCTGTGGAACATAGAACAAGATGTTTAGTAGAGTGTCCAAGCTGCTCTTTTCCTTATAATGAAAGTAAATGTTGACCACAGATGTCGGACAATTTTTTCAAGGCCAAATTAAAAACTTGAGACAAATAATTACTTAAATTTCAGTCTGCCCACACAAAGCCTTGATTTTGATTCAGTAGACTTAAATAAGTTATATGGTCTAGTTTTATGATGCTTTATTGTGCTTTTTTTGTCCTTTTTGGAGCTTGACAGCCCCTGGTCCACATACATTTTAATTGTACAGAAATAAGCAGTTCAGATATTATGTTCATTTTGTGTGCCACAGAAGAAATGACATAAATGTCATTCATGTTTAGAACAACATGAGAGTGAGTAAATGGTGACAAAAAATTACATTTTTTTTTTTTAAAGCAAACTGTTCCTTTAAAATTGTATATAAACCAAATGTGTCTTTGTTTATAAAGCATATTGTAATGTATATGACATTCTACTACATTTTATCATCATCCCCTTGGCCACAATGGTTATTTTATTGTTGTAACTGACCTGGAATTTGTTGCTCTAGGCAACACAGCTGGGGATGATGAGAAAGTTTGAACCTGCTCTGAGGTCTGTGCTTTAAGTACAAGTATTGTAGCACCATACACTGCTGCTCATTCAGCCATGATTAATAGCTTTTAGCGTATAAAGTTTGGCTTATGCAACCTCCTTTTGAGAATTCTTACATAACAGTACCTGCATAGTTTACGTGGGAGTTTGAACCTCAACTCTAAAAGCTTTATATTATTAGCTTTGTCATTTTATTCACCTGCCAGTAGCTCATCAGAACAGAGTGCAATCTGATGGAAGAACAAGCATGAGCTAGGAGGTCATTTATAAAACCTTTTATTCATAATTGAAATATAAATTAATGAATTAAAATAAAATACAGTAAAAACAGTAGTATTGTGAAATATTACAATTTCAAAACTGTTTTCGATTTCTATTTTAATATATATATTAAGTAATTTATTCCTAAAGATGAATTTTCAGCAGTCATTTCTGTCATTCTCAGTCATTTTATGGAAAACACTATATTTACTCTAGTCTTGAATTCAATGTCACTAGTACTTACTCACTGACATTCAATTGTACTGGGAAACATGAATACTGCAGGAGATTTCATGCACTGCTAAGCATTCAACTCTGTGAAGGTTGTAACCATGTGACCTGCACTTTCTTCCACGAAGAGCATAAAAGCACAAGTAGCTTGTTTTATCCTTTCTGTGTACAACTGTTTGACTGGCACATACTCTACCTGTTTGGGCATGTACTGTACTATTGGCCAACCACCACTTCTGTGACTTCCTAGTTACCTAGGAGTGTGCTGTTGTGTTGTAGGGATCATTTTGTCATTCATGCAGTATTATGGCATGTTAAAATGGGTCTGTCAAAGGGCCATCCGGTGATCATTTGTCCTTCTGTATGTGATGTCACTATGTGTCCATTAGACATTCACTCTGTCTTTTGACAGCCTAGTGTCAAAATGAGCAACATGTGGTGATTCAGCTTTGAGACATCCCATTTGGTGATGCATATGACCAGTACTATCTCTTCCTGTCTCGCATCACTCCCTAAATCTTCTGAGACCCTGAAATAAGCTCAGTGCTGCAGGAGATCTAGCACACATAAAATATTGAGAGTATGTCTGAATTATTTTATAGTTCTGGTAGTGAAAGCTGGTACATCACTGCATCCCTCCAGAGAGCAAGCAGTTCTATACTCAGGAACCTCGGTCCTGTAGTTTTTATGGTACTGCTGCAGGATTTCTGACTTGAAATATGAATAATTAATATCTAATATAGTCTTTGTTAGCATGATTTAAAGGGATAGTTCACCCAAAAATGAAAATTCTGTCATCATTTGTTAGCCCTGAAGTTGTTCCAAACCTGTGTGTTTCTTCTGCTGAACACAAAAGAAGATATTTCGAAGAATGTTTAACCAAACAGTTGATGGGGCCCCATTGACTTTCATAGTATTTCTTTTTCCCGTACTATGGAAGTCAATGGGGCCCATCAACTGTTTGGTTACCCATATTCATCAAAATATCTTCTTCTGTGTTCAGCAGAAGAAACAAATTCATACACGTTTGGAACAAATTAAGGGTGAGTAAATGATGACAGAATTTCCATGTTTTGGGTAAACTATCCCTTTAAGCATCATATTTCATCTGGAACTGAATCAATGATTTATCAAGACTGAGAGAGTAAATGAAAATTGAGCTGCCAGGGATTATGACTGTATTATATCGCTGTGATTTAACTGCTTAATCAGTTCATAGAGAGATAAATAAAGTTTTGAATAAATTCTAGGTGTTAAACTCCCAAAGAAAGGAGTGATCTACTCGTAAAACACTGTGCCATTGGTAATTTAGAGATATGTAGATATACATTCCGGTCTGGACTTTGAATGAAAATATATTGAAGTTTACTTTAGGGACTTCTAAGGATTGGAAACAGGGCCTATGTTCAGTATAGCATGTACACACTAGTACACATTGTGCTAGTATTCTATTTGGAGCACACACAGCCAGTCTCTCTCTCCCTCTATTACAGTTTCATTTGTCTCCCTCTTTTGGTCAACCTGTGTCAGTACCTCAATCTCTAGTACACTTTGTACCCTCTGGCATAAAATGAAAACATCACAACCTTTTTTAACCAATTAGCCTAAGTTCTTTTCTTTTCTTCCCAAAATCATTTTAATTATGCTACGCTTATAATGTGGATTTTAGATGCACATAGTATGATTTAATGCAGGCCTATTGTTAGTGATGTGTTAATATCTTTTAGCGGTTGTTTATAGAGCAATTTCTTGATCACTCTCCTCTCTGTCACTCTAATAGCTGTCCTTTCATTCAGGTTATCTTTGTTTGAACAGCATTGTGGGTTGTCGTGCTCACAGCAGTGTCTGTGGCTAAACCCAGCAGTTCTGTTCTGTGCCATACAAGCCTGCCTGTCTCCAAGCAGACAAAATCACCTGAAATGACTCACCTCTTCTGTCTCCTTTTAGCCTTTTGCATAATATTTGAACTTATAATGTGTTTATTTCAGATGTTTACTTGTGTAGTAGAAATTTGGTCCTAAAGATTTGCAGATTCTGATTATTTTAATTTACTGTATTTACAATTTACAACTAGCAATTTGCAAATACTCCTGTCTGAGTGCCATTATTAAAAATGTTCAATAAGATTTACTAATTAAACATATATATTCCCCCGTCATCTAGAAGAGAGTTTCAAATAGAATGTGGAAAACCCTTTTTTTTTTTAAAGCGCCCAAGAGGAACATCAGCTTGATGATACAGTGTTCCATCTAATTTCCTCAGCAGACGTTTTAGAAATAAATCAGCGTTTTATTTTCCCATACCAGGAAATAAATGGGTTTTATATGCGCTAATAGACTTCCTCTGCATGTGTGGATGTACGCAAAAGAGAAGGAAATTTAAGTCTTCGTCCAGTATTTTATGGAAGTTGCCAGTGTGTGCGTTGTCTAGCACATGGGAGCATATGTCTTGAGAGCACCGTCACCATGGCAACAGTGTGCTTGCCAAATATGTGGAAACATCACTACATGGGCTGAAATGCTCATTAACAGATGATTATCTCATCGAATGTCATTAGCACACTGAAAGCTGTAAAATCAGACAGGAAGACTTTAGAAATGCACTCCATGCCATATGTCTTTGAATTATATTGAATGTAATATTACCTTTGAATACAAATCTATATTGTAATCTAAACTTTATATTGCAGCACTTGTAAGAAGTATACTTTTTTATTGCTCAAATTCTCTGTCTTTATCAAATTAGAGAATTACACATTCCCCTTACACGTTTTGGGTTTGATCATTTAGAGATGAATATTAAACCTGGAGATTATTGTAAGCTCTCATTCACTCCTTCCCTTTGTTAAATCCATTTACTCCTTTAATTAAAGGCCATTGTTGCTAATTCCTCATTGACTAGTTATCTGATGTAATGCAGAGTGGCTTTTGTTATTGAGTGCATGTTTGAGCATTTTGCATTAAATTATATGATCAGCATGTACACATCATCCTCTTTTGTTCACATTGTGTGTGCTGATCAGGTCAGGAAAGGGGATGAGTACTTCCTTTCAGTCATTCTACTAAGGTTATGAAGAGTAAATCTCTTATTTTGCTAATAAACTGCTGGATGTGACATCTCAAATGTCACATTAGAGGGCATATGTGGTTCAATTGTTTGTAGGGCATATGTGGTCTAATTATGTGATTTTTGGATGTGTTGTAATTTAAATTTACTCTAGGTACAGTATTTAAATGAAATGATTGCGAAGATGGACTGTAAAAATATGATTTAGCACCATGGAAGACCACTACCCTTTTGACATGCTCAAATGTATTTCATGTTTGTAAGTATACAGTGGTTCTTATCAGCTGCAGAATCACTCCTACTGAAAAGACCAAAATATCCATGCTAGTTTATGCTGATTTGCTGCTAGATTGCCTTGCTGGTTAAGATCTCTGATTAGCATCCCATGGACCAGCATCCAAAACATGTGTAGGTCTTTTCAGAAGGGAATGGGTGTGTTCACTGCACTGAGGTGAAGGCATCAATACATTCATCAGTGTTTGATGCAGCAAAACTGAATGTATGATTGCAGCCAAAGTCCTTGCTGTAGATACTAATAGGGAATATCAGTTCAGACAGAGAAACCGATCATGGAATTGAGAGCTCTCTCTGAGTACAGTAGAGTAGGAGAGACTGACAGGGAATTTCAGCATGGATGGAGAGAAAGAAAGAAACATAAATGAGGAATAATTAAATATTTCATGAAAAATTATCACTTTATCCTACAGCAGCCACAGTGAGAAGTCTGCTTCTCTCCTAAACGTGGGGGAGGGAAAATGTCTCTGAGGATGTTGAAGGGAGAGAGAGAGAGAGAGAGAGAGAGAGAGAGCAAGCCAAGTAGTGAGTCTGCAAGTGGCGAGTATCTGCAACGGGTTTCATTTGGATAAAGCCCACCTTCAGCAAGATACCGGAGAGAGAACGTACGAGATTAAAAAAAAGGAAGGGATGGATAAAAGGGATAAGGGAACATAGCACACAAAGCCATAGAACTGAGGTGCGCCAGATTTCAGGAATCAGCATTAGGAATGAGGAATGTGTATTAGTGACCGTGAGCCTGTGATCGGTCGCAGATATGGCAGTGAGCGCGTGGCAGGCTCTGTCTCCACTGCAGTGGGCTCGCTGGGGCTGGGACACACTGCTGGGAGGGACATCTGGAGAGGATGGGGCAGACCCAGCCCTAGGACTCCTCCGGCGCCTCAGCTGGACCTCCAGACATGATTACATGATCCACGGCAGGCAGAGGTGAGCGTGGGGTAACAGCAGGGAGAGGACAGGGACTAATGCGGTGAGACTGGGTGGGGGTCTGCACATCTGTCTGAGGCTGCGCCTTTGTTGCCGTATTTGGACTGCTGCTTTATTTGTACAGATGTGTTCGCCTATGCGATCCCATACCGTGTCAGATTTGTGTATTATACACTGATGCCAAGACCAAAAACGTTAACAAACCGACATTTTGTTGCATTGACCAAATAAGCAACATGGGCATCATCAATCTTTACTGAAATGACAATAAAATGTGACTTTGAACATAACATCTTTGCTGTGATACTTAGTAGGTTAAAATCAAAGAATGAGTTGAATATAGTGAATGAGAGAGAAAATGGACACCATGGCTGAGTGTAATGTGTTTGAGCTGCTGTTATTGGTCTCCTAGCTGCAGGTTCAGATTTCCATCTGTAATAATCCACCAGGGCCTACTATGCATATGCTGAAGCAGGCGTTTATAAGGTTTGCAATGCAATGAATGATTGTTTAATATACTGTAGGTGAATCTGAATGTATTTGATCCTGTAATGTAAATTTAAGCTGTAATATATTTGCCTCATAAATGGATGTTGCTTGTTTGCTGTATCAGTGCTGGATTGGATGTGCAACTTCTTTGTATGAAAACAAAGTAGACTTGATGTTTATACTTCAATTAGATTATTAAATCAACTCTTAATACAATATATTTAGACTCTCTTCTGTCTCATTGTCTCTTCTGTAGGAGCTCAGACTCAGACGGAGCTTTCGAAACCCCTGAGTCCACCACCCCTGTGAAGTCTGCTTCCCCACCAGTGCCCCCAACAGAGCCCTCCTGCACCAGCTCAGAGGCATTGTCCCCAGAACACACAGGTATGTTTAGATCTTCATTCCATCACAATACACACCACATTGATCTTATGTCGGGTTAAATTGTTTTATTTATTGGGGCATTGTGTACTGGGCATTGAAATGCTTAAGAAGAGGCTTAGATTGCAGGACATTGAAAATATAGTTTGTGTCTCGTTTTGAACACATTTTGTAATTTTTAATATAAATTAAAAAAGGATAATTAGCAGACAGTGTAGAGCAACAGAATTTACAATTCTTAACTTTGGAACCCAAGAAATGTATGGAAAACACAGAAGATTATCTAAGTAACTATAACTAGAAATATAAACTAGATCTAGAATATGTTATTCAGTACTTCAATTCAGTTTCTCTTCATGACATTTTTCAAGTGTTTTCGTTTATTTATTTTTTTCTTGTTCTGGTTTTTTTTTTTTCCAAAAAAATGAAAATCAAGAAAAGACTGACTTTTTACATCCATTATTCTCTGACTGGAGTACTGTAATCTTTGTTATCAAGCACTGCACTTGTACTCCCTCTAGTGGAAATGCAGTGTATTGCTGTTTAAGGTATTTTCAAGAAAGATGATGTATAAGGAAAAAAGTACTTTCTTTTGTACTCTCTACTTCTGCATTCTTCAGCTCTTTAACTTAAAATAATATCAGTACATCTGTGAGTACTACTCTGTGATCTACTTCAAATCATGATCTATTTTTTAAAATCTATAGTAACATGTCATTCTCCATCTTCACAGCTTCCACTGCTGACATATCTGCCAGTGAAGCTCAAGTCACAGCAGTACTTCAACCTCCCAGCCGCTCTCCATCTACAGCCTTTGATGAGGACAAACCAATAGCTGCTAGCGGCACCTACAACCTAGATCACTTAATCGCTGATGACCCCTTCACAGAATCAAATTTTGGGTCTGGACCATCAAGCCGAGCGCCTCTCACCCGATCTCTAAGCCTACAGTCTGGTGAGTTAGAGAGCCCAGGAGACAAATCTTCAGGAGGAACCTCTGACAAACCCATTCACCCACGAACAGAGTCCTTCAGCATAGGAACAGAGAGCGCTCCGGGAACCCTTCGTAGAGTGAAGAAGCCCCGTCCAGGTTCACTAAAGAAGAAGCCTCTTTCCAGGCAGAACTCAAACCCAGAGCGTTCCTCTCCCAAAACTGTGTCCTCTAGCAGCACACCGGAAGAGAAAAAGAGAGGGAAACCCCGTCCCGAAAGCCCCTTGCAAACCCAAGAGAGGCCTAGTTCCTCTCCTAGCCCTAGTCCTAGTCCTGCTGGTACCCTACGGAGAAACAGAATAAAGTCTCGAGTTGAGAGTCCTCCACCTTTGGCTGAGGAGATCACTATTGCCTCAATATCAACTCAACTCCAGCAAGAGCTTCCTGATCCAGTACCCGAGGCTCCCACTGTCCCAGACGAGGAATCTCCTATTCCTCCCAGCGCCTCCTACAAATGGGACCCGGACAACTTTGAGAACATTGACCCATTCCGTACAGGAGGCAGTAAAGTGGCAAACTCGCCGGTCTTAGGCCGGAAAGCAGACTTTACATTGGTTTCAGGCACCCCTGTTGCCGTAGAGGAGCCCCGTGCCCCTTCCCCTGCTAAAGAGCTACCCCTCAACGTTGAGGAACAACCAATTGCCAAGCGTCAACCAGTCAGACTGGAGTTTGACTATTCAGAGGACAGCGGAGAGGCGCCGCGCAGTACTCCTCCTCCCAAAATCCTGGGCAAGAAACCAGGAGCCAAGATGCCCATTCGAAAGCCAAAACTGGGGATTAAGAAGGCCCCTCCTCCCCAGACAGAACAGATAGACAATGCACCTGTCCCAGCACTTTCAAATGACAATGATGATATCCCGATCCCCAAGGCATCATATAACTTTGACCCCAGCAAGTGGGATGACCCTAACTTTAATCCATTTTCCTCAAGCAGTGGTATCCCAAACTCTCCTCGACTGTCTAAAGGATCCTACAGCTTTGATCCTGACTCCTTTGATGATTCAATCGATCCTTTCAAATCATCTAACAATATGGTGAACCCGCCTCAGAAAGCTGCCTCTTTTGACCAGTCCAACAATGATAACGAGAATGACAATGATAACATTGTTGAATTAGAGGATCACAACCAGAACAAACCTGCCAAAAACAAGAAAAAGCCTCTTAAATCGTAAGTCTGCACTTATTATGAATCCATTTTAATTTCAAATTAGGTCATAATGTGTGCCAGTGTAGAGCACTGTGAGTAATTCTAGTAAATTTTATTGTGTATATTTCTGAATGGTCAGATTATGTGTATGTGAGTGTGCGTATGTGGCTGTTAGTACTTGTTGTTTGTCAGCCTCTGTCACATGTCTGTCTGTTGATCTCATGTATCACAGGAAGTCCAGCAATGTCTCTTCTCTGTGTTGTTTCTTGTAAGTAGAGAGATGGGGGAAAATCAACATCAGTAATAATATAGCTTAACATAAAATGTCATTTTAACATGTTTTAACTCATGAGCTCACCATCAATTGTTTTAATCATTAAATGCGATACATGACTGATTTCACATCATTTTTAATCAGTCCTTCCTCTGCTCCGTGTCTGATATTATCCAGTGAGAATGTGTTGCCATCTAGTGGACCCCCCAATAAGTGCAGTCGATTCCAGGATCATGGGCAGAGGACAAGTTCATATGTGCAAATGTGCACAAGGCTAGAACCTTCAGTCTAGAAAACATTGTATGATTGGCTTACAATGTACACGTAACCCAATTTAAGCTTTGTTGACCAATGAATTAGACCTGAAGGTTGACATCTCTGAATGAATTCCTTGTTCAGACATTTTTTATCAGACTCATTTCAGAGATTTTTCTTCCTTCAGAGATCTTCCCTCCTTAGGGTGTCCTAGTGGTTAACATGCTGGTGGATAATAAACATTGCAGGTTTTAATACGTGTAAGCAGAAACTGTTACCTGGAAAGTTGACAAGGGAATCTTGATTGTTTTCTTGTGTAAGACCCTCTGCACACCCTGATTCATTAATGCAGCTATTTGGGAGCATTTTTAAGTAATATTACTTTTATAAGAGGGGTTTGCTGGATCCTTTGCCCCTGTTTCAGATTAATTCATCTAATATATATTGCTCAGCTGCAGACTTTCCCTCCTCAGTTCTTACACAATTCAAGGTTGTTTTCAACTTTGTTTTTCAACACAGTTGTCTTTTCAAATTTTATAGGAGGAGCTTCAACAATACTGATTAAATTAAATCTTTACATCACACTTACAAAATGAAATGGGACCAAGGTCAACAACAGCAACAGAATAGGATATGATATGCATCTGCTATGTTGTTACATGGGCCATTTTCTTAGGTCACTGGGCAATTTGTCAGGGGCTACAGGGATTAATATTAACTGTGAGTGTATCAAGGCAGAGTATCTATATTGTATCTATTTCCTAATTCAAAACCACAAATCTTTACTGCATAGTCATCATGCTTCTGCAAGACATATTTCTAATTCATCACCAAAAGCTGTATGTCTTTAATTTCCTGCTATGGTTCAATTTGTGAGTAGAAAAAAAAACATATAATAAAAAATGCATTAGCAAAAAAAACTATTTTATTATTAAAAAACACATTTCACTAAAAAAACCCAAACTGCACAATATAACATTCATATATAATATTAATAGAAGAGTAAATCATAATGTAAGCCCTAAATAATCCATGTCATTCTAGTAAGATCTTAACCGATGGGATTTAATCCTTAATAATAAGCGCCATCATTTACTGGTTGAATTACAGTATACTTGCATTGTCAAAAGGTTTTCTAAAACATTTATCAGAACAACACAACAGGTATGTATTATTTAACTAAAACTTTTATTCAATAGAAGGTTATCTGTACAAAAACTGCTGTGTATAATAAATAGGGTGGTTGGTGTGCACACAGTTTGGTTTTTAAAATATTTGTATGCTGATTGGTTGGACAGCACACAGTATATGAACACATGATAAATTATGTCTTTTATTCCAAATTGATATTTTAAGAACTAACAACATAACTTCTGTCTTGTTTTCTTAAACAGTAACACTTTTAGAGTAAAGAAGTCTCCAAAGAGGACTCCAGATTACTGAGCCATCTGCACAAGTAAGTTAAGACGTGAGCGCACATTCACCTACTACAGTACACTCACACAGTCACCGCAGATATTCATTCTGAAGATTATCTGTTTCTTTCCTTCGCTGTCACCTCATATCATAACAGTGTTGTCCTGTGTGTTCTCCACTCTCGCCCTCCACTTCACACACACATCATCACCTGCAGGAGCACTCGCCCGATGCCAATCCTGACCCGTCACAAGATCACGCCACAGATGAGGAGAAACTGGCTTCCTCCACCAATCAGAAATGGTCTAGACATGACGTGGAGGTGGAGCTGACCTCTGACCCCCAAGACTTCCCGCAGCCGACAGACTTCACAGCTTTTGTCAACGAGAACAGTTTGCCTGCACAGAGTGACGGTGAGAGAGGGGAAGAGTCCCTTATTGTGTCACTACATTATTTCTAATCATGAGTCATGGATTGTGTCTATGGTCCTACTTTACTTTACATAGATATCTTGGAAGAGTATGAATGGGACTGTCAGTACAGTGCTGATTTCAAAATAATATCTGAGTAAATCTCACAAAAACAGCCAAGTTATATTATTATCAATTATGTTTATGCTCAAAGGTTATTTTTTTTGTGTAGTGACATCCCAATTCTTATCATATAATACATGATATATCATATATATCATAATAATTATCTCACAAAAAAAACAGTCAAGTTATATTAATTATATTATGCTCGAAGATTATTTTTTTGCATAGTGACATCCCAATTCTTATCTCACACACACACACACACACACACACACACACACACACAGTAAATCAGTTTGTTACAGTAAACAAAACCCTACTGTATTGCAGTAATGACAATTTAATAAGAATTAACATTGAAAATAACAGTAGTTCAAAAAAAGAAAAATGTCTGGATGCATTGTACTAATGAGAATTTGGTGAGAAAATGTTATTAATTTTCATGAAAACAATGTCAAAATGCAAAATAATAATAAAATAAAATAATAAAAAATGTTTTACTTTCTTTTCTTTTGGGGTGATATGTTTTTGTGATATTCACCCATCAGATTATTTTCCACGTGATCCAAGTTTGGCTGCAACACCAAATGGCCCCACACTGACCCGTTTTATTAGCCTTTCACCCACAGGGAACCATTTGGTCCCTGGGGCAGTCTCTGCCTGAATATAACTGGGTTAGTGGTACAGAAGCAGATGAATTATAGTGCCACTCTCATGTTGGTTCTGTCAGTCTGTTAACTGATGGTCAACATAGAAAGAATATTCTTTGGAAGCCTTATATTATTTTCAATTCCTAATTTAACCTTTTTAAAACATTTAACCTGTTATATCTTCACTCATTTTCTCTGCAGTTACAGATTATGAGATTGAATACATGGAAAAGATTGGCTCCTCTGCACCTGTAAGTATCTACCTGACCCATAGATGTACCAAACTTAGGGCAACTGTCAAAAAACATAAGTGTGTGTGTGACAAACACCAAAGTAATGTTAGATTACAGACCTTTATATTAATGTGAATGCATATATGTATTTATTTACAGCCTCTCTCGGTGAAGAAACCATCACTTTATCTGAAACTGGACTCAGTGACAGACAGTCCAAAGAAGACCTCCAACACGCACGATTCAGAGCCCAGCTCCCCCTGCACTGGGTAAAACACACACACACACACACACACACACACACACACACACACACACACACATACACACACATGTTGGGTTTTCATGTTTTATAGGGACATTCCATAGACATAATGATTTTTTATATTGTAAAAACTGTATATTCTATTCCCTAACTTCTCTAACCCTATCCCTAAAGCTACCAATCAAAGAAAACTTTCTGCATTTTTAGATTTTCAACATCAGTTAGGATGATTTATAAGATGTTTTTCTTCATGGGGACCAGAAAATGTCCCCACAAGACAAGGATTTTGGATATTGCCATCTTTGGGGACATTTTGTCCCCATAACCAGGACCACACACACACACACACACACACATAAAATCATATATTACTTAAATATGCAATGAAATGACTTTATATGCATAGTTTTCTTTTCTGTGTTGAAATATTTTCTATTCAAACAGAAAGTTTGGCAGTTAGCAGCTGCTGTTAGATGACAACTGCACCATTATGTTGACAGAGTCACTGCTATATAGATTATTTTAAAGGCATATATTTGCTAAAGGTGAATTTTGTCATTTTTTAGAAGTTTACTATCATATAGATGGCCTCAGAGCCATCATCCATAAACACAAAACTCAATTCTTATAGGGTGAGAACAATGTATCTACTTTGGCAGTGTATTCCATGTTTATAATTGTATTGGTCTGACACTTTACAGGAGCTTTGAGGAGATGGAGGCTCAGATCTCAGAGGGGAAATCACCTGTGCTACCACCACGTGGCGCTCGTGAACCCATGGCCTCAGAAAAAAGCAGAAAGAGGGACAGTCAGTCTCAGAGTCGAACGCAGAGCAACGAGAGAGATGGAGCGGTAAGTGCAAACCAGTCAAGCACTGAAAGATAGAATCGGCACCTTCAAGAGTTTGTTTATTTCATTAGTTCAGATATGGATCAGATGTGGAGTTTTTCATACAGTCAAAACGCAAGAAAGACACCACAAAATGTGTGAAGATGGGTTTATTTTTTATTTTATTACTTATGATTGCACAGCTTATCTTATGCATTTACAATGCGTCAAATTTAGTTTTCAGTCTTAAAGGGACAGTGCATCCTAAATAAAGAAATAAATCAATTCTGTCATTTACTCAACCTCATGTTATTCCAAAGTCATTAACTATGCTGTTATTTTTTTCAGTAGAACACAAAAGGAGACAATATGAAGAATGCACACTGTCCTCTTTTCTATATAATCATTTGTTTTCCATTTACAATGGCAGAACTTTTATTGTTGTGTGAACTATCCCTTTAAGATAACATTATTTTGCATGTAGCTTATATTAATCAGGATCTCCCCACCAGAATCAGTTCTGCAGATTGTTTGTTCATAGGCTTCGTAAACCCATCATAGAAGTGTTATGATGCACTAGGCTAAATACAAGCTTGCGCTGCCTCACTGACACCCAGGCACCTCCTACTCCTCTTGTCCCTCTTCTGCTATCACTCCCAACACAGTCCCCCATCCAGGGCCCCATGGACCCCTCAGATCTGCCCCTCTTAGACAGGCTGTCTGATTCTCCTGCCCCTCTCAGCTACCTGGAGCCTGATCTGGCAGAGACCAACCCCACTGCCTTCGCTCAAAAACTGCAGGTGTGTAGAGAGAAGCCTACCTGCCAACAATCTCTTCTCCTTTGGTCCTTTGCTTCTATGTGTGTGTGAGTGTGTGTGTGTGTTCACTCAGCTGTGTTTCACTGTGTTTGTTTGTCCCTACAGTCTTTCATGTACCTTGTCTGCCGTGTTTTGCCTCTTATTTTATGTTGGGGCCCTAGTGCTGGGGTCAGGAGATATTAAAGGAATAGTTCAACCAAAATATGAAAATTCTGTCATATTTATTCATCCTCATGTTGTTCCAAATCTGTATGACTTATTTTCTTATGTAAACGGGAACTGGGGTTGTTAAGCTCCAAAATGACAAAAATGCACTTAAAGTACACTACTGTTCAAAACTTTGGGTCAGTATGATTTTTATTTTAAATAAATTAAAACTTTTATTCAGCAAAGATGCATTAAATTGATAAAAAGTGACAGTAAAGACTTTTACATTGTTACAAAAAATATTCTGCTTTATCACTGCTTTATTTAAACTTGCAATTCATCAAAAAAAAAAAAAAAAGTATCATGGTTTCCACAAAAATACTACGCAGCACAAACGTTTTCAACATTGATAATAATAAGAAGTGTTTGTTGAACAGTAAATCAGCATATTATAATGATTTCTGAAGGATCATGTGACACTGAAGACTGGAGTAATGATGCTGACTATTCAGCTTTGCCATCACAGGAATGAATTAAATGTTTAATATATTAAAATAGAAGAGTTATTTTAAATTATATTAATATTTCATAATATTACTGTTTTTACTGTATTTTTTGATCAAATAAATGCTTCCTTGGTGAGCATAAGAGACTTCTTTCAAAAATATTTAAAAATCTTACTGAGCGAAAATTTTAATGGTAGTTTCAAGTCTTCTGAAACCTTTTTGTTGTGGTTATTTTGCTTTTTTTTGTCTTTATTGAGCTTGAAAGCCTCTGGTCCCCATTCTACGGTGGCCGAGAGAGCTTAACGCATTGCAACTGAAGAAAACACATGCAAAAAGAAATCAGAAATAAGTTGAGAAAGTTAATAATAAGTTAAGAAATTAGTTTGACAACACATGTGCTGCAAATGCTCACAACGCACCCAAATACAGAAACGCGCTGCAAATACTACGCACATATGATCAGGAAGTTAAAATAAACAAAAAACTCACCTTTCAGGTCATCGACAGCACCACTGACGAATAGACATTGAACAATAAGCATGTCCCAGCCAGGTTCTTCACTTGTTGGGGTCCCCATGAAACATTTCCATTGTGGTCTGTGCTGCGCAGCGCGTTTCTGTATTTGGTTGCATTGTGAGCATACACATGCAGCACATGTGTTGTCAAACTGATGAAGATGTTTTCTTAATTTGCTAATTTGCATGCGTTTTCTTCGGTTGCAGCGTGTTGAGCTCTCGCGGCCACTGTACCATTCACTATTATTATTATTATATGGAAGAGATTCTGCTAAATTTCTGCTTTTGTGTTCATTTTGGTCGAACTATCCCTTTAAAAATACATACAAGTAATAAAACCTTTGTGAAAGGATGGATCGATCTCACCATATTCACAACATTCACAGTAAAATGTGTATGAGTGTGTATGTACAGTATATGTACATTTTCCCCCCTCAGGTTTAGTATTTGAGTGAGGCCAGTACAACTCTAACCCCTCTTTTCCTCCTTGCCCTGCCCCCACTCCATGGGTCACTCCCCCTTTCCTCCCCCCACCCTCCCTTGTGGCCCAGGAGGAGCTGGTGCTCGCAGCCCTGAGGATAGAGGCTCTACAGGTAGCCAAAAGCATCTCTCAGAGCCCTACTTTGTCCACTGTGTCCCCTCAGGTACTGCGCTGAACCAGCCTGCACCTGTGTGTGAGCGCGTGTGTGTGTGTGTGTGCAAGCACGTGTGTGTGTGTGAATGTAATATACTCCCTTCTGAAATGAGCCCCCTGACTGCACCCTTGGGTATGAGTGTTAGTACCTACCCATAAACTACCTCACCATACTGTGGACGTGACATCTCACCCCCTGGTTCTCTAACCCAGCTCCTGTCCCTCGATTGGTGCTCCTTTTTCCCAATCCAGCACCCTTTTGCATAAAAAGAGGTGTGTTTCTCCCAGGGCTTTGTGACAATCCTGCATGTTCGCCTGGACAGGAGATCCATAGAAACAAAGGTCAATGTGACTTGGAAGCTAATGCTGTATATAGTCTATGTATTATTACTTCAAATATAAATGATTTGTAGATATCATCATTTATATGCTTTTTATAAGCAAAAAGTTGAAAGCTGAATTCCTTGTCACATTCATGCTGGTTCCTGGTTTCAATTGTTACTAATTTACACTAACTCATTGGAATACAGTGGGCATACAGATCATCTGTATGCCTGGTCTGAGGCCGCCGGCGTGGCTTCACATAAAGCTTAGCTCAGATCTGCTTTCAATCTTGTTGGATGAGCGACTGTCACCACAGTCTGAGCATTTGTACACGAAATGGAATGAACAGACTAATCTGGTATACACAGATATGCACACATGCATACTACAACCCCTCTAACACGACGCCTCATATTCTTCACGCTCCATTCTCATGATGTTGTCTTGCACGCTTCACAGTCTCGCCTCAAGAAGCCCAGCCCACGCCGCTGGAATCTCAACGGTTCCCACATGGCTAAAGTAAGAAGGACAGAAAACAACCCCTCTAAAGTCTAACTAGGTCTAGTCCATATATTCTAATCCCATTGTCCCTGTACCACCATTAGACTAAACCACCATTAGTCAGAAAAATAGGTCTACTACAGACAAAAAGCATCTCATCCTTCTCCTGTCCTCTCTATTCACAGTCAGTATTTTTGTTGTTTTATCAAACATTCTTAAAACTAAATACATTTAAATTATGAATTATTTATAAATTATATTAATTTTGTTTTAAGTGGGCATATTTTTCTGCAAAAAACTGATTAAGATTTTTTTTGTGCAATTTTTGTATATAAACTACTTTTATTCAGCAACAATGCATTGAATTGATTAAATGTGACAGTAAAACTTTCACATTGTTGATTTGTATTTCAAATAAATGCTGTGCTTTTGAAATTTCAATTCATCAAAGAATCCTGAAAAAAAAATAATGTAAAGGTTTCCACCAAGATATTAAGTAACACTTAATATTTTTAACATTGATAATGTGTTCTTCAGCACAAAATCAGCATATTAGAATAATTTCTGTAGGATCATGTGACACTGAAGACTGGAGTAATGATGCGGAAAATTCAACGTTGACATCACAGGAATAAATTACACTTTTAAATATAATAAAATAGAAAACAGTTATTTTATATTTCATAATATTACCATTTTACTGTATTGTAATCAAATGAATGCAGCGTTGATGAGCATAGACTTATCTTAATTTAAAAAAAAAAGACTTAATTAAAAAAAAAAACATTTAAAATTTTTGACCAAACTTTTGAATGGTACAAACCAAGATATCATGAGTGTGTTGCTCTTGTCCATTCAGATTTCTCTTTTTAACAAGGAACAGCAAAATCTAACCTCAAATAAGAATCCTAAAAGAAAATCAGTCACATACATATTAAAAACACCAACATCAACTCTAACTCATTTTCCAAACACATTTAATATGACTATCAAGTATCCACATAACATTGCATAGATCTCATAACTTTTATCCTAAATAATCGTTTTATCTCACTGTCAAAACTAGTGTGGTTATTTTTGTAGAAACCTGCAGGAAAATCCACACAGACAGATAGCAAACTCTGTCACAGGACGTCCCGCATTCCACAGGTATAGTTTCTGCCCCAAATAACCTCTGGACTTCATTTCCAAAATAGACCTGAGCTTTAATGTATCAAAAGTATTTTTGGCACAGTACTGATACATTTTAGGATTATGGAGTACTTTCGTATATAAAAAGAGTGACACTGTATTATATAGCTGAATTATGGAGTAATGAGGTTTTGTGACGACTAGCCGGAATTGATGATGATCTTAAAATATTCAGTATTTTAACATACATTATTAGATAACGCTCTTCCTGAAATAGTCCCACAGACACATTTCACATGCTGCCTCAGCACATTTTCCAAGACGTGTCTTTTTTTACCTTTTCTTGTCATTAGTGATAATTTATCATTCATCCAAATACATGGATTACATCACAACCCCACTGCTGTCTTGTCAATATTCAATTAGAAAGCTTTTTTTTCTCATTTACATGTAGAGTTATTCCTCTGCCTCATTGCTCACCCTCTGCTGACTATTTTTATGATTGGTGATGACCAACTTGCTTTTCTCTTGGGCTGGATCACACATCCAGGGAGTTTCTAGATAAGATTATGCAGTACAGAATTTGATTGTTGGAAAAATTGATGAGTAGGAGTCAAGACCAAGACTAGGCCCCTTCAGACCATGTTTAATGTATGTAGTCATAAGAAATCCAAGACCGCAAGATCAACACTCCAACTCTGAATTTGATAGAGTATCATTTCAACATTTCTTTTCAGGTTTGTAATCTCAGTTTGTGCCTCCCGTGTGGTTTACCGTATTATGTGCAGCCCAATAATGCTCAATAAATGGTATTAGGCATAAATGCTTCTTTCAGACCAAACATTATGTGATGGGCATTCTGTATTTGTACCCTAACACACGACCCCCTACCTCGTATAAGAGTCAAACTCAATTAATCTTCTAATCCAGCTCTGCTAGGAAGAATTAATCAGCTTTAATCAGCAAGTGGGTTTAAGGGCTAAACATGATGATTATTCAGTAACAACACCCCATCACTGGCTATAAAGAGGATACAATTACCATCCGAAAATGGTACATTTATAAACATTTCATTGTAATATTGTTATTTTAATCTAAAGGTGTTATTTTTAAAAAATCTGATTTATTTTTCAGAAGTCAGTTATTAATCAATTAAATTACATTTATTTTTTAATTTATTTTTTTAATTGTCCTATACAGACTTTTGTGCTTGTAGTGGCTGGTTGCATTAACTACCTAGATACATACTTTATTTTTAATTTTTATTAAGGATATTTTCTTTGTCATTGATTCAAAATGGATCATCATCTTAATAACCAAGCAACCTGTACTCCTGAGCTCCTCATCTGACACAGCATTCCCTCCCTGACCCGGATTCGGTCAAAGCCACAAACTTTTCGTGACAAACAGCTTTTCACACCCATCTCACATTGGGGATTGTCAATCATAACATCCCAGCTGTATGCTGCAGGCCTATCGCAAATTGCTGGAGGCTTTTGAAACCCAAACAAAGAGCCTGCTCTCCATGGCATTATGGCTTTGCTGAGTAGAACCTGTAGATGATGCGCTGCTTCCCTTCAGGATGTGTGAAATGAATATTTTTGTACAGAAATAAACTCACAGGTTTTAATGGTTTCTCCACAAAATCTCTCCTTGGCATCAGAGAGAAATGGCCTCACCGGGGGACAGTGGCGTTTCGAAGAGCTCCCTCTATTCCCGAGCAACATACATTGAAGGAGAAAGCCCTCATCTGCCACGTGACATGGACCACTCTCTGGTCATTGCCCGAGAAGAGGTATGTGCTCACCCATTGCATGACGCCACACCACAATAAATAGACTATATATTGTGGGAGGAAAATCTTAAAAAAATCTGAATTGTTAAAGTTGAAAAGTGTGAAATGATGCAGTGCTAAGATGACAACCAATCATAAACTGCTTGAATGCACACCTCATGTTATTAAATATTCATGAGCTCTGTACAGTCACAAAATGCTGTGCTTAGTTTTAGAGTCTGAGGGAAGTTCATGTTGATTAACTGGAGTCATGAGAGAGTATCTCAGAACATTTAAAGTCAGCATGAAATGAAAATGATTTCTCATAACTCGATTTTCTGGTGAAACGACAGACTAATCATTTAGTCTTTCTAAGTCGACTGAAAGCTCACATTCATTCTTGAGTGCAATGCTTACATCTGAAAATACAACTGATGTCCCTGCATTTTTTCGATAATCCATTTCACTAGGCTGTACTTCACACAAGGAAGAAAAGATCTATTGCTACTTCCATTTCATCTTGACTTTAAGAGCATTACAGCCGAATTTTTGTGGTTACATTTCCACAGATTTTTTTGAAACAGGTTCCATGTTCATCACTTACTGAACAAATCAGTGTTTATTGACCTCATAAATACACACATAAGAATATTAACCAAGGATTTTTACAGTTTGAAACATGGCAAAGGATAACTTAGGTTTGCAGTAACCCAGAATTACACTGGTTTAACAATTTCAAGTGTGAAAAGCTCATGTGTGTGAAGTGATGCTATTCTTATTTCAGGTTGTTTTGAAAGAGAAAGAAGCCATGGAGTGGAAGAGAAAATATGAGGAGAGCAGACGGGAGGTAGAAGAGATGAGGTGGGTTTTCTCACAGGACAAAGATTCCTGTGCCCTTGTGAGCTGTGACGAGTGAGGCTTGCGTCATTTCCCGACCCCCCCCCCCACTCCCATCACTTCATATCCTCTCAATACTAATCAATAAAAGTGTCCGAAATGTTCATGCACTACATATGTTCCTTAGCTGATATGACACCCCTCAGATCAAAATGAGATGATCGGGCAGCACCATTTCAAATCCCCGTGCAGTAAACCATGCCAGTCTCTGTTTACAGCACATGCATCAACCTCAGTCCACCTCTCAATCGGTTTATCTCTTTCCTACTCTTTTTTTGAAGTCGAGCATAAGTAGAAAGCCAATTAAAGGCGGCCTTAATGTGTCAGATGTGCCAGGCGTGGTGGCTGGAGAAGAGAGGGAATAGATGAAAGATAATGTAGTTTTGTTTTCAACCATCTGGAAAACACATATAACTGTCCTGTCACTCAATTAAATGCCATTTGAAAGTGGTTTATATTAGTTCTTACTTTAGAATCTCTTAACTGAGAGGTTAAATCATTTGACATATTACGCAGTTCATGTTCAGCATTGTTGAAGCTTTTTATCACCTCACTGCACTATTAATAGAAATGCAGTGTTGTCTAATTCAGAAGACAGTTGAGAGAACAGGACATGTTTTAAAACTGTCCTTTTGTTTTCAAGGGGCAAAGTGAACAAGACAATCGGGAAGCGTTGAGGATTACAGCCAGCTGGACTGGGCCTTGTTAGTGTGGATAAGAATGGAGCTTAGTTCATTAGCCTGATTGGGCTCAGGATAAGGAAGGCCTAAGAGGCTAAGGGAAGACGTAGCTAATCCATCTGCTTACTGTGCCGTCAACCTGCTTTTCTCCAAGCAAGGCTTTCTGCCAGCCGAACTCTAGTAGTCAAACGCATGACATAACAAATGGCAATTTCCTGACCTTTCATGTAATCAACCTTGTTTAGAAGTATTTAAAGTCATTGTTATCTCAGCATGTTTTGTTGTCAGTGCTGTTTAGTTGTATTTATATTATGTTATCAACCAATCTGTTTTTTTTTTTACTGACATCTGGGACAGAGCGGATCTTTCTGCATGCGTGCAAACTTGGATGCTTTGACATCCAATTTGGGACACTTTCAAATGCGATTCTAAATCCTGTTTCTACCTGGTATTAAGATCAGTCTAGGGTGATCCGATCACAAGTGGACAGCCAAGATAGATAGCTGGAAGTAATGTGACTCAGATGCATCTACTGTGACCACTTGTGATCAGATTTCGAGGGGAGGGTCTCTGACTTCGTGAATGCAGGCCACTCACTACGTCAGTGTGTTACTGCATGTTGGCAAATCACAAAAAAGTAAACAAACAAACAAACAAAACTGAAAGAAAGTGTGAAAAAGATGGCACACATTTCCCCCTTCTAAACATTTTGAGTTCTTTTAGCGAAGTACCAGTATAAAGCCCAGCCCTATTTTCTTTTAAAATCAACTACCTTTGTATGTGGTAACCACTTGTAATTGGATCATCTGAAACCGGGTTTCCAGATCCAGGTTTAAATGGACTCTCTGGGACATATGGTTTCTGGACACTACAGTTCAAAAGTTTGGGGTCGGTACATTTTTTAAATTTCTTGCAAAGAAGTCTCTTATGCTCAACAGGCTGCATTTATTTGATAAAAAAATACAATAAAAACAGTAATATTGTGTAACATATTTTCAATTTTAATATACAAAATTTTAAAATGCTGTGATGGTAAAGCAAAATTTTCAGCAGCCATTGCTCCAGCGTTCAGTCACATGATCCTTCAGAAATCATTGTAATATGCTGATTTGGTGCTCAGAAAACATTTCTTCTTATTATCAACAGTTACTGCTTTATATTTTTGTGGAAACCATGAGACATTTTTGTTCAAAAGAATAGCATTTATTTGAAGTATGTATATTTTTGTAACAATGTAAAAGTCTTTACTGTCACTTTTGACCAAGTTAATGTGCCCTTGCTGCATAGAAGTATTAAATTCTCTTACTGACCCCAAACTTTTGAACGATTGTTTACATCAATCCTATTTTATTCCTCTGAATACTTGAGTTTTAAAACAATACACTACAGATATATATGCATTAATACATTTGTTCTTGAAAAGTCACAGCCTGTTTTATTTATTTAGAGCTTTATGTGGGAAGCAAGTTTGCTTAAAAAGATCTGATCTTACAGTATAAATGCATCTTATTTGAATATTAACTTGATTTTTGCTTATTCTTCACAGGAGGATAGTTATGGAGTATGAGAAGACCATTGCAGAGATGATCGGTGAGTCTTGATTGCTAAATACAATTTCATCTTCTCCTGGGGATTTCTAATTTATGTGTTTCGGTTCTATTTATCTGTGTTTTTCTTCTGCTACAATGCTATAATTGAACAGGTACAGCCCTTTCCCAGTCATGCCACACAGACACACATATGCAATACAGTTTTGTTAATTTCTCATTTAATTTGCAGACAAATCTTTCGTCCCTCCGGACCCAAACAATGGTCAGTTATAAGCACAAACCTTCATGTCTCCCTGTATATTTCACTTGACTCAGAAAACTTAAATATGTTTCTGCTTAAACATGTCCCTTACCAAGCCTCACCGACTGACAAATTAATCTAATTTCTTTGCCTCTTCAGTATTTACGTCCATGTAAATACTGTAGGCTGTGTGCGTTCGTTGTTACATATTCAGATTGTGATCTTGGGTGTCTGGTTTAACCTTGACATGCTTTTCTCTGTTTGCACAAAGAAAAAAATTTCATTACCTTTTTTCATTCTTCATGAAAAAATACCATCCTTGATATTCCACTTGACTTTATTTTCATTTCATTTTTTTTGTACCTTTTACATCATGTTATTTTTCCTTGGTTTATTTTTCTTGGCCACTTTTCTGGCTTTCATCGCCTTTCTTACCTTTCTTCCTTGACGCTTTCCTTAATTTCGAAATTCTTCCATGTTTGAGACACGCTTTTCTCTCTCACATGTCCCACCCTGCTGGCTTGACTTAATGCCGTCCCTTCTTTCTGTTTTGCTCCCTCTGTCCCCCATAAATATTTGATAAATCACACAGGCATGCCTGGTAAGTAACTGCAACTCTTTAATTTCTTTGTTTGTGTTGCATCCACCACATCTGATAGTGACGGACAAGGAGAGTTTTCTCTTGTTATAGCCTGATATTGTGTCTCTCCTGTTAGCATCATCTGCTTTTGCTCTTCAGGTCTTTGTGTAGGCCTTTTCTCGAACATCTTCCATCGCCAGCTCATCTGTGTTGGGGAAGCTACTTTGATACTGTACTTTTCTAAAGGACAAGCTCATCCTAATTTAAAATAGCCTAAGTACAATCAAGCTACCATTTAGAAAAAAAAAGTAGTTACAGCACAGTTGAAAACAGTTGTGCTGCTAAATATTATTGTGGAAACCGTGTTACATTTTTTTCAAGATTTTTTTGATGAATAGAAATTTCAAAAGAACAGCATTTATTTAAAAAAAAATAGAAATCTTTTGAATCTAATGTATTTGATCAATGTATTTGTCCTTGCTGAATAAAGATACAGTATTCATTTCTTTTATTTAAAAAACAAAACAATACTCACTCTAAACTTTTAAACGGTGGTGTACATTCAAACTAAACTAAATAAATTTTATATCATTGATTAGAAACATGTGACAGACTATAATATTGAACTCCAAAAAAAGGTAGGGAAGTTAGTTCGAGACACACAACTAAGCGATGAATCAGTTTAATCAGTGAATCCGTTTTTTTAAACCAGTTAAAATGAACCATTCAGTAGGCTTGTGCTAAGTAAGTCCTTCAAAGGTCTTCTCATCTCTCACAGTGTTTCAGTGGTTTGCCCATCATTGAGTGTGTGTGTGTGTGTGTGTATGAGTGTTGTCTGCATGCATCATAGAGATGCAGGGTCAAAATCTGCATTTTCATTTGTCATTATCAAAAATGTAGACTAGTGGTGTAGAGTATAACATCACATCTGAAGTACCCAGAGAACCGTAAAATTAACCTCTACCGCATCCAAAAGCAGATTTGCACATCTGTTTGAGTGTATTGTGTGCTTGTGTATCATATAATATAAACGTATAATGGATTTTTGTGTTTGTGTGTATGTCTCAGAGGGTGAGCAGAGGGAGAAGACTTTGTCTCATCACACTATTCAACAGTTGATCCTGGAGAAAGACCAGGCTTTAGCTGATCTCAACTCTGTGGAGAAATCTCTTGCCGACTTGTTCCGGCGCTATGAGAAGATGAAAGATGTTTTGGAAGGCTTCCGCAAAGTAAGTCATTTTGCATTGAGATTGTTAAAGGTTAAAGTCATTGTGAGTTTCTATTTGCAATTCTGTATTGTGATGTATTTCCAAGCAGAACAGAATATTTAATGTGAATAATGTAGGTCGGGACTTGATTTTATATTAGATTGTGGTCATTACGTACCAAAATGGAGCCAAACCAAATGCAAGCTTGCTAAAACAATGCCCGAGTTAATATGGTTGTTGGTTAACATTATCCAATAAGCTGTGTAGCTCATTATTAATTATTATTATCAATCATTTACTCACTTCAGTTCTTTGTTTTTCCATCAGAATGAGGATGTGCTGAAGAAATGTGCGCAGGAGTACCTGTCTCGTGTCCGTAAGGAGGAGCAGCGCTACCAGGCCTTGAAGATCCACGCCGAGGAGAAGCTGGATAAGTAAGTACAGATCTTTCACAGGCAATCCATGCATATGTTTTTAACATGCTTTGCTTTGTTAAGGAATTCTGTTGCCTGGAACAACAACTGTTAGGCTAATTAAGGGTTAGACTTAAACTGTGCACTCAGTGTTCTATAAGAGTCCTCAGAAATATGAAATGATGGCATGTCTTTGACCATGTGCCACCCGCAGGGCGAATGCTGAAATCGCTCAGGTGAGAGCCAAAGCCAAGCAGGAGCAGGCAGCGTATCAGGCCAGTCTGAGGAAAGAACAGATGAAGGTGGACTCACTGGAGCGCACACTGGAACAAAAGGTTTGCTCACACTCGCAAATCCACATGCTCATCTGCTAAAGTCATATCTTGCAAGCCTAAAAATTACCTACATTTTTTTTTGTTGTTTTTAAAGCATTTAGTTGATTTTTTAAGTAAACAAAATAATGTAATTATATATATATATATATATATATATATATATATATATATATATATATATACATATATATATATATATATATATATATATATATATGCTCAAAATCTGCAAAGGGGTAATTAAATGAAACAAATCATGTAAAAATGTATCATCTTTTATTGGGAAATTAAACATTTATCAAACTTTGATAATTGCCTTAATAAGAAGATAGTAATCAAACTACATTTGATAAAAATCACTTGTCAAGTATATATTACATCAGCATGTGAGAGTCGAATTGGATGACTGTAGGGACTCATCTCAAGATCACTCATTTAACAGTTCATCTTTTGGCAAAATTATGAAAAAACATCAGTCAAGAATAGAAAATTATTGAAAATATTCAAATCAGTGTCAGAATAAGAATGCGTAGTTCGTGCATAAAGAACGTCCATCAAAATATAATGTACAACTTCCTGTTTCCATCAGGAACCAACACATGTTGAACGATGTTCACTAACTCAGCGAAGTTTTTCTATTAGATTAGCATTTATTCTCTTTAGCATGTAAAACAGAAAACAGTTGTTTTAAATTGTAATAATATTCCACGATATTACTGTTTTTACTGTATTTTCTTTTCAAATAAATGCAGCCAAAATAAGAGACTTCTTCAAAAACATTGAAAAAATTATTTTTTTTTACCAATTCAGATGTTGACATGATGTTTTATCTTTTTACAGAACAAAGAGATCGAGGAACTGACCAAAATTTGTGATGAACTGATTGCCAAGATGGGCAAGAGCTAGCCGTCCGTTCAACAGAGTTCTGTCCAAACCACAAAGAGACACAAGAACAATGACTGGACAACGGTGTAAAGACAGAGGGGCAAGATTAAAGTGTTCGGTATTGTTTTTCCTCTATCTAATGGACAGAACAATGAACCAACAAAACAAAAGGATCTCACACTACTGACTTCTACACATAAACTGGAATCCCAATGACTGGGAGGACACACTAAATTCTGGCTGTAATTATTTTCTCTTCATTTTGATGTATTAATGTACACCAACTTACCTATGTTGAGGGTCTTGTGAAAGTACTCCCCATTAGTAGAGACTTTTTTGAGAGTCTGTATAGCTCACACACACACACACACACACACACAGAGAGTATGTGTTTATAGTGAGTGTGAAGTTATGAGTGTCGATGCCATGACAACCGCTGATGGAGTCGACTGTTAAACTGATTCCTGTTGTACCCTCTTCTTAACTTGAAAACAGAAATGACCAGAGAGAATATATATGATATAAAACGGATGAATTAATCATTCAGTTGTCACAAAGTGATATTCATGATCATGAATAAAAAATGCATGTTGTAGGCCTTGACGGTTTTGTAAATATAAAAATGACTTGAATATAGTAAAGGAACACAAGTGCAGATTTTGATACTGTTGGTTTGATCTGCTTCCTTGTGTATCTTTGTAGATACTTGTTGTTCATTTGTTTTGTTGTCTTCTAGCAACACTGATGTTTGATTTTATTTTTGGATTTTATTTTGATATATAAATGAACCCACTTGTTACTGTCAGTGGTTCTGAGCTAATTTAATCTGAACGGTTTTGTCTCAGTCCTGCTATAGCTGATGTTTCACACAGCAGAAGCTCTGTAATTTATGCAGGACATGCTTACAAAGTGCAATAAAAGATGGCAATACAACTCTTCTGTTCATCTGACCCAAATTGCATAGATACAAAGTTAATATACAGAATGTAAAGGCATGATGTTTGATGCAATAATAATTACATTTATTCATTCAGCAGACGTTTTTAGCCTCCCACTAGGGCATTTTAAGAAAGCAATAATGTTGTTAATTAAAAAACAATGAATCTTGCTGACATGATCCTACGTATGTGCATAAAAAGATGCATTAGTTAGCTGGCAGATGGGTCTTAAAATCACACCAGACAGGCTATATTAGTGGCAATTACATGCTGGCACAGAACCAAACTGTGAGTGAGGAAAAAAATTAGTAGAAGTAGGATTTATAAAAAAATCGAGGGAGAAAAAAATTAAAATAAAATAAAATATATATATATATATATATATATATATATATATATATACACACACACTACTGGTCAAAAGTTTGGAATCTGTAAGATTTTTAATGTTTTTAAAAGAAGTTTCGTCTGCTCACCAAGGCTGCATTTATTTAATTAACAATACAGTAAAAACAGTAATATTGTGAAATATTATTACAATTTAAAATAGCTGTTTTCTGTTTGAATATATTTTATAAAGTAATTTATTCCTGTGATCAAAGCTGAATTTTCAGCATCATTACTCCAGTCTTCAGTGTCACATGATCCTTCAGAAATCATTCTAATATACTGATCTGCTGCTCAAGAAACATTTATTGTGTACAATTGTACAAAATATTTGTGTACAATATATTTTTTTCTGGATTCTTTGATGAATAGAAAGTTCAAAAGAACAGCATTTGTTTGAAATATAATCTTTTGTAACATTATAAATGTCTTTACTGTCACTGTCACTTTAATGTCATCTGATTCATCCTTGCTGAATAAAAGCATTAATTTCTTTTCAAAAAAATAAAAATAAAAATTCTTACTGACCCCAATTTTTTGAACGGTAGTGTATAATGTTACAAAATCTTTGTATTTCAGATAAATGCTGTTCTTTTGAACTTTCTATTCATCAAGGAATCCTGAAAAAAAAGTACACAACTGTTTTCAACATTGATAATAATCATAAATGTTTCTTGAGCAGCAGATCAGCATATTAGAATGATTTCTGAAGGATCATGTGACACTGAAGACTGGAGTGATGATGCTGAAAATTTAGCTTTACCGTCACAGGAATAAATTACTTTATAAAATATAATCAAACAGAAAACAGTTATTTTAAATTGTAATAATATTTCACAATATTACTGTTTTTACTGTATTTTTAATTAAATAAATGCAGCCTTGGTGAGCAGACGAAACTTCTTTTAAAAACATTAAAAATCTTACCGATTCCAAACTTTTGACTGGTAGTGTATACTGTATGTGTATTATATTACAATTATATACACAATTATATTGTATTATTCACAATTATATACAATTATATATAATAAAATTGACTTTATTATTTTGTCATATCAGCCCTAAAAGTGCAACAACAACAACAAAAAAAAATGTGAAAGTGAAATTACATATAGAAATAAGTAATACAAAATCGGAAGTAGTTGTAAGAGGAACAACTGATCTAATTATTAATTTCATGTAAAGGTTTGATTTTGGTTACCCGTACCACATGCACGTATTCAAATAGCCTTTGCTTCAACTATTTGATTGGCTGTGCTCACTGTTCTGCTGTGTCACAAAGGGAAATGATGTGAGTTTGGTCACTGATAAAGTGGTACTGTACATGTAGGCAGTAGAATGATTGAAATCTGGTGTATCAGACCCCTGGCTCGCATGCAATACTGTATGGGGTGGAGCACAGTTTCGATCCCTCATCTCTGATTAGTCAAGATGGTGAGAATCCATTCAGATCTTAAGACCGAAGCACAGGCCTCAGTGGACAGGCTGGTAATCTGTGAGTCCTCACTGCTGTTGGGTATTAGCTCTCCAAAAGCAGGGCTTAAGCTCAGGGGTTTTAAGAGCAAACAACCTGCTTTTCATCGTGCTAACCTGACAGCCATAGACCACCAGCGACATGAGAGCGGTCCATTTCTTCCTGCTGCTGGGCCTGGGCCTCATCCTCCTCACGGCTCACGGTGAGTACTTCTCTGTTGTTTCTACTTTTTAAGAGTTTTCGCTCTTGTCTTTTCAGTTACCATATGTGTGCCACACTCACTTACAAATCTTGATTAGCTTTTCAGTCTAGACGTCTCAGTCTGATATTTTGGCTTTTCTGTCATTTTCATCATTTTAAATTCATTTAGTTTCTCCAATTTCCTCCTTTTGAAGTGTCCTTTTGCTTGAAAATATCTTGTTGGCCTCGAGGAAGGTGTTAAAGGACTAACAGAAAATAATTGGTGCAAATCAATCCCTTAAACAGATTGTGGGCTAAAAAGAGTTTGCAAGTCAGGTGGTGTAATTTTTCTTAGATTGCTGGACCAAAAAGAGTGAATATCTTACTTTACCATGTAGTACTGTCCAAAACAGCAGCGAAACATTGCTTGCATCTGCTGTGAAAGTTTGATATGTAAGTTCTAATTAAGCTTTTTAAGGAAACTAAAATTACACATTGAAGCTAATATTAAATGTATATGGAGGTAATGTATTTGGCTAAAGTCAGATATAATTGGACATTTTCTTGAACTTCCTTTTATAAAAAATTCCAAAATTATTGTAGTCCAAAACTATTCAGATATATTTGAGAAATGAGAGCTGAAATATTCCCAACATACTACAAGTATGATTGTGCTGTAATACAAAACTGTCTGGATATATTTGAAAAATGACAGCTGAGTAACATTTAGTAATTGCCGATTGCTTGTTCTTTCTTGTTATGGATGTTGTGTGCAGATGATATGTAACAACTTTATTATTAACCTCTGCTGGAAGGTTTTCGGTGTATGCAAATAAAGGACATGACAGCATTAGTTCCAAACCAGTGATTTATTTCAAATGTTCATGTGTGTGTAGTTTTTGAAGGACAATGAATAATACGTTTAGTGACTTATGTGACATCATGGACGAGTCCAGGTACAGGATTCGGCAGGGTGTTTTGTACATTTCTCATATAAATGTTGCTCTAGAACGTTCTGAAAAATGAAAAAAATTTAAAATAACATTATTATTAACTATATGTATGTCACATGATCCTTCAGAAATCATTCTGATATCCTTAGGTGCTCAAAAATCATTTCTTACTATTATCAATGTTGAAAACAGTAACTTTTGAATGGTGGTGTCCAACTCAACAGACAGGAAGTAACAGTGTAATACATTTTGGGAGAGAAAGGATTGCGTTTTAGATGAATGCTTAGAAAGAAGCACTTTAAAAGTTCATTTCAAACATACTGAATAGCCTGCCAGTAAATAGCTTTGAGTCTGTCCTGTGAACTGAAGGTTTTGCTGTCAAAGAGAGTGACTCAGAAGATGCAGCAGAAGGATGTCTTTAGGGTGAACTAACAGTGCTGAGACACACATTGCAGATACTTTAAAAAGCAATGTCTGTTTTGGAAGGTGTTACAGTCATGCCGGCATAAAGTTTATGTGATCTTGTGGGTTTGAACTTCAAAGGATGTTTGTTGAAAAAAAAAAAGCACTTTTAGGAGATGATAACAAAGAAGCACAAGAAAAAGGCCACAACATATACTGCTGGGCATTTACAAGACAGTTAAAAACACTGACTTCTGTTGACTTCCCTTTGAAGCAAAGATCTGTCTTAGGATGAAATGTCAATGTTCTGTTTATAGACTTCATAGACCAGTGGTTTTAGATAAAAAAAATCTTTTTATTGATCTCATGTTGATGGCATATTTGCTGCGGTTTTAAAGCTGCTTCATTGTGGAAATTGAGATCACATCATTATCTGCGTATGTCATTGTACAGTAGAGTGACATTTTCCCTTCTCCACAGTAAAAATGAAAATGCCATAAAATAGTCAAATGCAAATTATTATGCCACCGTGGAGATTAAAATTTTCCTTCATTGTTGGAGCCATAGTCTAGGCATTAGTGTACATGAATACATTGCACTGAACCATAGTTCTCAAGTGAACGATTTTGATAGACTTGTAACATATCATAAAAGTGTCAAAAAAAGAAAGAAAGTGTTACAAAGATAAAAATAAACTGTGTGGCAGTATCTAATTTATTCTTTTTATTTAAATTTATTCTTTTTATTTTTATTTTAATACAACACCCATAAAACAATATTAAGTATTAAAATATTAAGACTTGTTTTTTATTACCCTATTAACTTATTAAATAAAATAAGTAATAAAAAAAACAAAAACAAAAAAATTTGGTAATAATAATCATAATATTAATACATTTAATTGTTAAGTAAAAAATTATATTTCACTTTTACTGGAAAACAAAACAAAAATACTGATTAAGAAAATTATTTAATATTGATGGATCAGTACTTAGACTTTAGGCCTTTTTTTTTTATTTTTATTTTTAGGAAAATTCATATTCAGCTGCATTCTTCCCCCTTTGTCTCTCTTTAGGTGAGGGGCTGAAGTGCTACACCTGCATGGGCTCTACAGATGAAGACTGTAATCGCCAGGGCTCCAAAACATGTCCGAGCTACTCAGATGCATGTGCTGTTGTTCGGGGACATGGGAGTAAGTTTAATGGGTACATAGTTAATAGTTAATTTTCCTGCATGGATGGATGAGAGGAAACTGGGCGAGAGCATTTTTTTATTTCCTTGGATGTAGGTGATGAATCACAGAGGGATAAATCTTTAGAAAAGTCATTAACGACTGTGTGTGTGTGTGTGTGTGTGTGTTTTAAGGGGAGGCACTGGATCAGTTGGTGGAAGACAGACTGCTCTGTCTGGCTCCAGCTTAGAAATAGCAGGAGGTCTACAGCTTCCTTATGAGGATCAAAGCACATTAATATGTAATCACGCTCTTATACCGGTCTTGTCTTTGTTAGGTGGTGTAATGAAGTCGTGCTCGTACAAATCCTTCTGCAGCCAGGCTAACAGCCAGGGCTACAGAGCTCCAGGGGTCAAAGTTCACTGCTGCTACTCCGATGACTGCAATGTGGCAGGACACGGCACCAGAAACAGCACGGGCTTCGGCTTCCTTATGGGCCTTCTGTTATTTGTCTGGCATCTGTTGTCAAACTAATGTTGCCCTAGACCAGGGGTGTCCAATCCTGCTCCTGGATGGCCACTGGATGGCAAAGTTTAGCCCCAATCCCAATTAAACACACCTGAAGCAGCTAATCAAGGTCTTCTAGGAATACTAGAAACTTCCAGGCAGGTGTGTTGTGACAAGTTAGAGCTAAACTCTGCAGGACAGTGACTCTCAGGACCGAGTTTGGACACCCTTGCCCTAGACGAACTGACCTGGCTATTACCATTGTGGAACTTGACGGAACTCTGTATACTCTGTGATTGTTGAAATGTCAGCAAGTGTACTGCCATGAAATTGTGCATGCAATGCATATAAGGTTGAGCATATAAAGCACTCATACACAGAACTTCACATACGCAGATATTGTCACATTTCTATTCTGCATAAAGCAAATGTATTTATTATTGTTTAAGACTTTCTAGGAATTCAATAAAGCTGAAAGCCTTTGATTATTTTAGGCCAATGGAACTAAATGAACTCTATTAAAAGGATAGTTTACACAAAAAGGGAACTCCTGTCATCATTTACTCACCCTCATGTCATTCCAAACCTTTTTTGTTTGATGCACAAATATACCTGTATCAGAATGTTAACCTGTATCCATTTTCATTGTTTTTTAAGCAGCTTCAACATTCTAGTAGATAACTCCAATTGTGTAATTGAGTAAGTGATGACAGAATTTTTATATTTGGGTGAACTATTCATTTAAAAGCCGTTTTAGTATTATGAACAAAGAGAGAGGGAAGAAAGAGATGTTTTAAGATGAGTCTCAAACATGTTGTAAATTAATGTGTGTTATTTAATTTTCATGTTTCTCCATACATGGAAATGAACATGAATATACCATGCAAGAACACACACTCTGGCCTGTTTTGCTTTTGTGCTTGATTGTAAATAAACATTGCTTTTTCCTTATAGTTTAATGTATTTTTTAATAAATAGGCGTACTATCAGGAAGGTGAAATGCGTCTTTTATTTTCTGATTATTTTTATTATTATTAAATATATTCAAAATGAAGTGTTTCCCCAAGACGCCCTTAAGTGTTCTACCTCTATTTAACACAAGGTGTCGCTGTAAATTAACAAATCAACAATATTCGAGTTGTTAAATGATAGGAACGCATCCAAGTTCCAGACCACCCTGAACACCTGGATCTGCCCAAGGTAGGTACGTCTGTCGGATGGATTGTAGTTTTAAAGATTTAATTTTAACCTCACGCAAACTTGTTGAAGTTTTCGAATAATAGGCTATTAATCGTCACAGCTGTGGCAACCTGAAGAGTAGGCCTACACATGGCATGTCTTGTGAATTAGAGAGTTGTTGGTTTATGATTAACGCTAATCCTTGTTTCTATTTGTTGATACATCAATTTTATGAACCATATTTCATTTTAAGCATGTAAAACGTATTTGTAAAACTTCTCAAATAATTCTCAAATATTTATCCCAGTAGCCATCGTTTATGCCAAATAATTATTATTAATTGGACTTTCTGCGCATTAAATAAATATGGGCAGTCAAAATGTGTAAGAAGCTTTCAGAATCTTTCTGTAATTTTAATGAATTATTATTATTATTATAATTTTTATGACTTGGTATGATGTTTAACACAAAGTTATCCCTTAGTGAATTGTAGTATAGTCAGTCAGTACACATTTTGATTTTCTATTTTTACAGAGAGAGAGAGAGAGCGAGAGAGAGAGAGATGTGATTTAAGCAAATTAATTTGCCAGTTGTATGAAGATAAAGGCTTTGATTTCTTTGAGGTTTTAGTTCAGAGGCTTAAAATCATGTTGGTCATTAAGTCAAAGCAGGACATGAGGTTATTTAAGGTGTAATTTAAACCTCGCTCTTCTGCCTGTTGTCATTTCCATTCTTTTCTTTTATTTCTCTCTAATTTTGCATTGCATAAACCGTCTTTCTTCCCTTGTTCCCCTCCGCTGAGGCTTGCAAGTCTTTCTTTTGACAGACAGGTGTGATAGTGTGAACGAGCTGCCCCAGAGGGGGATAAAGGATGACCCCAAACTGTGATGCTCCAGGGCCGTTCCACTGGGTGCTCTGCTTTGCTTGTGTCAGTCCTCATCAGACCTCATCAGCTTTATTTGGAGATCTCATTCTCACTTTCAGCAAGACCTTAGCATGGGGAGTAAAGCTGCAGATTTCAAGGCTAGAAAGGTTGGGTAAAGTGCATCTTACAATTATTCATGTAATTTTTAAGGTTCCTGGAATGGCAGTATGGGAGTTTTCCTCCATGTAAAGTTCTTCGGATGTCTATTGACTAATATTTTCTGAGCTTGCACAAAATTTTATCGTAGTAAACCAGCGAGGTGCCTTTATGCTTATAGGGAAAATGATATCCAAAAAAAAAAGTCTTATCATTTTTATTAAAATATGCTACCGGTTGCCATCAGTGGCGTGTGTAAAGGTCATTGCTATGGTGACCATCTATAGAAGAAATTGCTCATTTGATCATCCCTAGGTAGCTGCTCAAGTCTAATCCATTTCTACCTAGGGACACTATTACCGTAAATCCCATTTTCACTATGGCAAGCCTTAAGCCAAATGCCATTTATTGGGATGCTGGAAACCAGACGATGGTCGTTTTGATCTCCTAGAAAGTCTTGCCAGCACACGTTGGACTGGTCCACACATGAACTGTGTGATGTTAGGTTCTCATAATTGCTTTTTGCAGGCCACCAGAATCTTAAAAAGATGATGAATAACTTCATTTTCTTTTACTCTATTGAGGAATACATATTTTTGGTCCAAGATGCAACATGTATACGGGCCAGTGCCGTTAAATACACATCTTCTATGATGAGGTTTTTTTTTTTTTTTTGTGACAGTAAATCTTGATTTTTCTTAAAATATCATATAATTTGGCTTTTCTATGGTTAAGCAAGGTTAGTTCAGATTGTAAAATTTAATGTGCTGCAACTTCCAAAAAAAACAAAATTTATATTTATGGATTAATCATTCTTAATATTTGTAAAAAATGATTTTTTACTTAGATTTTTTTATATTAATAGTAATAATGATTAATTGTACACATTCACGGTTACACCTACATGACATTTTAAGAGTCATTCAGTTTAAAAGTATTTAAAGAGCTAGAAAATTCTGTCATCATTTACTCACCCTCATGTTGTTCCAAACCTGAGTTTCTTTCATCTGTTGAACACAAAATACGATATTTTGAAGAATGTTGGTAACCCAACAGTTGATGGTAGCCATTGACTTCCATAGTATTTTTTTTTTTCCTACTATGGAAGTCAATGGACACCATCAACTGTCTGGTTACCAGCATTCTTCAAAATATCTTCATTTGTGTTCAACAGAAGAAAGAAACTCGTGCAGATTTGGAACAACTTGAGGGTGAGTAAATGATGACAAATTTTTCATTTGAGTGAACTATTAATTTAAACTGAAAATGCTTTAAAACTAATGTTAATACAAATAGTACATTGAATTTGCCATGTCTGTTAAACTAGATTTTTAAAAGATTTTTTTCCTTTTCTTTATTGTTGACACTCTTGTCATTGACCCATTTGCAGCTCAATGTTTTGATGAAGAAAGAGCCCATTGAGCTGGTCTAGTGAAAGCTGGGTATTACATCAGAACATGAATTTGTTAAATTATTTGACAGTTTTTCCTCTTCTCAGTATGCATTCACCATATAGGTACTGAACAGCAGCATTGGTCACGTGTCATATTCAGATGTCCCACTAACAGAGCAGGGGCACGTATTTTAGTGGGCCACATCAAATACTCTATGAGCCCGATTGGGAGGGAACAAAAGTGTGGGGTGGAAAAGGGAGCATGTTAGATGATGGCTGTGTTTACGAGTGCACGGAGCCCGGCTGGCTGGTCTGGGTTCAGCCTGCGGTCACTGGTTCTGGGGTCTCCGGGTCTCAGGTCGTTTTTGAAAAAGATCCATGAAGCAGAATTAAAGTGATCTACCTCCGGATTGCGGACCCAGGGCTTTGGAACCAGGGAAGGAGGAGGGCACAGAGGCTTGATAGAAGAGGGGCAGAGGGGGTAAGCTCAGAAACAGGGATTGGGAAAGGGAGGGAGAGTAGGAATTGGAGAGTTATGCATAATCAGTCTGGCCTCAGCTACTTTGAAATGAACCTAAATTGTTTGTTCTATGAGCTAATACAGCTAGCAAGTGAGCAAACACACAAAAGAGACTCAAAGTCATAAACTTTACGCTTGAGACTGAAACATGTTTTTTTGTAATAACTGATTTGAGGAAATTTTGTACCTGGCAAACAAGCCATCTGCAAAGTGTGTAAAAAAAGTTTTTAATGATTGTCACATTTTTATCTAGTTATGTATTGCAAAGCGTACAAGGCCTCTGCCTCTTTCTTTTTTATCTGACATGAAATCTATAGATTCGTTTACCATGGTGAAATGAAAGTCTAATTAAATGAGTTTTTTTCTCACATGTCGTTTCACACTTAAGACTGTGATTAATCATTTGTCACTGCAGGCGACTTACTCTGTTTCCACAGTTAACTGCTTTCTTCCTTGTCAGAGCAGGTTTTTTCAGTCTAGGACATTTCGACTGAAGATTTAGACCAGTGACTCTTAAAGACTTAATTATATGGTTTTACTCATGTGATAATTATTTTAGATTAGTGTTCTATGCAGGATGGTACATCTGACTCACGTGAGATGTGCTGCTGTGTTCCAGAGATTTCACAAGAAAGCTAATTAAACCTTTTCATTTTCTCAGAAACTACATTTAAGTACTTTTTAGGATTTATTTTTGCAAGGGTATTCACGTAATCAGATCTGTTCATATCCAGAGAAAATCTTAAATAAACAAGAGCAAAAAAGAGCTTATTTGCCTTAAAATAACAAATATGATTCCTTATCTAGCATAAATGATAGGTTCTTTTTCCTCATCCCCCTCTGGGCCACACTGAATGTTGATGGTAAATGTGCCCATAAAATATTCCACGCTGTGAGTCAACTTCAGCACTCCTATCTGATTATACCTCATTTAGTCATTTAATCTGTTGTATTGAATAGAAATCCTGTAAAATACTTGAAATGAAATACAATAATAACAGCTTCACTGTCCGTGATAGTCAAGTGAACAGCTCAGCATTGTGTTCAACAACATGATTTTTAATTCTATTTTTTTTTTTTACAGTTTAGTTTTTGTAGTTTGTATTTATAGTTTACTTTTAAATTTGTAATAGTCTTTAGAGCTACCAAGTAAATACACTGACCTGAACATTTAAAGTTTTTTGAAAACCATGTAATAAAACTAAAATTATGTTGTTTTAGTTAGGTTGAGAGTCATGGAATTTCTTTATTATGTTCAACATATTATAGTTTTTTTTTTTTTTTTAACAGTTCAGATTTTCAGTTTTGTTCTCACCGGTCACACACACACACACATATATATATATATATTTTTAGCTTAGTTTCAATTTTTAAATAGTTTTTATTTTAGTTTTAGTATTTTAGGCCTCCAAAATCTAATTCACTTCTAATTAAAACTATAATTTATGCTCTTTTTATTACATTGTAGTTAGTTGAGAAGACATGATAATGCTTAAATTTTAATTTTAGTTTCAAATTTTCACAGATATTAGTGTGTATTTTTATTTCAGTTTTTATTTAGTTTTCGATAATCACAAACACAATAACACTGGTGTTCAAAAGAATGAAAAAACTACATAACTGCCAAGCAATTACCTGCCAATCAGAGTCTGCTAATATGCTTGTATGTGTTTTTGCCAGACCTGCCGAAAAGTGAGAATTACATGTAGAATATGTATTCAGCCACTTTAGAGCAAGTAGAAAAGGCACGGATGGAGTGGAGCCAAACTCCCAACTGTAGCCAAGTCACATCAGTAACCGCTGCGCCCTGGGGCAGGGGCAGGCTCAGTCAGCCATGCCATGCAACTGGGATAATTAGTTTTGGAAACGAATATCAACTGATATAATTGAGCATTCTCCCCTAATGAAGATCCTCCATGTTGTCACTGGTGAGACGTTAATTGAAGGGAGGCGGAAGGGGAGGCCATGAAGGGGTGACAGAGCTGGGCTTCCATCACAGTCTGTCAAGTATATTATGTTCCCTTTGCCTATATGGAGGTTTGGTGTGTTTCCCTAGACTCTGCATTTGTTGTTTTCCTCTTCCTTTGTTTTGTATTCCAGAGTAGGACTTGAAGGATAAAGGACTGTAGAGTAAAGCCAGATAAAAGAAGTTTAGTGAGGGAGGAAGATGGACGCTGTGCAGGTAAAGCTCCACTCAGGAAGGGTGGGTTGAGTTGGCGGGGAGGGGGTGGTGTTCGGTTTAGTTGGAGCACAGGTCGTGTTGGGGTTTCAGTTGAGAGATGCAGTGGGTTGAGGAGAAAGGGGTGAGCAAGTGGGGGTGGGGGGGGTGTAGGGAGGTCACTGCGAAATCAGTTCAGGGGATAATAGGGGAGCAAATTGGTTTTGACAAGTTTGTGGAGGTGGAAGTAATGCAGTCCTTTAAAGAGAAGAGGGCAAATACAGGAATACCATGAGATAATAAAGGGAACCGGCAGGGAGGGTGGGGAGAGACGGGCCTCGGGCCAGGATTCTCAGGCCTGTGCAGTCTGTACCCCGTAGCACTGGGCGAGAAAAGGGAGCCTGGCGCTACCAACAGACGGAGGCATGGCACAGCGGCTGCCAGGTGCCATAATGGAGGAGGCACAGCTGGCTAAGTTCTTAACTGTTCAACTGACTAGCCAACTTCTACATGACTCATCACTTGGACTAGAAATAAATTTGATGAGCCTAATAGTGTGCTTTTACCTGTTAAATGTTGCACTTAGGAGGTCATATCCCTTTTTTTTCTTATCTTTTTCAATTGTAGATTTTCTGGAACAGGCAGAATTGTATTTTGAGCCCAAATGCAGATTAGCAGAGGGCAACGAAAACTGCAGGACATAAGGGAGCATTAGACTGCTGGCATTTACAGTACTGAAGGAGCTCTGCCTGAATCAGCCTCCATTGGCTGAAAACTGCAGAGAGTGGAGCGTAAGCCTCTCTATTTATAGGGCTTTCAGAAAAGTATTTTGCATGAAAACACTCACATTCTGAGGCCTTTGTTAGCAAGCTGATTTAAACTTATTTCAAGTAAGCTCTCAGGCGTATTAAACTAATATGAAGTGCACGATAAGTCGTGATACTATCTTACGCAAGTTGTTGCCCTTCATACTGGCTAAATGGAAAAGAGACTTCACATGTTTTTTTTTTTTATAACAATGGAAGAGCAAGGTATTATTTGCACAAACTCAACTGGCTGTCATTATAACTTTTTTTATCAAACCTGTATGATTTTCTTTTTTTCTGTGGAACACAAGAGAAGATATTCTGAAGAACGTTGGGCTCCAAACAACACTGGATCCCTTTGTTATTGTATGGACATAAAGACACTGAGACATTTTTCAAAATATCTTCTTCAGGAAAGGTTTAAAACAACATGAGAGTGACTAAATGATTATTTTATCTATCCCTTTAAATCAATCTCTGCAGGTTCCCCCATCCTCCTCTTGAAAAACGTGAGTGACATTGCATTTAAACCCTCATTAAAAGTTTTCCTGACAGATGCGGTTTCACCCCAGGTTTTGCTCCGATATGTTTACACTCTGTCTCCTTCCTACTCAGTTCATCCAGTGACTGCAGTGGGCTGGTAGATCCTGCAGGGCTGGTAGACAATGACAGACCTTGGCAGACAGTTACGAGATGATATATTCAGACTCCTGTCATTAGTATGTATCCCTCTATGATATGCTCCTACTCTTGGCTCTTATTTCTGCACAGGAAAGCCTGCCATTCTGTTGGACTCGTCTTATGTTTGCACGCCTGTTGAGTGGGCTGACATTACACTTAATGAGAAACTGCCAATTTATAAGGACTCTCCTCACGTGACCTTGATAAAGGTGCAGCTATTGCTCAGATGGCAGTTTGGATGGCTCATATCTTATGTTACAAGAAGAACTAGTTGTGTAATTCAGTCTCAATATCTTTTTTTTTTTTTTTACTGTTTTGGAAGCTAGGACATAACTCAGGGGTTTCACCAAAACTCAGGATTTTGTTTTTTGTGATTTTAGTATTATTTTTGTCATTTCTGTCTTTGTTGACAGTGATAATAGAAAAAGAATAAGAAACACAAAAATACTCTCGACTTCTCTGCATTTCACTTCTATAGTCCCATCTATTAATATAGTTCATAGTTGAAACATGTAACTTGTATTTTACTTTAATCTTATCTTTTAAACAGATAACATTCCGTAGCTCAGCAATGTTTCTGAGGTGGAAGAAGACTATTTTTGTAACATACGAGTATCATCGGCATAGCAGTGGAAACTAATTCCATGTTTTCTTATAATATTACCAAGTGGCAGCATATATATTGAAAATAGCAGAGGGCCTAACACAGATCCTTGGGGCACTCCATAATTTACTGATGTTATCTTAGATTTTTCTCACTTTAAATAAACAAAATGGTAACTGTCTGATAGATACGATCTAAACCACCTTAATACCAATGTAATGTTGTAGTCGATCTAAGAGTATTTTATAATCTATAGGGTCGAACGCAAAACTGAGATCAAGTAAAACTAGTATTGAGATACAGTCTTGGTCAGAAGCTAAATTTGTAATTTTAACAAGCGCAGTTTTTTGTGTTATGATGGGGCCTGAATCCTGAATGAAATTTGAGACAGTATGAGTTGTTTTATAAAAAACAAAATGCATTTTAGGTTTTTCAAAACCTAAACAAGCTGGGGTGTTTTGGAAATCATTACAAGATTGCTGTATAAATCCTGATCCTGACCTGTTGTCCATATCCGTGCGTTCCGTGTACCCCTAACCTTTTGCCTTAATGGAACCCACTGTGAAAGTAGCTACAAAACACGGTGAGAGGTCAGCTTTGGGAGGGGGAATAAGGAGGCAGAAAACATGAAGACTGTGCTTCTCTTACCCCTAGTCCTTTGACGCAGAGCAGTCACAGGTTTTGACAGCACACTGTAATGACCTAAGCTACTCTCAGTGGGGGACGCAAGAGGGGTTTTAAGAGCCATGCGAGAAGAGAGGGGAGAAAGGCATGTAGCCTGGTCGAAGGGGGTCACAAGAGTCGGGGGAAGCATTCAGGGATTGTTCTCTCTGGTTTTGTGTGTTATTCCTCAGAGTGCCAATAGGGGTAGCAGCCACGCACATTTGGAGTGACAGCTCAAATCATCCCATGTGTTGACCTTCTGCCTTCTGTACAGCTTCTGCATCATGAACTGTATGACTTACTCAAGAAATTGTGCATTTGTAATTTTAATTAAATTAACACTACATCTGGGTTCAGTGTTTTTTTTTTTTTGCCACAATAACTTGCGAAAAGTCTGTGTGATCCTTCCTGTCTTCTCAGGATGTGGTGTCATTTTTTTCAAGATGTGTTTTTAATGTGCTCGATTTTAATCATCTCACTTCTCCCAGTCAGTGGACAAAGCTGATGTGTGTAACCAAGGTGATGGGGTGCGTTCAATGCACTTGTTTAAAACGGTCTCGGTGTTGACGACAGCTCTGTAAAATCACAGACACTTTAGTGCGTTTGTGCGCCCCATGTTTCACACAACAACCGTTTCACACAGAGAAATACTCCTGAGTCATACATTGTTTTGAGATGAAATCATTTGAGACATGATGAAAATAAGTGGAAGGAGCACATTCAGTAAATGGAGAGTTTGTAAAAAGGGGTTTTACACAAAGTTAGGCAGTTAATTTGAGTCATTAAATGACTTTTTACATTTTTATTATAATAATATTTTTAATACAATTTATAATAATAATTACATGCTGAAAATATATGCTAATTGTGTTTTTAGATCACTTGCTTTTAATAATTAAAACTGTCTATTTGTATTCTATAATCTATAATGATAATTATAATATAATATAATAATAATATAAAAGAGCTGTTGTTCCAAATTTTTGATAATGAAATTGCTGGTATTCAGAGCAGTATAGTTTTCAAATCTGATTATAAGCTTTTTAAAACAGTTCAATAAACTACATGTTAATATGGAGAAATTAGCATTTTAGGCTTAGTATTGCCAGTTACATTGTCTTTTTTGTTTTGCCAACAAAAGTAGTAGGCCTACCAAACAAAGTCAAAGCAGAATATTGTGCATTCTCGGAGTGAATTAGTTGAACGAATCAATTGAGTAAATGATATAATGACTCCTACTTAAAGGGGGGTATCACACACAGTTTCTGCCAATCTCATGTTAATCTTGAGTACCTATAGAGTAGTAGTGCATCCTTCATATCTCCGAAAAGTCTTTAGTTTTATCATATTTTTAAAAGATACATACGCTGTATCGAGTCTTTCCGAAAACAGCCGAGCGCCTGGAGGCGTGCCGTGGGCGAAGCTAGAGGAACGAGCACGCGCAGCTTTTGCGTAACGATCGTCTGCAAGCTATCAATGGTCAGCTAAACAAATGTATTTAAACACACACAATATACTATCGCATTATCCCTGGATAACTTTTGATTCACTATAATGAATATAGTGTAAAGTGAATGATGAATAATATGCCTATTGCCAACAAAACAGACATTTAATGCAGTTTTACTTACCACCTGCGGTTTCGACTCATGACCGGGATCATTACCGCATTGCGCTCCATCTTTCAGTTTCAAACGATCTGTAAATCCAGCGTAGAACTGGGCCTTGTTTATAAAACCATAAGCGCCGATCCTGAGGGCTCGAGCAGCCATGGAAAAACATGAGATATTCTCCATTCATTTTAACCAATAAAAAGTGATTGCAACTATCAGACACGACTTTATCCTTATTTTGATAGTTAATTTAAAGGATTAGTTCACTTTCATATGAAAATTAGCCCAAGCTTTACTCACGCTGTACAAGCACTATATAGGATAAATCACTATACAGGATTTACCCTGTTATAATTTATCGACACAAATTGATAGGTAAAACAACAAGCAGCCACCCACAAATAGTCTATACACAAAGCTGTGTTTGAGTTCACATGAACAATGGTTAAAGTTACTCGTCAGGCTACAGAAGAATAGCATAATTCCTCCGTTCAATTAGGCCTAAGACATTGAGAGTCACGCAGTCCTATAACAACCCAGCCACAACACATAGTTGTGAATAACATGCCTTACCTTAACACAGAATCAACCACAACTCCAACGTTTATATTTTTTCTATGAATCTTTGAGTAACATGTACTAAACATGAGTGGAATTTGCACCGCAGCGCCCCCACAACTTGATGCTCATGACAAGAATAACATGTATAGTTATCTTTATTGAAGTTAATTAGGTTTAAATCGCCGTAATGCATGAATGAATGATATTTTTGCAATTTTACACATAATAATCCACGATGACCACATTACACAAAACTGAAATTGCACGTCAAAATAACACATTGTCAATATTTTTTGAGACCCCCCAAAAATTTCACAAATCATGGTTTCAGGGGAGCCCATGTCTTATTAAGGGGAGCCGAGCTCCCCCTAGCTCCCCCGTAGTTCGCACCCTGAGTATGAGCTAAAGAAAAAGCTTCAATCCACATCCATCTATCATAAATATGTGCTGCACATGGCTCCGGAGTATTAATAAAGACCTTCTGAAGCAAAGTGATGCGTTTGTGTAAAAAAATATCCATATTTAAACAAGTTATGAAGTCAAGTATCGCGCTTCCGCCAGACCACCTTCCGTATTCAACGTACGCAGAAAGTGAAAACTCTTGCTGTTCACAAAGCTTACGCTACGTCATGCGCCTTCCCTATTAAACTTATGGAAGAAAAGTAATTGACACGACACCAGTTTACACTTTCTTCGTAACTTGTTAAATATGGATTTTTTTTTTTTTTACACAAACGCATCGTTTCGCTTCAGAGCCATGTGAAGTACATATTTTAAATGGGTGCATGTGGATGGAAGCATTTACTTCAGCTCATACTCATTGAACCCTATCACTGCCATTATAAAGCTCGGATGCATCAGGATAGTTATTAGTATTTCTGCAATTATGTTCATCAGAAAGAAGAGAGTCATATACACCTAGGATGGCTTGAGGGTGAGTAAAGCTTGGGCTAATTTTCATTTCAAAGTGAACTAATCCTTTAAGGTGGTTTCTATGGTTATTTTAATGACAAATATTGAGAGCGCATCAATGTAATGCGTGAGCACAAATCTCTCAGCTCAACTTGGGAAGCAAGGTTATCTTTCCCTTTACAACCAAAAGCACACTTCTTTGGTGACACTGTTGATTTCATGGTCTAAAAACAAAGTGACAAATCTTTCTCGAGCAAGTCCTGTGCAGCACTGCCGACGACTTCCGTAAAGCAGAATGAAACGTGTTGATGCGCGTGTTCTAGCTCTCTCGCTCTGGTTGATGTGTGCACACGCGTGCTCTTCCGGGAGAAGTGCCCATACTTTTTGGAAGTTTTTCATACTCGAAAAAAAAGTGTGAAGTTTGTGAGAAATCAGAAGAGTATTTTTGGCACAGAAATACTCCGTTATACGTCCAACTCGTGCTTTGAAATTTTGGCCATGTTTAGCATGAGAAGCCCAACTCTTTAACAGTGTAAATAAGTCAGAATGCATGAAATAGCATTAGACCCCACCCCCTTTAAAGACACTTGTTTAGTTTCTGAATTAATCTGAGTTGTTGAATAAATTATTCAATTAATCACTCATAAAAGAAAGTAATTTGTCACCATCTACTGGTAAATTGATGTAACCTGCAATACAATCCCCACCACTAAAGCACTCTTAGGGCTCGTTCACACAGAAAGCGTTTTTGCTTTGAAAAACGAGACGCGGGCAGTGGGATGGGGAAAAAACTCAAGGTCCCGTTTTTTTAAAAGTTGAACTGATTTTAACTTGAGTGCCGCATTTTTAGAACGCCTTGCCATGCGTGGGATGCTGCAAAAGATGCAAGATGCGAGCGCAACGGTTTTGCACGTCCGTCTAGCACGTTTACATAGAAAAACAATGGAAAAGTAGCGCATTGGAATGGAAAAATGCGTTCTGTGTGAACGGCCCCTTAAGCCTTGTTCAGATTTTCACTTCAAATCTGATTTTTGCACATATCCGATTGGAATCTGATCATGTTTAGCAAAAAATGACATGAAATGCAATTTTTACAAATCTGTTTTGAGCTACATATGTAGTTTGATTCAGATCGCATTTCTAGAAATCCTTTTCAGTATGAACGCTCTAATCGGGTCTCACGTGGTTAATGTCACTTTCCTACGCTACGTAAAACGTAAACATGTCAGACGATGTTATAGGAAATATGCTGAAAGTTGCTGCAGAAACAAGGTTGTGTTGTTGCAAAGTGGCGGTCGATAAGAAAATTACAATAGGCTATAATGTAGACATGTTGAATTTTGATACCGTGGAGACGACAGCGTGGAATAAAGCCTTAGAACGCAGGTAGGCGGAACGGAACTAACCATTGTATAAAATATAATATACTCCATCTAAATTAAGCATTTTAAGCACAAATCACTTACTGCTTCCATCATTACAATATTTTGTTTGCTTCCTGTGTCTTGTATGTACAGCTAAAGTAACCGTTACGTCAGTCTCCGAGGTCTCTTTAAAACTGTGCTCTTCAATAATGGCTTCTCCATTAGTGGTTTTCCTAATGAACTCTGCACAGGCATTAAAAGCCCACCCCAAATGACCCAAGAAGCCAGCCGGTGACAGAAATAACACCACCTCACTGGGAAAAGCGTGTCAAAACCTTTATTTCAATCCCACACTCCACATATGTGAGTGTAAACAGTGAGCATTTGTGTTAAAAAATGTATTTGTCCTTTTCTAGCAGTTTAAGTAGACAGTTTAAGACTCATGATTTTCCACCCAGTGCTAAACGGGTAGAAAACTGCTCTTATATATATATTTAAAGTCAGGGTGGGAGGGATGATTCATCACCCTGAAGACAGGTGAGAGTGGAGGAGCCGGGTGCTGTTGAGTGCCATATTTTTGGCTAATTGGACAGCATGAAGCATGTCCTAAAATTGTAATGTACGTAATGTGGGCCACCATCTAATTATTTAACCACCAATCTTGATGTGTTTGACGCCTCAGGGTTATGCATTAAAATTGTAATGAAAAAGTTTGTGAGTTAAAGAAACAAAATGAAGGCTTATAATTGTAAAATAATAATAAAAAATGCATTATAAATGATTTAATTACATTCTGCTTTATCACATTCCAAACAGCGAGACAGACTCAAAGGTGAGGCCACACTGTCTGTGCAGGGGAAAAGAATTTCCACACTAATTCTATCAATAAACAAAAGCTGGGGTGTTTAAGTCTAGCACACACATGAAGGATCTGCGAACTCGCTCACTGAATAAGTGGCTCTCCACAGAATCTCATGTTGAGCCAGCCTTCAATCCAGAGATGAGATGTTTATTATTTAGCGAATCTATGATTTGTATGTGACTTGTGTTTTATTTAATTCTTTTTATTATTTATGCAAATAGCAGAGAGAAGTAAAAGACAGCTTGTCAGTGGAAGATGCCTGGGGGATGCCACATATAATTCCTGAACAACACGTCAACACGGGGATTGTAATCATATCACTGGCCTTGTATTCAGTAAGAGGTCAAAGGCCAGTTACATGCATGGTTAAAAAAGTGTATAATCTTCACATCCCATTGACAGCCTAGACCAATATATAGACCGACAGACAGATAAATAGATACTGTAGATAGATAGCACATTCCTGGTATTGTTGTAAGTGATTCATTAGTACATGTTTGTCAGGATTATGTGTTATTCATTGTTTTTTGGTTTGGTTCTTTTCTGTTTCTCTGCCATGTGTATCCTGACTTAGGCCGTGTCCGAAATCGCTCCCTATACCCTTAAATAGGGCCTTAATTGAGTGGACAGCCATTTGTAGTGGTGTCCGAAACCATAGTGTATGTTATCGAGTGCACTCATTGCACAATGCACTACAAAAACGAGTGTACAACGGATGTACGCTCAGCTCAACGGCTACAGAATACCCATAATGCACTGTGAGAGTTGGGAGGGATCGGGGGCAATTTTTTAAACACAGCTCTAGCTTTACCTCTGTATTTAATGCTGCCTTCATGTGCTATCAGAAATTTGATAATTCCCATTTATGAAGTTGTGATTACGAGCGCATTGCATTAAAGTTTCAAAATGGGAGGGCGTTCATGTGCAATTTTTACCTAGGAAACTCGTATTTACGATAATTCTGAGAGCATGTGAAGGCAGCATTAGTCCTGAGTTTCCCTTTTTCCTTTGTCCATTTTATGTTGTGTATGCTTGTTGTTTTGCTCCTTTGTATTCCTATTGTTTTTAGTTCTGTTAAAGGGATACTGTAGTTCAGCCAAAAATGAAAATTATCCCATGAATTATTCACCCTTAAGCCATCCTAGGTGTCTATGACTATCTCATCTATGGATTTCGGATATTCTCATATTTCGGACGGATTTCGACATCTGTATATTTGCAGTCAAATTCAATTTTGCTTCCTGTCAACATATTTAATATCGTAATAAATGGCAAAAAGGCAAAAAATGAACAGCTGTATATTTACCGTCGAATTCTGTTCCCTCCCTCCCATGAGATTCTAATATTTATCAAACTGGCTCAGTCTCGCACTTCCCGATGGCTTTGTGGACAGTGTGGTGACCTCTGGTGCACGGATTTCGACAGCTGTATAATTTGCCATCGGATCCCCCCGATGAGTTTTTTAACGAATTTCTTCTGAAAAAACATTCCTTTTCTTTTCACAAATAGCTAATTGTATAGTCGTTGTTTTTAAAAACCTGATTCGGTCCCTTCATTCTTATATGCAACACCCTCATTTTTCAAGATTCAGTCAATTCCAAATTAATAAAATCAAGTCTTGCTCTGATATTTTCTTGTAACTTATCCTGTTTCACTCAGAAATGTTCACTTTTACTTTAAAGACTTTTTCATTGTTTTTTTCTCTGATGCTAAAGCTAATAACCACAAAATGAAAACTCACTTATACAAACCTTAAACATGCCAAACAAGACAATTAAACACTTTATTCAAGACTAAATTACTTTTAATCTAATTCAGACAACTACAAATGGGTCACAAGGTCATACAAAGTCTTTACATACTGTGATTTATTAAAAAAACTATGACTATATGACCTTTTACTACATTGAATCAGGTTTTCAATTGCTTCTATACATTTTGAACAGCAGTGAGAATAGTAGTTTGACATTGAACACAGTCAGAAAAAAAGGTACAGCGCTGTCACTGGGGCAGTACCCTAAGGTACAAAAGTGAAAAGGTACTATTACTAAGTACTAATATGTACCTTTAAGGTACTAATATGCACTTTTAAAGAACTAATATATACCTTTAAAGTACTAATATGTACCATTTAGGGGTAAGTAAGGTACGAAGATGTACCTTATCACTTTTGTACCCCAGGGTCTTGCCCCAGTGACAGCGCCGTACCTTTTTTTCTGAGATGGTTGAAAACATATGAACGCATTTGTCATTTTAACTGAACTTAGGACTGGTGGTGGTGTTTAAGACATTGTAGGTCATTCGTGTTTCTGTAAAACAAAACAAACAAAAAACAATAATGCTACTACGAATTCTACTAATAATAACAATTTAAACCGCACTAAGGATTGCTGAGCTGCTGGGTTAATGAATATGAATCATCACAGTAGGTGAGTGCCAACCAATGAGGTTGCCGTTTGCGTATTAGTTTCTGCTTGTTCTTAAAGACTGAATAATTCCAAATGAACTCCATTATTTTTACAGGAAAATACAACAAAGAATATCGTTTACATGTAGCACGTTAATTCTGTGTGGTATGTAAGACTCTCTCACTCTCTCTTTGAGTGTCGCTGGCGGTGTGAACGGGGCAAAGCAAAGCAGCAAAGCGACGGCAAGGCGGGCGCCTCACACGAGTGTTTACTGTGCGTCAAATACAGTGTGTATTGTAAAATAGTGTGCTTTACAGATCGCTTGACGGGGAGCCAAATGCTCATTCAGTGTTCGGCAAGTGAAAATATATCTGTGTGTACAAGTTCCAGATTCTAGGGGTAGCTCCTTGTTTAGCGATAAACTCCTCCTCAGCTTCACATCCGCCTTCTGCCATAGTTGTTTTCGCACTGCACGCGAGCTGCGAATGGATCGCACACAGAAATACGCCATCGACTAGGCTTTATCGTTATTTTACCTGTATATCGCAAACGATAAGATATCGCCCATCCCTATTATCATTTATACCTCACGTGAAGCAAATGCAATGCAGTCAATCAGATTCAGAGTAAGACTATTTCATTCAGCTCAGTTTCATCCTTTTAGACTCTTTAGCTGAATCTTGTGTTTTAATTTGTGTCTGGGAGAGATAAGAAATAATGCACCATGCAGGAAGCTCTTTGCCGGGACAAAACCATGACAACCCAGGTCTCGTGGCAAGTCTGTACTTTTTGAGAAACATCTCATGAATTCTCACTGTTCATTGCAAACAAATAGCAAAGTCTCAGTCACCGTCACAGAATGTCTTTCTAAAGAGTTAAAAAGGAAGCTTTCAGAGGTTGGAGTTCAGTTCTGAATGTCACAGATTTTATACTGGCAAGCTTTTAAGTGCTTCCTTGTGCCATTTTGGTGAAATCATTCAAAGACGATAACAAGACTGAAATACTGCCTTCACGGCAGCAGTTATCACCATTGGGCTTTGTGTGTCTATGGAAGCTTATGGCAACGTGTCATTTTGGCTGAATCACTCCTGCTATATTGCCATGACTGAGAAAGTAGTGTCACACTGTAATGGCTCAAAGGGAAATGGAGAGGTACCACAAAGTGAAAGATGAGAAAAGTTTACAATATGGCTCTGAAGGGCAGCGTTTGTGTGAATATGCTTTAAATGGATTGACTGAGAGAGGAAGAATTAGCATATGTTCTTCTCAGGGAAAAAGTGAGGCTGTGGTAACCTGTAAGTCTTCATATGCTCTGTCTGAGGAACAGAACTTAAGTTTTAAGTTTTTTTAAAAGTTGTTTTTCACTGATAATCTTCTCCTCCAGTGAGCTGTTAACCACTGTGACCAGGTTTTAAATTGAACTCAAAAAATGAATCAGATTTGAGATCTAATCTTTCAGTTGATTTCAATCGACTCAATTGATTCACTGAAAAGATTTCATTTACGGCGAGACACCCCAGGTGAATAGGGTAAAAAAATTAACTAATAGATATCACCATACCACCCCAACTGACTGATTACATTAAAAATTGCAAACATTTTTTGTATTACAAGTTTTCTAAAATGTTATGTTTAGATATGCAAATTAGGCATTATCTAATTAAATATGTGCTAATTTGCATACATTTCTAGAACAAAAAACTGAATATTGGATGATGTCAGGTTCAAAATTCTCATTTAATTTTTTTGGACATATTAAATTCAAAGGTTTTTACAGAGGGAATTTTGGATATCTCTTTTTATCACTCCATAAATTATATATCAACAAATCCCTCTGTAAAAACCTTCAGAATATAGATAGGAATAAAACTGTAAAGTTTGGTGTATATAAGTTCTGCTGAAGTGGAGATTTCTGACTCAGAGCAGAAAAAAAACTTATTTTGAGAAAACGGCCTTTAAAGATATTTACTGTAATTGAAATCTATAGACACAAATAGATAAAGTGCTATAAAATATACATTTAAAAGTGTATTTTGGATGTTTTCTTTCCGCCAGTCTGAAAAAAACACTTAATGCCTGTAGTGTCCTCCCTTAAAAGAGAGATTCATTTTCTGCTCCTCATATGAGCTACTGTATCATGAACATGCCAAGTTGAGCTAGGGTGGTTGTCAAAATTTTGAGTAACAACTTAAATTTTGGTCTTTTTATTAAAATTAGTACACTATTGCAAAACAATGTTATGAATTCTTTATGCTTTAGTTATTTATATTAATGTGTTTTAGTTGGTTTTTACTGAAAGAGCACATTCACAACATTTGTGACATGACTATATTTGAATAATCTCATATACACTACCAGTCAAAAGTTTGGAATCAGTAAGATTTTTAATGTTTTTAAAAGAAGTTTCGTCTGCTCACCAAGGCTGCATTTATTTAATTAAAAATACAGTAAAAACAGTAATATTGTGAAATATTATTACAATTTAAAATAACTGTTTTCTGTTTGAATATATTTTATAAAGTAATTTATTCCTGTGATCAAAGCTGAATTTTCAGCTTCATTACTCCAGTCTTCAGTGTCACATGATCCTTCAGAAATCATTCTAATATGCTGATCTGCTGCTCAAGAAACATTTATTGTGTACAACTGTACAAAATATTTGCGTACAATATTTTTTTTTCAGGATTCTTTGATGAATAGAAAGTTAAAAAGAACAGCATTTATTTGAAATATAATCTTTTGTAACATTATAAATGTCTTTACTGTCACTTTTGATCGATTTAATGCATCCTTGCTGAATAAAAGCATTAATTTCTTTAATTTCTTTTCAAAAAAATAAAAATAAAAATTCTTACTGACCCAAAACTTTTGAACGGTAGTGTATAATGTTACAAAAGCTTTGTATTTCAGATAAATGCTGTTCTTTTGAACTTTCTATTCATCAAAGAATCCTGAAAAAAAAGTACACAGCTGTTTTCAACATTGATAATAATCATAAATGTTTCTTGAGCAGCAAATCAGCATATTAGAATGATTTCTGAAGGATCATGTGACACTGAAGACAGAAATTCAGCTTTGCCATCGCAGGATTAAATTACTTTATAAAATTTATTCAAACAGAAAATAGTTGTGTAATATTTCACAATATTACTGTTTTTACTGTATTTTTAATTAAATAAATGCAGCCTTGGTGAGCAGACGAAACTTCTTTTAAAAACATTAAAAATCTTACCAATTCCAAACTTTTGACTGGTAGTGTATACATGGTTTGTTTGGATGAGTTAATTAACTTGCTAGCAAAGCACTTCAGTTTAGCTGTGTTCATTTTCTTCTTCAAAAATGAGTTGCAGTATTATCTTATGTCTTTTCTCAGTAGCATGTTTTAATTCAGTTTATCACCATCATCATGATGCGTCTTTTTCATCTCATCTCCGTTATTGTTGACAAAATCATAAAAACACTTTGTTAATGAACATTTTCATCATTAATTTTGGTGAAAATATTTACACTGCTTTTAATATAGTTTTATGATACTCTCATGATGCAGAAGAAAGAAAGTCCTTTGAATGAAGTTAAATGACATGAGGGTGAGTAAATGATTACAGAATTTATATTTTTGGGTGAACTATCTCTTTAAACGAAGATTGAGAAAGAGGAAGGGAGAAAGCGAGTGGCCTTTACGGCCTTAGCCTGGGGTGGACATGGTCTCTAGTACGTGTCTCCGTGTCCCTACCTCCCGTTTCGGCCCCCAGAGATGCGGTTAGGTCCCCCCCTCTCGATCTACCGCTCGGCGCCCCTGGCCATAGCTGACTTTACAAGCAGCTGGCCGTAATGTGGAACAAAACACTGTGGAAAAGAAGGGAGAAAAAAAAAGTTCTGCTCTTATCTTTCTCTTTTTCTCTGCTGTCCCTTCCGAGATGGGGAAAGGGAGGGGTTGACCGATTTAGCCGCTGCTAGGTAATGCACTTAGAAAGTCATTTGTTAAAATCTAATTGATGGCTATACCTGCACCTTCACTCATGGTGTCTGGGCAGGGCGGTGTTGAACTGCAGCAGATGCTGGCGGTCTGCTAGAGACCTCCACCCTAGTCAAGGTGCTTCAGCAGCACAGCACATCCACAAACACAGACCAGAACATATGCACACCGCACATATGCTCGCACACCTGGGTTACTCGACCATATAATTAGTTAGGATATTAGCTACTGGCTTCATCAGTATCGAAACGCACCAGTGAATCATTAAGCCTGTGATCACCTTTTTTGCATGCTTTATGCTAGGGGTTTTCAGTAACAAAGCGAATAGAGCCAACTTAAGTGAGGAAATAAAGATGAAGAAAAACAATATCAATCTAAATATATCTAAATACAGTAATGTAAAAAAAAAAAAAATATATATATATATATATATATATATATATATATATATATATATATATATATATATAAAATGTCCCTTTGCCACCTGGCAAACTTTGAAATGCGACTGGTTTATTTTTGCCAAGTGGTAACTCAGCGGTAATAGGCATTCTGGTTGAATAACATCTGTATATATACAGTATAACGATTTATCATCATCATCATGATGTGTCTTTGATGTGGCAAATGCGTTTTCCCTCCCAAAGATAAATAAATAAAATTCATTAATTAAAATTAATTTAAAAAATAAATAAATAAAATTCATTAATCCTGTTAATCAAGTTGTTATAACCACAGGTGAAAACTGCCTACAATTTTTGTGGAAACCGTAATTAATTTTTTCCAGGTTTCTTTGATGAATAAAATGTTCAAAAGAACAGCATTTATTTGAAATAGATATATTTTTTTTTAACTTTATAAATGTACTTGTTGTCAGTTTTGATCAAGTTTATTTTGTTTTGTTTTGTTTTATTTTATTTAATAGCTGAAATTATGGCCTTGTGGCCCCATACTGTAGGTGGAAGGTCATGGACCCCAGTTTGAAAACTAGTGCTTCCAATCTACTTTACAGTTCTGTACTTTATAGTTCTTCTCAAGTGTGTATGTCAACATTAGTTAATGCAACAGTTAAAAGTGAAATAAAAATGAACTGAATGATTTTGGTATGTTTTACAGGACACGTTGTATAAACACTCATGCTGTTGCCACAAATCAACAAGCTGATCTGATCCTCCATCTCTGCTGTCCAAATCCATTTAACTTTGTGCTGCGCCATGACAGCGTTTGTTATGCTTCCGTTTTCTGTCAGCTTGATTTCTGATTGGATATTGTTTCGTTTCACGTGATAATCTCCAGAGCGTGCGAGCGTTTGTCTTCGGGGTTCCCCCCACACATCAAGATTTCTGATCGTAAATATTCAACATGAATATGATTTGCGATTGGGGCGGCTCCGACGTTCTTCCGAGCAGATTCAGTCACTCTTAACACACCTCACACCACAGGAAAATCTTGTAAGATAATCTGTAGAACCATCAAGATAATCGGGACATTACCTTGTCAGAAAGGGAGAAATCAGCCCCAAAATCAGCCTGATTATTTTGTGGTGTGTACCCAGCATTACCGATTTGTTGTTGTTTTGATTGTTTTATAAAGTGTTAACAGCTAAATCTAACTTTTTTTTATATGGGGCTGAAAGTCTAGGTAGAGGTTCACTAAAGTTAAAAGATCCCTGAGCTAGACGGACTACGTATATGAAGGCTAGGGCCTAATATCTTTTAGAAGACGGTGTCATTGAGCTCATAGCCTGCGTGTTTGTCTCCCATCCTTCATGGCCATCACCCTTGGTTTGTTTCATTTGCACCTCTCAAGCTGATGGCCCGGGTCTGTCCTAAAGGGACATTACCTGATGATCAGAACAGCAGCTGTGTTCTCACTTAGCTCAGTTTGTGTTATAGAGGTGTGCGTGTCGGGTGTGTGAGTTAACATTAGCAAGCCCATTTAAGCGAGGGCCTGGTGGCATCAAAATGCACCCACGGTCTGTGGACTCCACCGGCGGGTACAGTGAAATCATTTCACATCAAAGCAATCACCAGCAGAACCCGAGGCGCTGTTCTCACCAACAGAACTGTGACACACCAGGCACCATCGCAGCACACTCAATCTCTTTTCTCCTCCCAAAACCAGGCTGTCACCCCCGGTCACACATGCCTAGCATTAAACACATGCTCTAACACATACACACTCATGCAAGCAAACCCTCCCGTCTCTCCTCTATCAGCTCCACAGAGCAAGTGGCTAATTACAAACCTCACTCCAGGCAATCTAGAGGCTTGCGCCCACCTCAGAATCCTCCATGGCCTGCTGCACTGTGAGCCCGACCGCAGGGAGATGGAGAAATGGATCTGTCAGCCTGGGTGCTATGCTGACACTCTGGGTGCAAATAGGATGAAACTCAGCGTCGTCTCCTAGGAGGCTGTACACATAAGGTGTGTGTTATTGTGATATTTGTGATTGCTACGTTTCAAGGGAAAATGAGTTGATGCGTATCACCACAGCTTCGATGACCCTCCAGCCCCGCTACTAACTCTTACACACACAAACCGTGTTGGGGAGTAACTAACTAAAATAAATTGTTTAGCAGCGTGACTGCTGCTTAATGCGTTCTGGCATGAAACTCTAATGGCCAGGCTAATAGGTCCTTCAACTCAACCTGCTCATAATCACATTATTATCTGTAGGACAGATGATTGGTTCCTGCTGTATTAGTAGCCAATGAGCTTGCGTGCTTAATCTTCAAATACATGAGTTTACTGTGTCGTTTTCTTCTTCGTGTGGGAATGACGTTGATCACTACTTTCCGGCTACACCACGCCTATCAAGTAAGGGTCCTGTTGGCGGTGGAAACGCAACCCTGATCAGAGTGTACCGTTCCGAATCGTACCGAACTGTACTGAACTGAACCGTACCGCTCAGTGGAAACGAGCCATTAGTGAATTGGTTTGTCCTTAATGGTACTATGTAGTGTCTGAATGTTAGTTCAGGCGGTTCTTGTAAATCTACAATTAAAAAATGAGTCCCTATGGAATTTAGCTCTTTTATAGCAGAATGTTTAGTTCTTTGTTATGTCTAGGGCTGTTACTAACGATTATTTTGGCAATCGAGTACTCGATAGATTATTTTGATGATTAATCGAGTAATCAGATTTTTTTGTGGTAATAAAAATAGAAAATGCATTATGTATTATAAAAAAAATACCTGTAGAGGGCGCTAATGGCCTAGTGATTGTTGTTGTTATGCAGCAGATCAAATCCTTAATATTTGCCAAATGTTTACTTAATCTTTAATATTTGGCCACTTCTTTACGATGTAAATGCTACAGCCACTGTAATTTCTTGAACAAGAAGATGTGGACATCAGAACATGCAAACTCAGAGCAAGGGTTTAAACTTTTTTTTTAAAATCACAATAAACAGTTTGCATATTTAGAAACATGTATTCTCCTTATAAGCGATTTATGTTACAAATCTGATGAAATGGTGCACATTACATTCCATGAATGCACAAGCTCTGAGATGGAAGAAACTTGTAACCTGCACGCATGTAAATAATTTAAGTGTCATGCTTAAAGATGTAGTCACATTAACTGTTTTAAATATATCTTTAGTAGCTTTCTGGGCATCTGAAAGTGTAAATTATCTTGCTGGCAATGGAGACCTCACTGAGACATCGGATTTCATCAAAAATATCAGAATTTGTGTTCCAAAGATGAGCGAAGGTCTTACGGGTGTGGAACGACACGAGGGTGAGCAATTAATGACAGAATTTTCATTTTTGGGTGAACTAACCCTTTAAATATATTTATTTAATGGGCCTTTGTGATTTCACAATAACACTATGCTATATTATCATTTTAAATGGTTTTGAAACATCGTGCAACCTTAGAAAACGGTCTTATAATGCAGTTTATGGATTCTCGTCCGTGGAATGCACCACTTCTGGTATTTTGCCAGTTACTCGACACGGGCAAATTGCAGTCGAGGATTAAAAATCGAGTACTCGAATTGAATCGAGGAATCGCGACAGCCCTATATCTATTAATTGATTTTAGTTTGGGCTGCAAAATTAGTCAAAATAAAACCAAAATTGCAATATGGCTTAGTGCAAATGTTAAAGCACAAAGTTTGCAATTGAATTAAATAAATATATCTGCTGCATGATTCATAATAATAAATAATACAAAAAATAATAGTAATAATAATAATAATTATTATTATTATTATTATAGTCATATTGATATATAATCATACAATTTTGGGCCAAATTGTGCAGCCCTACAAACAAGCACCGCAAACCTGAATTTTTTTCTCTTAATCGCAGTTTTTATCAGAAAAATCTCAATTCAACTTTCCCCCAAATTGTTCATCCCTTATTTTAGTGGTTTTGTGTAAATTTCAGTTCAAATTTGATGTTACTATGCTAATTTGGATTGTTTATTTCGAAAACTACGTCTCTGAAATCAAATATAAATCGTATAATTGGAAAGTTATATTTCCAATTACAGTTATTTAAAAAATGTATTGCCCCCTTCAGTAGTTTGTGTAGTTAGCTACTTTTTGTTAGTTTGTAGTGTAGCTACGTTTTTCCCATTATATATATTATATTACATTACATTACATATCGGTCTACATTATATATTAAATTAGTTTTACAGTTTCAAGGTAGCTTCACCAACACTGCGTACACGCTACTTCTGTCTGCCATCAATCATGTACAACTGGGCTTAAGGAACCTCATTTTTAACAAGTGACCAATGGGACTCATTTAAATAGCTTTTACCAGAGGGAGACCAGCGGCAGAAGATGATGATGAGACTGGGATGTAATGAACTGGCTTTGAATTAGCGCAGTTGCAAGCAGGTCAACTAGCATTCATGTGTGCGAATGGCTAGAAGTGGAAGAGTCGTGCCCATTCAAACTGAGGGCCACCTCAAAAAAATAAATAAAAAAATAGGTTTATGATGCCCTTGGCTGGAAGTGGAGCTAAATGCAATCTTTTTAATAGAGGTTTAAATGACTAGAGGCTCTTATTTACCTCTGGACAGCAGACAGCTGGTTTGACAGGTGCTGGCAGCAGTGCAACGCCTGCATAATCAGTGTCCGACTGGTTCAGTCACACTTTGGGTTTGCGGAGAGCCCTGTCAGACAGTGCTATGGGCTGTCACCATGATTGCTTTTGTCAAACCAGACATTGCTAAGATTCCTGGGTAATGATAAGCTCTTTGAAATCTCAGCGTGCCTGTGTTGTCTGACAGGTCGACGGTATGGTCACTGCTGATTTTGTACAGTCAAACGCATTTGTTAGCCTATATTTTGCAGATGGGGGCTGGTAGGACGGACGTCATTGATGTTATTTTAAACCATTAGTGTGAGATTTTGAAACGGGCAGTTTCTGACATAATGAGAGAGAAATTAGACAGCGGAGGTTGTCTTACAGCACCCTGGTCTCTTGCTCTGGGCGCCGACTGTCATTAGGAGTCCAGAGAGCCAGTGGTATCTTTGGTCACCCTGCTATTAGCGCTCGTCTGATTACGTTTTCACATCGTTCTTCATCTTTCCTCTAGTTTTACCTCACGACTCCTGTCTTCTTTTCTCTGTCGATTTGGTGAGGTATCATTAGCCACACTGAACTACTGACTTCAGTTCTGTGATTGACAGCCGGGTCGAGTCGTCTGGAGGTTTTCGTATCTCGCGTCGGCGTGCTACCTGCCACTAATGGCAACGTTCCCCAGACGAGGGCTCCTGAATTAGCATCTGCCAGTCTGGGAGCGGGTTTGCGCTAATCAGCCTGGGATGGGGAGGAGAAGGATAGGAAGATTTAAATTACATCTTTTGCAGTCAACAGGAGGAGCACATGAAAGCAGGGTGTCCTGCCATCTTATCAAAAGACTGGAAGACTAGAGATCAGTTCTGACAGAACCGCGCACACCTCGGAGACTCCGCGAGCACATCACCAATTAGGATTCTTTAATGATTTCTTGTATTAATAATAAATGGCCCGGGTTTGGGGAGGGTGTGTGTTGGAAATATGTGTGTGCGCACTGAATGTGTCTGCTATGTGTGTATTACTTCATGCATAAGGGGCTGAGTTTCATAATGGTGTCAGTGACAGTTTGTGGCATTTGTGGTTACCCCTCTGTCCTAATGCAAAAAGCTGTTAGAGGTCTCTAAGGAAACTGACTCCACATTGGGTTTCAGCTGGAAATCTGAAGAGTGGACGCTCGTGAACTGCTGAGGTGGATGCCGGGAAGCTGGGGCTGCTTCAGTAAGACATTTTCCTGGAAAAAGGTTCCACAGCTGAAACTAGCTTTTGTTGTGACCTTATAGAAAACATTAATCACTTCTACTGAACACCTGGTTGGCACCATTGTTGGTGCGTTGTTATGCTGTACTATTATTATTATCATGAATAGAGACAAACACAGAGGCCATAAATTAGAAGAACGCCATGGAGATGAGGAAAAGAATATATTAAATACTTGTGTGTTTTTGGGTTATATAAAAGGAAAATCTTCTTTTAGAGTGTAATTGCAAAAAAGTAGGTCGACATAGATTAGCAGATAAATTTATAGTGCAAAAGTTACCTTCAGAAAAAACAAGGGACCAGTCTGGGAAAAAATGCAGTTAGGAAGCACTATCCCTCAGAGATCTACATTGGTCACATAAAAATATTTGAATGGAAACCTAACTAATGATAGATGAATATTTAACTAGATGCTAAATCGGTCTAAAAGAAAAACATGACAATAGCTAAAATATTTTTAAACAAATTTTTGTGATATTGTATATTAAAAAATGCTAAATGGAGAAAATTCAGTTTCCGGAATATGCATTAAAACACTTTACTATAAGTTTAAAATTGTTAACGTAGTTAATGAATTAAGTTTCATGAAATATTTTACAGCATTTATTAATCAAGGGTGATATTAATTTACACCTATACTAATAAATTAAAAATTCAGGTTAACTTGTATGATGCAGTGTCACGCACAGACATCTGCAGGGGCGAAATCGCCTTCCGGGGGGCGGTGGGTAGTGTCCCCCTCGGTAGAAATCGCGTTCTAGGGGGCGGGACAAATGGGAAAGCGCAAATGGCTCAAGCCCACCCCCTTGTGCACGCCACATGATGCACAAACATAATCTAACAATGAAAAATAATGTAATTTAAACTGACCTAGATTAATACATTTTGTAAAAATGGTTCATAATACTAATGCATTGAACCTTATTGTAAAGTGTTACCAAAACATTTTTTAATTTAAACTTTTAATTTTTATACTTTTCATGTTTAGTCCTTATCATTTAAATTCCTAAAAGCAAATCATGTGACATTGTCTCAGCATGTCATAAGAAAACATTGATCTATTCTAGGCATTCTGAAATGCCAGAGCCAAAGCCTGTCATCAAAATGATTGGCTGCTGTGACCTCCTAGAAATGTCTGACATTCTGTGTCGCTCCCAGACATTTGCTGCCGATCACTAGCAAACATTGTCTAGTTTGTCAATTTCATTGCGTTTTGTCTGCATGCACTAACCCATAACCGTAATTTATTGCATTTACTGTAACAAATGAACCACAATGGCATTTGCACCAGTTTCCCCGTAAGTGACAAATTTGTTCTCTTGAACAAAAATGTAATGGTGTTTTCTAGTAAATTTTATTTCCGATATTCTGATTTTTATTTATTTATTTATTTTGCATAAATTAAAATTTGCAACTGTACCAACACAGAAAACACATATGATAATTTACGGTATTTCGTTTTCAATTCTCTCCTATTTGCATAACTGAAAGATGATCACATGAAGTCCCTGAGCTGAGAGGAATGATCTGGTTGGGGTGCCCTCTGGGTGATTTGTTTTGGCAAGGAGTGTTTCAATGATGCGTGTATGTGGCCATGGTGTGTCGGCTTGTGGAGGCCACAGAGTGAGGTGGTGTGATGTATTGAGCAAGACTGACCTTGGGAAGGGTCTGGCTCTCACTCCACAATGCTTTGACCCTGCTCTCTCCCCAATGTTGGCTGCCATCGTTACGAGTCTACTGAAAAATGACTGCATGGTGCTTTACTCTTTTGTCTCTGTGGATTTACATTGCTTCGAGGTCTGCTGCATCTTTGCTATGTTTTGTTTGGTTGTGCAAACCTAGCTAGTTCTGTCAGCTACTGTAGTCAGCAGGTCATAAACAGCAGCTGATAAACTGACACACAAATTAAGTTCTTCCAAAATACTCTGACTCCATCTGACATTTTATTTTCGTTCTATTTTGGGCACGATGGAGTCATCCTATTTTCTCAGACTCGTATCCGGTTCGCTTTGCAGTGTCAGAGGAGCAGGCCTCCCCCGAAGCGGCGCTGAGCATGGAAGCCTGCTTGGCAAGGCGAGATAGTGGCCGTGTTACAGCGGGGGGTTCACAGAGTCAGCGGTCTGGAGGTTACTTTCATTATCAGTCTCTGTTTGAACATCCTTGGCTCCAATTTAATCTGAGCTGTCACAAATGCTGTTTTTAATACTGTCACAGAGAACAAAGCCCCATGCCTTGGATTCTGTGACCTGCCTGGCTAAAGCAGATGTTTGTGCAGTCCCTGCTCAACCGTAAACTATAAAAGAACTTGAAGAACCAGCACAAAAGATATTTCTCATTGTTTACTAGTAAGTAGTCTTTGAAGACATAATATGTAAGACTTTTGGATTAATTATCCCAAATGTTTCCAGTAATGTTTAAATCCAGAGAAATCGGCAATTTTAACCAGTGTAACTAACGGCCCATGTCATTGCGTCGCCTGTCAATGATGTCATATCCCCTTGATGATCCCTTGATTTCTGGTTATACTTCTGTAGAAACCATGGAAACACCAAAGACACTTTAATATATTATGTGTTTTAGTAGACAGGTGAGGAACTGTTTGGATACCTTTGTTGTCAGAAAACAAATCATTATAGCCTATAGCTCAACTTGGTTAGTCTTATTGTTTGAATCTCTTGTTTTCTTGATTTACCGTGAGTAACATTATTGTACAATGCCTCAGAGACAACACTATTTTGTCGAGTGGCTAACATAACATAATCAGAAATAGCATTATTTGTAGTAACATAGCATTTTCTCCATACAGTATATTTTAAAATTAACTGCATGCCATTTAGCAACAAGTCATCCAGCTTTATTAATATATTCTAATATTGATCTAGCTTACTGCGATGTACAACAAGTGTCTCATAGCAGCCCCCGAGCGAATGCACAGAGTAACGTTAACATAACTTTCCATACACTCAAATGTATTTTTAGCATGATTGTTTTGACCAAGTAAAACAGCTCTGAGGTACCCCACAATTTTAATTAGTCAAATAAAGAATGAAATAAAACAATGTGAATTTAAGTGATCAAACTTAACTGTAACAAAGTTCAAGTTTCAGGAAGAAGCTTAATACCACTGTAACGTTAATAAAACTCATCCATGAACATGATTTCTGGCTCAGTCACATCGGATTGCTTTCCATTGCCTGTGGAGGTGAAGCTATACCTTTGTTATTTTTTTGAATAAGCGACCTCTAGCAGTGAAACTTGCATACTGTGCCTTAAAGGGTGGCAGTTTTATGCAAATTAATTTAGAGTATGCTTAAAGAAATAGTTCATTAAAAAAATTATCTGTCATTTTTTTTTTTTGTCCCTTTTGGAGCTTAACGGTCGTAACTTCAACTGCAATTGTATGGCAGAGATCAGTCTCGTTATTACAATTCATTCATTCAAATTCATTCATTCAAATTTTAGCCTACTGATTTAGAAATATTCCTGTTTGTGTTAAACATACTGAGTATGAATATTATATTATGTGAGGCTTTAGTGTGAATGATCATCAGTCCAGTATATAATTGTGATTGAGTGACACTGATTGAAACATTCACTGAATGTTTTGGGGAAAGGCCAATACACATTGTCTACTAATATGGCATATTCTCTCTTGACATTTTCAGCACACTCATGTTCAGTTTTTTTTATAAAATAAGTTTAATTGATGGGTTACTTTGACAAAGGATCTTCCCTATAATATCCAATATAATTTCTATGAAAATGCAAATGTACACTCTATTAATAAAGTTAAAAAAAACTTTTTTTGCATGGGAGTAAAAATTACACCCTTGTCTGGACAAGCAAGTGACACTTTCAAAATAACTTTTGAAATGTCTAACCTCAGAAGGTCTCCTTCTCCCATTGTGACAAATGATACCTGCCCTGCCTGTCAGGTTTCACTAATTGAGCCTTTTTAAAATCATTAGCTTGCAAAGCGAGCTTGAAATCCCCATGGTTCAGAACAAATTAGTTGAGGTGTCTCCCCTCTTCAAGTTATATTACCATTATGAAAAGTCTTACCATCATTGGTTTTTGCTTCCACATAACACATACAGCAGTACTGCCATAGCATCCTAATGATGAGCTGCATCTCATTTTTCAGACTTAAACTCAGCATTTTATGTGAGCTAAACAGCACATGCTGACTTTTAGCTTCTGGCTGAGAGTTTCTACTTTACACAGTCTGATTGATTCATAGTCTTCTGTATAAATGTTTTAAGACATATGGTTTTAAAAAGCAATACAGCTGAGTTTAGGTTTATTGTCATATGATGGTTTTAAAAGTGTCAAAGTGTTTTTTTTATTTTATTTTTTTTTATTTTTGTGAAATGATACTGATAGCTTTGGATAAAAAAAACCCTCAAGACTGAATGCTATGAAAAATAACCAAATTTTCTCTATTAAGTCAAAACTAAGTATGATTCGCTGTCAGGAAGGCTTTTGTTGTTGCCATGACGAATACAGCAGAGAATAGAGTGAATGTACTCCATAGAGACACAGGTGTCAGATAATGGCTGCTGGGCTGGGATTCACAGAGATGTTTCCTTTGTTGAGTTGGACATGTTCCCTGCAGGTAGAGCCATTTTCACATTTTGTATCATTCTTTCTTAAATAATAGTAAAAACCAGCATAAACTGTGTTTTTATCATAAGCAGAGGGTGAACCATCTCCAAGATAAAGCTATGAGGTCAAAAAGGTAGAAGTGTGTGAAAATAACAATTCAATGATGCAAACAGAATTCAACTCTGAATTCAAAGCAGCTCTAAAAACACAACAGTAAACTGTCATTTTTTAGTTGAAATAAGTTCAGTGCTGATTCATTTCAGTTCAATAACTGTGTAAAGATCGTCAGTTATGAAATGAGTTCAGCTATCCACCTTTTTCCTGACAAGCTCACTGCATTTTGAATTATGAGTGACACTTCCGGTTTGGGGAGCTTCCATTCAAGAAGACTGAAAAAAATAATTTAAAAATATAAGCTTGCACTACAAATAATCATTATCCATCAGTTTGACTGAATGAGCTGTAAATTTTCCTTCATGTTTTATTTTCAGACGTCATGAGAATAATGTAACGCTTGGTATTTTAATGCGACATGGTATGACAAGAATATCTATAAGCAAGAGCTCTTTTCAGTCGCTGCTTTCTTTTCCTCCTGATTATTTTCAGTGTTGGGGGAAGTTTTTTTTTTTTTAAAGTAATGCATTACAATATTGCGTTACTCCCTAAAAAAGTAACTGTGTTAGTAATGTGTTACGTTACTTTTGCGTTATTTTTTTGCCTAATCTGGGCTGGACTTACTGCTTGTTTGTTTTTATAACAATAAAAAAGTTCTATTTTTGGCAAATGTTAAGCCCTTTCACACCAAATATGAAATGAATAAGTCTCAGGCTGAAGGAAATGCATATTTACGCTTGTACAGTAGAGGGCGCAGCTCAAACAAACCTTTCAACTGTGCTGCCATTCTGGATTAAAGAATAGGATACAGGAGAAGTTGTTCAACACTCTTATTTCTAAATCTAATATAACGTGATTTTTGTTTATTATTATGATTAAATTGGATCATTGAAGGTTAGCAAAGGCAGTGGTTAATAAAGTGAGATTAAATACATAAAGTATATTTAATTTAATAAGTTTAATTATTACAGGTTTGCGTAAAATTCTGAGATTGCATCTCACTGTTTATATTGATTTTGATGAATAGTGAATGTTTTTGTGCAACTGAGATGAGTATGTTCACATTTAGTCTAGAACTACAATAACCATCATGTTCACAGCACGCACAACACCTCTGCATTTTATTTCTCTCAACATGAGGACAGGAAAGCTGTCAGTTAGTAAATGTGAAAAACAAACAGACAACTTGCAAACAAACAACAACTTGCATTACTTATTTGAAAAAGTAACTTAGGTATTTTGTTGCAAACTGAAAAAGTAATGCGTTACTTTACCAGTTACTTCAGTCTGATTACGTAACTCAAGTTACTTGTAATGCGTTACCACCAACACTGATTATTTTCTTTTTTCCCCCTTTGTATTCCACTGTAATATCCCATATATCCCATTAATAATTCCGTGAATGCAACGAAGAATCTCGGTTTTCTCCCCAAATCCTCAATCTCTTTCAAGTTTATCACACAAATCCTTTAAAATGTAATTGTCTCCTCCTTTAGTTCTTCAAGAGGTTATAACTGTGTTGTGGAGGAAAACTAATGATCTGTCCTGCCAACTCTTTGGACCTTGACTCATAGATGCAGTGCAGGTTGCATTTTATTTCTGCTGAACCGATGATCTGTTGAGGTCATTGCCTGTGGCTTTGCCATAGCACTCGGTTTATGTCCTAAGCTGCCTTTGGCTTTTATGACTTTTTTGGTAATAAGAAGCAAATATACCGCTACGCATGTTAAGCATGCTTCTATTAAAACACAATTTTATGTCATTACCAGAACCATGACTGGTCGTCATACTCTTATTCTCCTGTTTTTATGTAAACTTCTTTTTCTGAGAGACTTGTGGCAAAAAAAACTCATCTTGGTGATATATTCTCTGATGTTTTTCTTGTAAAATACGGGAAAAACCTCTATAATAATGTTTTTTTTTTTTTTTGTATTTTATTGTGATGCTTAATGAAAGAATGAGGAACTTAACTGCCCAGATTCTTGTGCTGAGGATTTATTGGAGCTGTGTGAAAAGAGTCAGGGTCAGCAACTTTATTTAAATGAAAAAATAGAAATGGGGAAAAAAAGAAATAAAACAACAACAACACAAAAGGGCAAATAACTTAAAGCCCAGACTCCATGGTGTTGCTATGGTAATAAGGATATCATCAGAGCATAAGGGAATTCTGCCTATCAGTCCTTTGTGTTGTTTTAATATTTCCCATAATGCCACTTCATTTGGTTCACTAATCCACAACAATCTGGTCCCTCTCCTGCCACAATCATTTATTAACCCTTGTTTATTTTTCGGAATTAAAATGAGTTATTAGTTTGTGTTTGGTATTTTTGCAAATTAGCTCTAAATGTCAAAGTTTACTTATCACAGTCAGTTTATACAATCGTCTGAATGGCTTTAAGGCAGTATGTCTATATACAGACAAATAAATAAGGCATAAATTTAAGTTAGGCATAAAAGTAAGTTTTGATTTGATTTATTTTAAACAGTATGTTACTGAATATGTGCAAATGTCATATTCATTTATAATAAAAACAATATGAGTGATTTAGTGTTGAAGATATTACTGATGCAGGTTTTTTGTTGAAATACAGTACATTAAAGTTCCACAGTAGTTGAATTCAAGGTTCATTCAGGGTGAATTTGTCCCGAAGTGTCAATTTAATAATGCCTACCCCATTTTTAACACATAAAGACCACCGAACACACACACGTACATACATGCTCTCTCTCTCTCTCTCTTAACACTCATTGATCCCTGAGGTGGTCTGTAGCCAGGCTAGGTGAGAAATGATATCAGTGTCAGTTATTTTTACTCAGACTCTTTTAATAGCATGTTTTAATAAATCTTTTGGGCCATCTTCAGGAGACCAAATGAGGGGGAATTCTTCATCACGGCTTTTAGGCTATATGAATGATCACAAATTATTAAAGAATAATTCACATAGGAAAGTCTGGCTATTTTAGTCAGAAGAGTGTTTGTTGGCATTTCTCTAGGATTTGGAAGATCACATGGTTTCAGGTAAAAGTTTGAATTTGCAAATTTGGGTCTCTTGATAAGAAGAGTGTGTATATATAGTGACTCTTGTCTTGTTATAAGCAAAAACTTTCTCAGTGATCTCAGTATTCATGTTTTGCTTTCCAGTTTTTTTTTTTATTTTTTTTATCTTACACCAGTGGGATAAAATAAACTTAAACATATTGTCTAAAATAAATACTCAAGTCAATCTAATTAGATAAAAGATTTGATATTTTTGCTGGAAACAAGACAAAATATTGATTAATATTCACAATATGTATATTATGAATATATTTACAAAGTAACTTTCACTCGTCTGCTACCCTGGAGGGTGGTTTATGTACTTATGTAAATTATAATTTACATAAGTACATAAATCACCCTCCAACTGTTTGTCTTTACTGATTCCATACAATTCATACACTCAGTCAATAGAAAGTTTTGTGGGTGTGGGTTGTATCTTTGTGAAACCAGTGTAAGTGCTAATCAGCCAGACAACCTTATATTTTCTGTTATCTTAGAGCTGCCAATTAACAGTTATAAAAACTTATGAAAATAACATTTCCACCTACACTTGGGTGACATGATATTGCAGTTCGTCGACATGACAGCAAGTCAAACCATGACCTTGAGCAGAGAGTTCTGAAGTCGCTGACACGTCTCAACCAGGTGTAAATTAATGAACCTTAAGACAGAAAGTACATGATGTGTTCTATATTAAGAGTCTCTTAATATTCCATGCGACTATACTCTGGCTTTTTTAAAGCCATATGATAGCTTTGTGAGAAGAATGGAACATAATTTAAGTAGTTATTCACTGAAAATGCCTTTCTGTTCAGATTGTGATGCACATGAGACCTTTTGTTTGCATTCAGATCATCACAATCCAAAAAGAAGGAAGAGAAGAATCATCTGTGCATAACTTAACTGATTTTATATGCAATGTGAACACACCAGGTATGAAAGTGTGAAAGCATTCAGTTTGAGAACTATAGTGCACATAGCACAACTTTATAATTGATGCTCATTATGAAACGGTAGCTCACTCTTCTCTTAATTTATAAATATCAGATTTGTGGTGCTCCAGTAATGACAGCAATTTGTGTGGAATGCCAAAAACAAACCATAAATTTGGAATATTCACTTGAACAAAAACTATTAATCTTGTAAAAAACAATTCTGAGTACTTGAAAGCGTGTTGACATCATTAGTGATTTTAACATTGCACAACACAGAGAAAGGAAGTTGCCTTTCATGTCAGCAGCAGAATTCCCACCATGTGTGTTTACAGTTTGTTAGACTGGCTGGGTGTAGCTACAAATGCCATAAATGAAAAACCACTAAGTTAATTCTATTTTTAGTCATAAATTAATGTTTCATTATACTGTTAATTTAAGCGGCAGTAATGTGAACTGCTGTTATATTTGGTAGTAAATTTATTTGGAGTAAACTGAAAAGAGACAGCAAGGCACAAAGTAAGATGTTAATGAGGTAAAAGTACAATTCACTCTCAGTTGTGGGCTTTTTTTAAAACCCCATTTAAATCCACTTTAAGTTGGAGAAACTTAGAAGATTCAATGACTGTTTATAAGTTAATTTGTGGATCTCCCACACAAGCTCTATAGAGACGTGTACTACATAATTCTAAACCCACAAAACCTATAGGATGAAATAATAGCTTTTATAATTATGTGATTGTGGTAAGACACATGTTCATGTGACCTCATTTAAATGACAATTTGGAGCTATAATTCTAAGTTTGGTTTTATTAAAGTTAAAAATGCAGAAACTGACTGAAACTGTTATGAAATCGCATATGTGATCAGTGTAGTTAATACAATGTAATTGATATTTCACTTCTGTTCCTGTGTTATTTTAGTATTATTTATATACGATTATAGTATTTATTATTATTTTGACATTTTATTTTTTATTTTCATTTTTCAATTTAATTTTAGTTTGCTTTTGTAATTTTATGTGATTTGTACGACTTACATTAACAGGGGAATACCCGATCTGTCTGCTTACATGGCAGACACAAATGCACATATCCAATTCATATCAGTATCAGATTTATTTCCACATATGAATGAGGCCTGAAACTGATCTGAGAATATTGGAATCCACGTGTTTTTTCCTACTTGCACGTTACAAGTTATTTTGGACAAAAGAAAAAGGCTTTGATGTCTAGAAAGTTAAACACAATTTCGTATGTGTATTCTTTTAACAAATGTTGTCTGTGTTTTTAACATAGATGATGACTTTTCAAAGGACTTGCGCTTGTGGATGACATTGTGCTTGGTCTGAATCACAGAGCCACAGAATAAGAGATAGTGACACAAAAGATAAACATGCACATCAGTGTTTATGTACTTGTTATTAAAGGAGCATGTAGCCATAGGCTCTGTGCACTCTTGTCATCCTAGAAAGGACATGGGGATACAGAGAATGGAGAAAGAGAGAGAGAGAGAGAGAGAGAGAGAGAGCTAGAGGCCAAGAGGAAGGAAGCAATCAGAATAAGAGTCATTGGAAACTGTGCCAGCAGGGATATATTGTAATAAGGGACTAAACTCAGGGTCATGAGCGATGTTCATGTGCAGATGTGAGCATGACTGTAAACATTTCCTCGTGCATTTCAGTATTCTGGTTTTGGAAGGACAGAAGGGCTAACGTATATAAATAATAGGGTTGTGTGCTATTTAGAATTTAATTGAAAATACTTTTTAAAATCCAATTCAACTTCTTGATTATGAATTGTAAATCAGAACTAGAATTATGTATTCAAATTTGATTTTAAGGATGAATTAAATTAAATTAATTTTAATTTATTATTTTAAATTTTATTTTAAATTTTAAATTAAAATTTATTTAAATCAAAAGAGATTCATATAACCCCAATAAGCATAATTTAATTATGAATATGATATAAAACACTAAAAATATAATTATAAACTTATTGGGATTTTTGCCCAACCCTGGTACTGTAAATTATAATGTTTTTATTTTGGGTGAACTTTAAATATTAAAATATTATATAAAATATAATATTTAAATATTATTCCATCTTCCTTGGCACACCATATATCGGGGCCTCTGCACAGATAGGAAATATCCCTAGTGCAAGATATGATGCAGATATAATCCTCATTGATGAATGGAAGAACTTCGAGGCAGGGTGTCCGCATTATAAAGAATCAGACCCTGAGTGTATGAACCATGTGTGGGGATTTATTGTGCATGTAAGGTAAATGCATTCACAGAGAATTCCAGTGGTGCCTCTGCTGTCTGAGCTGTTAAATAGATAATTGCCAGTTATTTTATGCAACTGGTTTTTAAGTCCTATTAGAATTAAGCAGCATTTGTCACCAGAGCTAAATGCTATAACTTAAAAGGTGCTTTCGTTGCTGGGATGGATTTTTTTTTTCCTTCACATTGATACACGACAGGCATATTAGTGGTCACCTTTCAGATTTGTAGCAGTGTAATAATTTTGAATCATGCAGTACTGCATTCAATTTGATTGCATTAGATATTATAGGTGTGTTTAAAATATTTTGGCCTGGTTTCACAGACAGGGCTTAGATTAAGCCAGGATTTGGTATTTAGTTCAAGCACTTACATATTAGTCAGTGCAAGTTGCATTCAGTTAAAACTGCTCAAACATGCATTTTAGCCTGAGACTAGGCTTAAAGGGTTAGTTCACCCCAAAATGAAAATTCTGTCATTAATTACTCACCCTCATGTTGTTCCACACCCGTAAGACGTTTGTTCGTCTTCAGAACGCAAATTAAGATATTTTTGGCCTGCATTGACAGCAAGTAAATTTACACTTTCAAACGCCCAGAAAGGTGTTAAGGTTATATTTAAAACAGTTCATGTGACTACAGTGGTTCAATCTTAATGCATGAAGTGACGAGAATACTTTTTGTGTTCCAAAAAAACAAAATAACGACTTTATTCAACAATATCTGATGGGCGATTTCAAAACACTGCTTCATGAAGCTGCTAAGCTTATGAATCTTTTGTTTTGAATCAGTGGTTCGGAGCGCATATCAAACTACCAAAGTCACGTGAACCAATTAAATTTTGAAACACTTATGACGTAACGAAGACTTTGGCACTCCGAACCACTGATTTGAAACAAAAGATTCGTAAAGCTTTGAAGCTTCAGTGTTTTGATATCGCCCATCACTAGATATTGTTGAATAAAGTCGTTATTTTGTTTGGCACACAAAAATTCTCATCGCTTCATAACATTAGTATAATTCAATTTCAATGTATGACAAAATACTGTAACAAATGTGATCCTGTAATCACTTGTGTATAGCAAGAGGGTAGACTTTTTTTAAAAGCAAGGACAAGAAAATGTGATCCTCACTCTTTAAACTGCTGAAGCGCTCAATATTGGACTGACTGCGATGTTGCTTCTGCTTGAAAGCGCGACTGCTGTATTATGGGTTTCTATGCACCTCATTTTCTATTACTTAATTAAGCAGCATGTAGTACTTTCAGTGGTGATTTTTCAGGCTGAAACAACATGTTTTGTTTTAAAAGACACGAGAAGGACATTAACTCTTGTTTGATTGATTGCAGCTTTCAGTTTTTGCTCTCAGATCAGTGGCAATATCTTTGTCTCTGGCCTCAGACGTGGCATGCATGAGATATTTAGCCTGTGCTGAGATTTTATTTTGGGTTTTACCAACAAATTATTATTATTTTTATTTATTTGTATATTTTTTTATTTAATTATTATTAATTTTTATTATTATTTATTTAGGAAGAAACAGGCTTCCATTGGTTCCCTCTTTTTTTTTTTTTTTTTTTTTTTTTTTCAAATACATATTTGAGATTTTGTTTTGGTATTTATTTGTATGCTATTTTGAATGATAGGCTATTAGGAATATTAGCTAACCAGAACCTTTTTTTTTTTTTTTTTTTAACCTAGCAATTCCAATTGTGCATTTGTATGGAAATTTGCCTGCTAACACATTATTTCATGATTCATAATTTATCTTGTTAGCATTTCAGAGAGAAAGGAAGCAGCTCTTGAGATTTGATTGTCTCTCAAGGCTTTTGCAGAGCAGGTGCAGTTTCGAGGACCCCATCCAAATCTATAAAGAAAATCTCGAACCGCTCAGGTGTTCATAACGTTAGGGAGAGCTGTGGGGACCTACCCTTTGATATAACCTAAAATCACACTTCAGTTACTTTTAATATCCCAATCACACCCTACCCAGATGGACATAATTACAGACTGGTTTATTTTAACTGAACCCTGTCTGACGTTTTCGCTGTGTGCAGCTCTGAGATAAAGGATAAAGGATTGCCCCTCGTGCTGTGTCAGCCCAGTGACCCGTCAGCAATTTCAGATTGCCTTAATGTGAAAATCTCCTCATCTGCTTTAATTACCACCTTACAGTGGGACGTCTACAATTGCTCCTGTAATCATAGAGGGGTCCGCTGGGGCTTAGACCCTGCTGCTCAACTCAACACAAAACTCTGTCTAATTGTGTCGCTTACCTGGTTTAAGCATATATAAAGCTAATTAGCTTACTGTTTGCCTTGAGAATATAAATTAATGCTTTGAAATTTCAAAGTGTTTTTCTTTAGATATTTATCAGTGCTACACTATGACGATTTAAGTTATTTAAACTAAGGTGGTTTACTTGTGTACTCTAGATTGTCACGTTTGGCTTCATGTATTAAACAATAAGAACTTCTATGATTTTTTTAATATACAGTTATTAACTTAGAATACAATATTAATTTATAAAAGGCTGTTGTTAATGTATCTCTTTTGACATGTTGTCATATTAACAACCTGTCAAATAGTTTGACGTACAGTAACTCTCACAAACCTTAAAGGGATTGTTCACTCAAAAATTAAAATTATCCCATGATTTACTCACCCTCAAGCCTACGTGTATATGATTAGCTTCTTTCAGATGGAGATATAATTAAAAAATATCCTGGCTCTTCCAAGCTTTATAATGGTAGTGAATAGGGGGCGAGGTTTTGAAGCCCCTAAAAATGCATCCATCCATCATTAAAATAATGAATACAGCTCCAGAGGGTTGATAAAGGCCTTCTGATACGAAGCGATGGGTTCCCACTGTGTTTAGAAAAATATATCAATATTTAAAACTTTATAAACTATAATAACTAGCTTCCGACAGATGACCATACGCATGCGCAGTCGACTTGCGTCACAAGAGTAACCCCTGACGCGATGTATGACTTTGGATGTAGGAGTAGCGTAAGTTTAGACGCCTCTCACGGTTTAAACAAATAGGGCTGTGCAACAAACTCAAGCTCCTCTTCTCTTATATTGAAATCCTCTGACATTTCTCTGTAAAATTTCTTGTTTTAGACTTCTAATTTGTGACCGGTGTTTTGTTTTGCTCCGCGCTTATCATTGCATCATGCATCGGGTCAGGGGTTACTTTTCCACCGGAAATCAATAAGTACGGTCGTCTGCCTGCTAGTTATTATAGTTAATAAAGTTTTAAATATGGATATTCTTCTTACAAAAATACCCATCGCTTTACTTCAGAAGGCCTTTATTAACTTCCTGGACAGTATGGATTATGTTTATGATGGATAGATGCATTATTTTGGGTTTCAAAATCTCACTCTCCTTTCACTACCATTATAAAGCTTGGAAGAGCCAGGATATTATTAAATATATCTCCGATTGTGTTCGTCTGAAAGAACTGAAGATAATCATATACACCTAGGATGGCTTGAGGGTGAGTAAATCATTGGATAATTTTTATTTTGAACTATCACTTTAAGTAATGTATCACGGAAATGGTAAACGGTACCTTTCGAATAACACACGACAAACTAAATGCCAGCTGTGGAACCAATAACCACTCAGAAAGATTCACTGACTTGGCGAGTCTAATTCAACACCTTAAATTCACATACGAGTTTGAAAGCGTTTCGGGAATCTTTTTGACTTATTAAAGTAAGAGTTGTTTGTTTGCTAATTTGACATTCATGGCTTGTGCTGTGTTCGTTGCTGCGTTTAGGAGCTCTAAAGAAATTATAGCTGATGATGCACTCAAAAATTTCCCAACAAGGATTTAAACGATTGTTGCACATTTTATTTTTTGTCACACTTTAGTCATAGTCTGGGGGCCTGTTTATAGTCATTTGGATAATATTTAAGTATGTATTCAAAATGTATTTTCCAAATCTGTGCACAGACATAATGTATAACAGCTGGGTATGGGCTTATAGCACATCATCTTCTAAGTATCCAAGCTACAAATGGCCACACAGAGACGGTTAGAGCTTATTTAATAGTGCAGTTTTTGCCAGAGAGCCACTGGAATTTCTCAGCACAAGGTAGAAAACAGTATTTTTTTTTTCTTTGTTACACTTTTAACCTGTCATCTGCCATCAAACAAAGCAACACTTAACTCCTGTGGACACACCCAGCTCCAATCCAACATACCAAAAAGCAATAGCTTCTTACTATGCCTTTATTTAATTGGAGGTTTGGAAAAAGCCCAGTTCGTGTTAGAATTGGCATGCAAGATCTGATCTGGTAACAAATTACACACATACAAAAGCAATGAATTTCAATCACCTTTCCTGTCTGCTTTCCAGATTGGCTGCGTGTCAGACCGCTGCAATGGCCGTCCATACATTTCAAATGATGTGAATGTTCACGAGAGAACATTATTCATGAGTCCTTCATTATTCAATCATTAAATAAATAATAAAATAAAAACCAAGCCAAAGAATACAGCGTTTCTTCTGCTCTGACAGAAAGAGAATGTGTAAAAGACAGATCAGCAAAAGCATGACCAGGCATCACTTTGAATGGTTTTTGAGTGTGTTATTTGGTGCATGTGTGTTTCAGTCCGTTCAAGGTGACTGACACACAATGTGAGCGGTCACATTGTGCCGAAACAGATCTAATAGGTAAGAGAGAGAGCCATTAATCCCATAGTTCAGTGCACTGTAGCTAATTGTCATAGTATAATTACGTCCATGGACAGGAATACAATTTTGTAGATATGGAGGATATAATGGGGTGGTTATTGAGGATATGAAACGTTTATTCGACTTGCCTCCTCACTACTTTTACACATTTTAAAAAGCAATAGGGGTCGGAAAACAAATGAAAAAGAACTCAAAAGATGATAGTCACAGCGTGTGATCCACACCATATATCACAAACGGTGAAGTAACTCGCATGAAATGAGATATTATTATGTAGCGCAAACAAACCACCCACGCTTCCTTCAACCACACACATGCAGTTTCCTCAGCTGCCTGTCCATCCTGTGGGCCTTATTAGCTTTGATTAGCTCCACTGATTCAGGACAAATGATTGGATATTGAAGGTCTGTGACATTAATGTGAGCTAAATCAAAGTGCCGTCTGTAGCTGTCCTCCGTCAGGCAACTGGGTGAGATATTGTGTATATCTTGATTTATTTTTTCCCCCACCAGCCTGGTTACATCATTATTGAGTTTATGCCGCTGGAAAGTCGCTCTCAAATATTAGCGTAATGCATTCCAGTTCTCATTAATGCTTCATGCAAACAAGGGCTTTAAAATCAAAACAAGCTTGTGATGAGGACAATTTGCTGTCAAGAAACTGTCATACCACATGATTCCACCTAATATGTGTGTACTTAGGAGCCATCAGCTGCGGATTGTTTACAGGAGGAGTGTTTATGGGTTTTGGTGAAATCCCCGAGGCAATATATTTTGACATTTTCCACAGAAAATGAAAATGAGAGAGAGGTCCTTTCAAGTTTTTTTTTTTTTCTATTCTTTTCTTTTAAAACGTTCTTCCATAAAGTATACTCTGTGAGCCAGCCATCATCTTGCTTGTGAAAACACTGTTTTTATTTATTCATGTCATGATGAGTGGATTTTGCAGTTTGTGCCACTTTACATTTCTCACACCATTTCATGCTGATGCGCCTCTGCAAACACGAGCCCCAAAATGAGGCTTAATGCCCCTTTTCTCTCCTTGTCAGCCCCCTTAGTACCTCAGCACGGCCAGTTCCCACTGTGTTAAAGCTGCCTGTAAGCTTTTAATATTTCTCCCTCTGTTTGCAGCTCCGGCTCTAATGGCTGACCCATGCTGCACTGTAGGGACCAAAGCTCAGAGGAAATCTGCCGCTCGGCTTTTAATGAGAGCGGATCAGATCAATCGCCTTTGCTTTTCTCTCTGTCAGCGTGACAACGGGCCTCAATAGAGATTAGCTTCTCTGCGGTGTTGCCAGAAATATGTGAGGACGTCTTGTTTACCCTGGCTGTGTTTTTTTTTTTTCCCCCTCCCCATAATTTCCGGCATTTTCTCACCGTTTCATTTTGTCTCTTCACAGACATATCGAATGGGCCTGCTTTTCTTTGGTCTCACTTTAGATGAGGCTGTCGATCGGGAATGTGTAAAGTGAAACATGCTCCTCCTAGGTTTTTTTTTTTTTTCTATTCTATTCTTATAAGCAGCTCTGCTATTTCTGTCTTGTATTTTTGTCATTGCTTACTTTAAAGAGATAGTTCACCCAAAAATGAAAGTTCTGTCATTTAGCCACCCCCATGTTATTTAAAACATGAGGGTGACTAAATTATTTGTTACAGTATCTCACAGAAGGGAGTACACCCCTCACATTTTTGTAAATATTTTAATATATCTTTTCATGTGACAACACTGAAGAAATGACACTTTGTTACAATGTAAAGTAGTGAGTGTACAGCTTGTATAACAGTGTAAATTTGCTGTCCCCTCAAAATAACTCAACACACAGCCATTAATGTCTAAACCTCTGGCCACAAAAGTGAGTACACCCCTAAGTGAAAATGTCCAGATTGGGCCCAAAGTGTCAATATTTTGTGTGGCCACCATTATTTTCCAGCACTGCCTTTAACCCTCTTGGGCATGGAGTTCACCAGAGCTTCACAGGTTGCCACTGGAGTCCTCTTCCACTCCTCCATGACGACATCACGGAGCTGGTGGATGTTAGAGACCTTGCGCTCCTCCACCTTCCTTTTGAGGATGCCCCAAAGATGCTCAATAGGTCTGGAGACATGCTTGGCCAGTCCATCACCTTTACCCTCAGCTTCTTTAGCAAGGCAGTGGTCGTCTTGGAGGTGTGTTTGGGGTCGTTATCATGTTGGAATACTGCCCTGCGGCCAAGTCTCTGAAGCGAGGGGATCATGTTCTGCTCATTCATAGTTCCCTCAATGAACTGTAGCTCCCCAGTGCCGGCAGCACTCATGCAGCCCCAGACCATGACACTCCCACCACTATGCTTGACTGTAGGCAAGACACACTTGTCTTTGTACTCCTCACCTGGTTGCCGCCACACACGCTTGACACCATCTGAACCAAATAAGTTTATCTTGGTCTCATCAGACCACAGGACATGGTTCCAGTAATCCATGTCCTTAGTCTGCTTGTCTTCAGCAAACTGTTTGCGGGCTTTCTTGTGCATCATCTTTAGAAGAGGCTTCCTTCTGGGACGACAGCCATGCAGACCAATTTGATGCAGTGTGCGGCGTATGGTCTGAGCACTGACAGGCTGACCCCCCACCCCTTCAACCTCTGCAGCAATGCTGGCAGCACTCATACGTCTATTTCCCAAACACAACCTCTGGATATGACGCTGAGCATGTGCACTCAACTTCTTTGGTTGACCATGGCGAGGCCTGTTCTGAGTGGAACCTGTCCTGTTAAACCGCTGTATGGTCTTGGCCACCGTGCTGCAGCTCAGTTTCAGGGTCTTGGCAATCTTTTTATAGCCTACGCCATCTTTATGTAGAGCAACAATTTTTTTTTCAGATCCGCAGAGAGTTCTTTGCCATGAGGTGCCATGTTGAACTTCCAGTGACCAGTATGAGAGAGTGAGAGCGATAACACCAAATTTAACACACCTGCTCCCCATTCACACCTGAGACCTTGTAACACTAATGAGTCGCATGACACCGGGGAGAGAAAATGGCTAATTGGGCCCAATTTGGACATTTTCACTTAGGGGTGTACTCACTTTTGTGGCCAGCGGTTTAGACATTAATGGCTGTGTGTTGAGTTATTTTGAGGGGACAGCAAATTTACACTGTTATACAAGCTGTACACTCACTACTTTACATTGCAGCAAAGTGTCATTTCTTCAGTGTTGTCACATGAAAAGATATAATAAAATATTTACAAAAATGTGAGAGGTGTACTCACTTCTGTGAGATACTGTATATTGTTATTTGTTTGACTTTCCTCTTTCTGTGGAAGACGTCATCTGGGTCTTTCTTTAACTGGAGTGATAAGTAAAAATGCTTGTTATTTAATCATATAATTTATTAACTAATAATAATATTTATTTAATTATTTTTGTATGGCTATACCGTTTAAAATAGTTTAGAATGCTAGGGGGTAAAAAGTAAATTTTAAAGTCACCATGAAACGGAAGTATTTTCTTTCATATTATGATCTACATCCTAGTGAAACAGATTATCCAAAAATAAAAAATGAAAATATAGGGTTGGTTCTATTCATCGGTTGTTGATTGGATGGAGGCAGATCTGAATGCGATTGTAAGAAAAGGTCAAGGTTTATAAGGATTAAATGATTGGAGAAGTCACTTGTTGTTTCACTGGAAAATTAAACTAAACTAAACTAAACCTAAATGGATGAATAAGATCAATAACATGCATTCAGAAAGTAGATATGGTGGGTTTACATTTCATGCTGACTTTTACAAAAAAGCATTTTATAAAAATAAACTTTACATACCAATAAACTATATTGTTAATTGAAAGCTGAATGTCCAAGCTACTATTTTTCAATTAAAAGTGAATGGTGATTATGGGGGTCATAAGATTTTTAGTGTCCAGAATTTAAATTCCATTTTTTTCCTTAAACACAAATTTATCATAAGTCTTCAGAAGTCTTAGGATATAATGTAGGAGTCATATGGACTACTTTTCTGACATTTTTATGGTGACTTTTTGGATCTTGACTGTCCCTGTGTTACGAAAGGACAGCACTGAGCACAGAGAGTGAGAATCCACATGCAGTTTAATGAGAAAATACAATCCACAGTCATAGTCCAAAAACCAGGCAGAGGGTGCACAAGTTATCAGTCCAAATCCAAGACAAGGCAGATATCAGAACCAGGAACAACAAGACTACTCAGAAAACTGTCAGTAACACAGAACAAGACTTCATACTGATATAAAGCCTAGGGGAGTATAAATAGAGTTAATTACATGGTTAAAACAAGACACAGCTGAAACTGATAAACTAATAATGAGCAGAGAGTTCTGGGAAATGGAGTCTGGGAATAAGAGTGTGATAATAAGGAAGGCTGCCATCTGCTGGTAAATAATTGCATCCACAGCTGACAGATGTAACACCCTGGTCCACATTTACTTTGATTGATTGTATGGAGGAGAATAGATTAAACAGTCTTCAAAACTACTACTTTTGTCTTTTACTTTTACTACTTTTGTCACAAAACAGAAAAATTCATACAGATCTGGAACAACATTAGGGTGAATAAACGATGGCATGATTTTAATTTTTGGGTGAACTGTCCTTAGGAACATCTCTTCAGTGTCGCCATGATTTACGTAAAAGCATTTTACTTGTGGTTGATCGCATTCTCTTTCTTTACCTCTTTTTGCCTTCTTAATCCTAATATCAGTCCTCCCTTCTAACTTTCTCCCTTGGTCTTAGCAGACTGAATCAATTAATCATTCAAAGAGGTCAATACAAGAAAGCGTGGGCTGTGGTCTCTGAGGCCCAAGTCTTAACTTGCATCCATGACAAACCTTGTGTGAAGACAGCACGTATCAAGCAAGAAACTGTATCGGAGTAGAAAATCACTTAATTTTATTTCTAAATCCCTGGACTTTCTTTGTATGCTCCTTGGTGCCTGCAAAACCAATTTGCTTGTATGGGAGTCTTTTAAACTGGAAGCATATCTACCCTAGCTGCTGTCGGTTGTTAACTATAGGCATCCAGCCACCAACCTGCATCCCACGTACAATTTGAGCAATTTGGCTCATTAGCAAGTGTGTTTTAGCTGCATTTGAATTAAGAGACTTTGTGTGTGTGATATCGTACCTAAAATAGGCAGACGTGACATAACCATAACACATTCCATTTCAGTGCCCAACTTTAAAATTTACATCACACATATGGAAGATAATTTCATTAAACTCTGAATTTGCAAAGTGCAAACATTCTGATAAACAAATCTGTACCTTATCTCATTAAATTAAATTAATTTTTTTTTTGTTGTATGTTCTCTGTCCTAAGGGAGCTGAATTTAAGTTGACTGAATTAATTTGCAATTACAGGGAAGTCTGTGCACTTCAGGACTCAATTATGTCCTCTTTTTCAAACCATCAAAGGCATGATAAGTCTCACTTTTTGAGTAGAGTTACGCCGTTACCTCTTTAGACCTGAGAGGTGGGAGTCTTCAAAGAGAAACATGGATGTTTTTATATCTTTCTCGTTTGAAACCAGTGTGTCACGTCATTACATTGATTTGTCACGATTGAAAAGAGTTATGTTTTGCATCTCTTTACGCTGCAGAGTTCCTTCACTACAGAGTTTTCTCAGAAAAAGTCTGTTTTTATTAAAGGTCACACCTATACGCACACAATATGTCAAAGTAATTAGATGACATTCAAATATTCATTCTACAACAGCCATTAACCTTCATTGTGATTGACACTTCACTATGGTAAACAGAATCAGTCTTGTGTTAATTATTCATCAATATTTTCAATTAAAAAGCTATTTAACCGCAAATTAAGGAGAAACAAGCATGCTTTTTTGTCCTTGTTGCATAACACCTGGATTATGGATAATCAAGGGAAGAGTTTTTTTTTTCTTTTTTTTTTTCAAAAATGCTAGATTAAATCAACTGTCTTATTCTTAATGGGATGGAAACAAAAAACACAACAGTCCATATGGTTGTGTAACAGGCGCACTGTGAAGGATTTAGTCTTATTGTTATTTACTGTCCTTATCTAAACTTTTCATCTCTTTGTTTGGCAGAAAAGAGCTGGAAAATGACTTCCAAAGGGTTAGAAGAAGTTAATAAACCACACGTTCTTGAGGGGAAACAATAATGACAGGCTTTGGGTGGGGTCTTTTTTTGCATTTCAGATGATCAAAGTAGTGCCGGGCTCAAGAGAGGATTACAGGATGTGCAGTAGCAGGCAGTGTAAAAAGGGTTTCAACCAAGACGCATGTTACGAAATCTCTGTGAAACATGTTGGGCTGTCATTCTGCTGGTGGTGGTCTCATTTAATGCGTTCTATTCTAATCTCATACATTGCTTGGAATATCACTTTAAAAGTGTGCCTGGAGTCTACAGTTGTGCTGTATGCACAAATACGTATAAAGTTTGTGCTCAGTGGACTCCGTTGAACCATTTATATTCTGTTTAATTCACTCACTTATTAAAAATAATTTGTTAGCTTTTAATAATTCAATTTGATAATTCAGTTGAACTTGATTAAATTGTGGACCGTGGCTCTACATATTGAACATACAGGTATTTTGAAAAACTGTTTTGGTCCATAAAATGAAAGTCATATGGAATGACTTAAGGGTGAGTAAATGATGAAAGAATTTTCATTTTTGGGTGAACTATACCTTTAATATTGAATTAAACTTCTAGAATAGAAATACTTTGTGTATAGTGGAAAACCTAGCTGAATTAAAGGCACAATATGTAATTTTTTTGGATTAAAATATCCAAAAACCACTAGAACAATGTTATATATTTTGTTGATTTGTGAACTTACATTATACCAAATGCTTCCAAAAATGTTTAAATCCAGATAAATAAGCAATTTTAACCAGGGCGTGACCGTGCGTCGCTTATCAATGACATCATACCCGCGTTACCCTCGGTTTCTGGTTTTATTTTGTAGAAACAATGGAAACACCAAAGACGCTTTAATATATTGTGTTTTATTAGACAGGTGAGCAACTGTTTGGATGGAGACATTCATTGACAGAAAACTAATCATGTTATATAGCTAAACGCTATTGTTTAAATCTCGTTTTCTTGATTTACAACAAAGTACCATGTTTTACCATGCCTAATATTGATCTAGCTAACTGCAGTCTCATAGTAACCGCCGAATGAACGCACAGAGTAGCATTATAGCAACTTTCAACATACAAATATGTCTAATATGATAAAACAGTGCTGCTTTACCCCACATACAAATGACGGAAGCGGCGACTGCGGCATAATAAAAGTTCCGCTGCTCGGGCCATGAGTCGTGATCGTCTCTCATTAGCAATCGCTCTAGCGGCCTCATTTCTGCTCTCACAGCACTCGGCCCTGCTCTGCTTCATACTACAGTAACGTTAATAATCTCATCCATGAACATGATTTCTTCCCAAGTCTCATCCTGATTCTTTTCCACCAGCTGTAGACGTGAAGACAACACATCCCATGATTCCCATGAGGCGTCATCGGGACAGAAACCTCTCAGGATTTGTGTAATTTGTGTTTCAAAGATGATTGAAAGTCTTATGGTTTTGGAATGACATGAGGTCGAGTAAATGATGAAGGAATTTTCTTTTTTTGGCTAAACTAACCCTTTAAGCTAATTGCGCAAATAACATTTTTGCAGTGGCAGGAAAATGACAAAAAAGAAACTTCATAACCATGCTGCTATAAATAGTGTATCTATATGTGTACAGTATGTGTGCTTGTGAGAGTTATCTGGTATGTGTGTGCGCATGTGTTAGTGATCGCGGAGGATCTTGTAGTGTCACTGCTGTAGTCTGTGTGGCTCTGAGTCTACTTTATTTACCGGTACTGACCCGCCTTTCCTCCAACACACAGCTCTTTAATTACCCTGTCCCATCGATTGCCACTATCTGCTCTGCCCTCCTCCCTGTGTTGTGCTGTCTGCCCTAATGAACATTCCTCATCCCCCCTTCAGCCCCAGGGGGTGCACAGTGGCAGAAAGAAGAGACAAGGCGTTACGCTGTACTGTCCCCAGCATGCAACATTCGACTGCCCAAAAGTAGACTGTGTGGCTCTTCCATGAAACAATTGTTTGCTACAGTGTGATACATGATGCTGATTCTCATTCCAATAGAATACTTGATTTGGATTTTAGGAATCTGTGTTAATCAGAGTATGACTTGGTGACCTCAGGACTGTTGATTTAATGGGTTAATTTAATTAATTAGTCATGGAAAAATAACACGTTAAAATTATTTAATGCACTCACCCTGTCCCAGACCTACTTAGTTCATCTTACATTTCACATAGTGGATTGGTGACAAACATGATGCAGAGCTACAACTCACTGTTTGATGTAGCCTTTAGATTGCAGGTAGAATGCTCCTAAAATTCCAAATATCATGAGTTTTTGTCTCATACATAGGCCAATATGATATGACATTATTAAATCACGAGTAACTAGCGCAATATCACACAAGTGCTGTTTTTATACCACGAGTGCAAATGTGATATAGATTTTATACAACAGTTCAATAAATAATAAGTTATAATTGTTATATTTTAGACACAATTTTGTCAGATTTGCTATTGTCTCAATTTTGCTACCAGAAATATTACCTGTAAAGCCACAGCAGAACTGTTGTGCCTCTCCGTGTAACACACAATGGTGTTTCGTTTCTGAATGAATCTGCGTTTTGAGTGAATCACATATATATATACATTATATAACAATACATAGTAGTGAACAGCAATATTTAACTGCAAGAAAATGGAGATGACTTTGAACATTTTTGAATAATGATACAAATGCATCACAGTTTTGAATCACTTGACTGTAACTGAATCAAACTACTAACTCAAAAACCATTTTTAACTTAATAAAAAGTTCATTAACCATAATATTCATGATTTTGGTTTTCAACAAAGTCATTGCGAATATATCATGAATATTCAACATTTTCAACTTGCTCACTGTAAGTTAGTTCAATACATTCATACTCAGATCATATTTAATTTGGTTTTGGCTATTCTTAAGAGAAATTGTCTAAATTGTGTAATGTCAGACATCACAATCTTATTTTTGTTCTCTTTGCACATTATTATTTCAGCATGATGAATATTTCCTGCCCTTATTTGCACTTGGCAGCCCTTTGGTGAAGATGGTCTCCTCAACTCTCTTTTCAACATTAATGTGGCATATCTGAGCATATCTTTTTTTTTTTTTTTTTTTTGGAAAACCCTCCACCCCACCCCAAGTGTCTGTGATTGAAATCATAAATTCATCATGTCATATCACAGAGTGAAATGTAAGTGAGTGAGCGAGCGAAAGAGGAGGACAGAATGAAAAAAGAAGAGAGGCTGTGCTGCTTTTAATAAGCACATCTGATGAAGGAAAGGGCTTCAGCCTCTTTGAAGCAGCGTGGGGCTGAAGAAGAGGACAGACAAGTTCAAAATCTCTCTCTGTGTGTGTGTGTGTGTGTGTGCGTGCACTGGCAAGGTTAAAAGAAGAAACAAAAAAATGAAAATGTTTTTACTTGTGTCATATAGTTCTGACATGAAAACCAGTGGTGTTTGACGTCAGTGACGTAGCTCTCAAATTTAATTTGAGTTTGTGTTTAATTCAGAAATGGTTCCTTATGAAACAAATTGGCAAATTGGTTCTCATGGGTCAAAAAAAAAAAAGGAGGCAAAAAGTTTGAAGAACATTTCATGGTTATTTACTGAGCTTGTTAATATATATCATGATCCAGAATCTTTTTCAAAGGTTTTCTTTTGTTTGTGTTTAAAAAAATTAATGAAATTTACAGTAAAAAAATGGCAGCTTTGTAATATACTGACAAGCACCTTAAAAATCAAAGTTCATTACAATTAGTGTTTCTACAATCTGCAGTATATATACCATATACTAATATATATAAAGAAGCTGTCATATCCACAAATACAAAACAACATCATTTAACATGGAACACTAAAATAATGCAATAAATATTCATTACAACATAAAACCCTGCCTGCAGTAACTGATAAGAAAAAACTAAGAAGAAACAGTTATTTCAATGAAAATCCATCAAATGTGAGCTGTCACACAGAGAATTCTGGGAATGTCAATTTATGTTTTTTCACTGTAAATTATAAGATGACTTGTTCTTTTTCACTTTCAAAAACTGTACATTTAACAATATTGTACTGTAAAATTACATGAAATGTCCCATTAGTTCTTAAGTTTTTCTTTACTATTAATCAATTAACAGGCTTTTACCATAGCATTTTTACAGTCTTTTACTGTTAAAATTACGATCATTTTTAATTTACTATTGGGGCGACATGGCAGGTAATGACAGAATGCTCATTTCTGGGTGAACGTTATGTTAATATTCCTTTCTAGTTCCTACTTGTCGATTCCTTACCATCTATTCCTTACCTTTATCTGCGCTCTGTTCTCTGGCTGTTCTTTCTTTCTTCTTGGGCAGCAAGGGAGCACCAAGGGAGAAATAAGGAAGCATTTATGTGAAGTGATCTTTACCCATCCATCCTGAGGGGCCAGTGCTGTGATGAAGGAATGAATAATGAATATATCAGATGAGAAAAAAGATGAGGGAAAGAGGGCAAAAATGATAAAGGGATATCCCAGACTGAATAATTATCTCCATACCCTCGCATTAGCCAAATATAGCTTCTCTCAGACGTATTATAACGGCGCAGTCTCTTGCTCTCTAAGAACACGCTTCACTTCTACTATTGTTGTTGTTTACTGCTGTATATCTAACATTAGCATTCTTAACATTGTTTTAAACAACAACAACAGTTAATTTAATACAACACTGTTACAGTACCTGCATTATTTAATGTATGAACAACAAACTGATGCCAGTACCAGGCAAAAGTTTGGACACACTTGACTGAACTGTTTTCATCTTAAAGATCTCTAAAATGAGTAGTTAGGGCTTTAGTAATTAGAAAAATAATGAATGATTTGGACCAGATAGTGAAGACAAAGTGGACATCAAGTGCTCATACCCAAGGTGCACCTCATGAAGTAATGGAAAAATAATGAGGTGTGTCTAAATGTTTGACTGGTAGTGTAAGTATTGTGGACTCAAATTGTTGCTTATATCTGCTGTCTTTCTCTTGCTCATGTTGTTTTAAATGAGATCTGAGAGCATAAAGAATGTCATATTACTATTATTCATTTCCCAACAGAACTCCACTTTCTTATGGATCAAACATAGTGCATTTATGAGTATGGAGTTGTTTCTTACCGGCACCAAAATATAAAAACGAAAAAAAGGAACTTGAATGAATTTGTTTTATTTTTATTCCTACATAGCATTCGGTTTAAAGGATTAGTTCACCCAAAAATGAAATTTCTGTCACTAATTTTTCACCCTCATGTTGTGACCTTTGTTCATCTTCGGAACACAAATTATTTTTGATGAAATCCGAGAGGTTTCTGATCCCCAAGAGAAAGCAACGTAATTACCACATTCAGTATTTTTGCACACAAAAGTAATGACTTTATTCAACAATTTCTTCTCTTCCCTGTCATTTACCTACGCTGTTTACATTGTGTAGACAGTGCAGCACTTCCAGGTTATATGTCAGAATGGTGACTCTGTACATGTAAGCAGCACAATGCATGCGTGTGCTGCTGATGCAGGAGCCGGCCAATAATGAGTCGGCGTTCTGACATACAACTGTAATCTACGACTGTAGTCACGTGGACTATTTAAAGACATCTTTTCTACTTTTCTGGACCTTGAATTTCGTTGCTTTCTCTTAGGGATCAGAAACCTCTCGGATTTCATCAAAAATATCTTACTTTGTGTTCCCAAAGATGAACGAAGGTCTTCTAACGGGTGTGGAACAACATGAAGGTGAGTAATTAAAACTGCAGTCCTTAACTTTTTTTTGGTTAAAAATTGTTCAAAGTCAATTTTTGAGCAAGTACATAACCAGCCAGTGTTCAAAACTATCTCCTTACCTTAGTCAGATTCTCAATGGTAATCTTGTAATATTGTTTCCAATTTGAGAACAAAGTGTACCAATAATAATAATTTGCATGGTTTGACGTGATCTGAACTAAGCGATCGTTAGATTTAATCACCATTGGCAGTGCAATTTATTGCTTTTTCTCTCAGTTGGTCAGAACAAAATTGACAAACATATTTGTTCAAATGACATTTTCCAGTGAAAATTCTTATTTTGGTCATACTTCAAGACTACAATCTGTGATTCCAAAGAAGGTCACAATATCCACACCGATAGTGGCTGACAGCAAACATTAGATTCATCCGCCCTGAGGAGCCGTGCCGATACACAACCCACGTAAAGATGATAATTCCGCAAATAACTGCAATTGCTGGTTTCAAACAGAGATGTCGACAAAGAGGCAAAACCTATGGACTGCAGCTTTAATGATAGAAATTTCATTTTTGGGTGAACTAACCCTTTAACATAACATTGTTTAACATTTGTATATGGATAGCCTACAATGATTTTTTGGGGGGGAAAAACAAAAAAACAAAACAAAACAAACAGTAGTTTTTAAGTGACTTTTCTGCACTTAAATATACAGATTCTTTTTTTTTTTTATAGTTCTTTTTGTCAATAATATGCCCTATTTTAATGTGGTCAACATTGTACTTTATCTTTAATAAGAAAAATTTAAGCTTCCTAGTATGTGACCTTTTAAGGCCTCCAACCCACAATGTTTTGATGTTGTTGTGGGGGATTTAAACTTTAATTAGGAAGGTTTAAGCTTTATTTAGGTGGGTCAAAACCACCCCTTCATCAAATGCCTCTGTAATTCGCTGCCTTCTAACAGCCACACACAAACACTTACTCACAGAGTGACCCCATGATCGATCTGAAGTAATTGTGTCAATAACGAGAGCCTTTACCACCCTGTCTCTCCATGTCCTTTATATTGCTGTGATGGATGTCGCTGTAGTGTTTCTTTGTTAGTTTCTGGTAGCATGGCGGCAGCTGTCCTCAAGAAGCAGCGCTTTTAGCCAACAAATGCATATGATTAATGCGGCTACAGATGCAATCCATCCTTGCCACCAACTCTTCTATGCTACATTACCAGGAATCCTGTCAGGGCTGTGTGCTAAGATGAATCTGTGCCATTCTTTCCATTGGGAATGAAAGTAATAGCTCAAAACAAGTCATACATGAGCTATAATGAAATCTAACAATCTGGAATATATTAATCACTTTTTCGCTCCAATCATGGACATTTTTCCCATTACATAGTTACATCAGTGCTGACGTGCCTTCTGGTTTTATGGCCAGGTTTCCGGCATTCATATTTCTTGTGCTCTCTCACACTCAATCTTTGTTTCTTCATTCTCTCTCTGTCTTTCTTCTGCTGTCTATGCAGAGCGTGATCTAGCTCTCCAGGGAAAAGCTGCATCCAAAGTCCAGTCACACTGATGGCATTTTAATTATGTTCCTCAGCCCATTAACACGAATGTGATTGGCTACCACCATCTATTGCACTGAAGTAAACAGACATACCCATAAGTGAAAGAATTCAAGTAATTAAAACATGTTCTAATCAAAATACAAAGACGAGAATGCACACTAATTGAATTTATTGAACTGCTAGCAGCTAGGAGCAACTGTAGTTCGATTAGCAGGATGTTTATCTGACTCTGCCTTTACTCTTTAGATAGGTTTTACTTTAAACTTGCATTGCAAGTCAAAGTGTATCAGTCACCTTCACTGTGAAGTAAATGCTGATGTCTATAGGTTAGAGAGGGTCCTTTACCAATTAAGTTGTGCCCGATATTCAAGGACCCCTATAAAGCCCTTCACTGTTGCTGACAGTTGAAGTCGCAAGGCTGTTTCTTGGTACTGTATTTGTGGCTGCTTAGGACTCCTGAGCCACCAGGGGACCCTGCGGCAAGGTTGTTTTTGGCAATAATAAGTGTTAAATAAATGTTTCAAAACCATAACTGATGACTTTGCTTCCAAAATGTAAACAGACATTTTGCAGAGCCAGGATGCACACACCCTTTGAATATTGAAATGTAGCTGTTCAATTGACTTACCTTTTGTTCATGTTGCTACATTTAGTATATATAGTATATATGTATAATGTGTATAAATGGGTATACATAAAAGCAAATGAATAAAAAAAAATATTGTATGTATGTAAATGAAATTGCTATTGTAAAAGGTTGTTCCTCTAATTTAACCTTGATGTGGTAAAATGATGTAAGCGCTCTATATTCAGTGCTAGATACTAATTTCAATTCTGTCTGGGAGAAAACAAAAGTAAACAATACTTCTTTCTCAGCTTTCACAAGCTGCAAATGACTTATCCTGACAGACAGAGGGAAATGATAATTGCACAATATCCTAATTTATCGTTTATCATTTCCTGAGCTCCTGGTTAATTGGTTTGTTGGCATGAAGTCTTCAACCTCCTTTAATATAAATAGCTTTTAAAGTGTTTTAATGGCGATAAATATGCGTAAATGCACTTTAAAAGTATATAATTTATCCAAAACATTGATCCCTCAGTGAGTTTGTTTGATGCTTTTCCCATACTTCTGTATGAAGACTATAAAGGTTTACCAGCCTTGTTCCTGAGATCAAGCGCTAAAGACTGGCAGGGGATATGAGATCTGTGATTTCTGAAGCCCCAGTTGGTTGCTGGTTCCACATTACACCAAAGTGTGCCTGACAGACTCATGTCATTCTAAACCTGATTGACTTTTTTCTGTGGAGCACAAAAGAAGATATTCTGAATTTCTTTGTATGTGCAAAAACATTCTTCAAGTGATATGGGTTTGGAGCAACATGTTCTTCATGACATCATTTAAATTTTGGAGAGAATCTCTTTAAGGGATACATGTCTGACCATTTTGTCAGGGGTTTGTTTAACTGGAGAGATGAGAGAGACTGCAATAATTTTGGACCTTCGCAAGAGGGCCTGTGGGGTTGTTTTAATTGAGATATAAAAGCTGAATTTCCAAGGACACTTCACAGTCAGAACTGACTCACAGTCATTGTCTAAACAAGACTGACATGATCACCAGTTTCCCCATTTGCGCTCAAATTTTTTTTATATTCATTGGGGTGATCATGGGCAGGAAAATTAGAGAATATGAATAATGAATGCAAATATGAGCAAGACTATGGGAAATTTCCACTGACATGATTATATTAACTAAAGCCAACGCGGTTAGAAGATTTGACCGCAAAGAGAATGGATAGCATGAACACATTTACCTACTGTATTGAAGCCAAACCGACAAATCCGTGTCATACTAGCATTCATTTGTTTTTACAAAGTCGCGTGCATCATAGAGAAGCCTGGAAATTTGCATGTGAAACATTATCTTAAAACATGGACACACTTTAAGAGAACTATTATGTTCTCGTAGAAAGTGGTGACCAGCACAACCTGTTCTGGGCTTTGACCTATCTCTAGTAAGAGCCCATGGGATCATGGGGATCAGGTTCCAAACGATCATATGGATTTGCCTATACTGCTGCCATGCAAATGACCTGAGCAATTCAAATAATCTCTTGAATCCATTACACTTGAAGTGCTGGTTTCCGATTTCATTGTGTTAAGGACATGGTACCATTATATGATGCAACTGCACTCTAAAAATGCTGGGTTGTTTCAACCCATGTATGGGTCAAATATGGGTTTAACATTTTAATTTAAAAATTAATACCAAACAGTTGGGTTTGTCCATATTTGACCTGAACATGTGTTGAAACAACCCAGCATTTTTTAGAGTGTGATTATTATCTGTTGCACAAAAATAGAAAATATCCATCTACTCTGTCAAATCACAGCTGTTTGAAGCATATAGTCCAAAATGCCTGAAACACAGCAAGAAATAACTTTTTTTTTCTCACTAATTTGCGTAGTTGTGTATCAAAAGCATTAAAATCAGTAGGAGCTACACTACACAGTATCTGGTGTAACTAGTCATGGACTGTAAAACTAGTACAAATGCATTGGTAAACTAATAGACCTAATTACAAATAATCAGGGAAACATAAAATAAAGTCGAACAGGAACTAATTTCACAGTCCAGCAGCTGTAGTACATTCTGGGAAATGATATGCACAACCCTGGTCATCACTTTCATACATCATTTATTCTGTCACTGAAGTTATTATTGTGTTTTGGAATGAATTAATCTTATTAGCCTCACAGGTAAATGTCCTCAACTGTTTTGAAGGTCTTAAATGATCACATTTTGTGTGGCTGAATTGTGGTGTCCAGATGTTTGTAACCGTCTTGCTGTGCCACATAGGTATGGAGCCTGAAAGCTGTTATCTTAACAAATGCCATCTGGAAGCATTTGGCAGCTCATGTGATTAAGTATCATATCACAACTAACAGCAGTAAAGATAAGCATTGAGTGACGCTGGTTCATGTTTGATGTGACTAAACAATGACAGTGTCCGAAAACTCAAAAACGCTTCTTGCACAGGCATGTGAATGTAGAAATGTTATTTTATTTTTATTTGTATAGTTTTCATTATTCTTTCTGGATAGTAACAGTATTTTTTGAGAACATTTTTAAATGATCTGTACTTTATCGCAGTATTTTGATGTAGGGAAACTTTTAATTTGAAAGCATATATGATTTTTAACTTCACAACATTTCAGAAAAACATGCCATTCCTCATTAGTTTGAAATGAATAAATCATAACCTGATAGCAATCTCCAATTCATGAAGGAATGAGCTGATTTTTTTCAATAATCCATTTACTGTGAACCAATTCACAATTTCAAATGAATGATTCATTTGTAAATTCTGATTGCAGCAGTTAACAACTCAGACACATCTTAAGCAGCGTTATCATAACAACTGGATTCCTGTGTGCATATAAACGTAAAATTGAATTAGTCTTGTCAAAAAAAAAAAAAAAAAAAGTCAAGAACCGGGAGGAATATGATCCTCAGAGCTTGAGTGCTTCTAATAATTCATAATAATGTCTGACTGAGGTCTAACTTATTTAAGCTATATTTTGTCTGTGTGACTGGGACATTAAACCCCATTCTCTTTAAATAGGTATTTTAGCAGGAGGATGGGGTCTATCAAATAGCTAAAATATAAGCTAAAATATAATAAATGCTATAGTCTTTATAGAGAGCTTTTATTTTTGATACTTAACCTACTATTCAAAAGATTGGGGTTAGTAAGATTTTTCTCACAAGTCTCTTATGCTCACCAAGTCTGCATTTATTTGATCAAAAATACAGTAAAACAGTAATATTATTACTATTTAAAATAGTAATTTTAATACATTTTTATTTGTAATTTATTCCTGTGATAGCAAAGCTGAATGTTCAGCAGCCATTACCCCAGTCTTCGGTGTCACATGATCCTTCAGAAATCACTGTAATTTGCTTATTTGCTGCTCAAGAAACATTTCTTGTTATTATCAATGTTAAAAGCAGTTGTGCTGCTTAATATTTTTGTGGAAACCATGATACATTTGTTTTTTTATTTCAGTTTTCTTTGATAAATAGAAAGTTAAAAAGAACAGAAATATATATATTTTAAAAACATATAAATGTCTTTAATGTCTTTATTGTTTGATCAATTTAATGCATCCTTGCTGAATAAAAGTTTTAATTTCTTTCCAAAAAAATGTTTTTACTGACCCTAAACTTTTTGAAAAATAGTATAAGTACATTTAAAAGTAAGTACATTGAGAGAAGAAATTTAAGTAGAAATTTAAGTATTAAATTTAATTAAGGAGTACTTATACTTTTATTAGAGTAATAGCTATTTCATCAGCGTATCTGTACTTTAAGGGCTTTGTCCTACATTGCTGTGTATAATACACAATCCCATTTGAGTGGTTTAGCTGTAGATGGAGCACTTGAAAGGAGGTAAAGTAGTTCCAAAATGTAATTTTTATCTTATTTTATCAACTTACAGAATTTTTTTTTTTTTTTTCAGAATACACTCTTAATTTTGATTGCCAATCAACAGAAATATGTTGTTGTTTTTTTTAACCACATGGTGTAGTTACGACAACCACAACAGGAGCTAACAGGGCTAACCAGCCAAACCAAACACATACATGCACACATAGAGAGACATGCATCCTTTTTCTCTTAGACCCTCTGATTCAGCACTTTGTAGTTTCATTGATTGAACAGCGGCTTTAATAGCTTTCAAATACCGCAACCTATCTGAAGAGGAGCTTTGAAGCATGAAGAGAGATGGACCTCTAAAGATTAACTCTCAGTACTGCTCACCTAAAACATAGCAGTTTTAGTGATGCTACTCTGCATCTGTCGATTGTCCTCACACTGGCAGTGACTATAGACCGGTAATGTGCACTACACACACACATTTTAATGAACAGGTGTCCACTAGGCAGGTTCCAACTCAAACTATTTTATGTTTTTGTCAATGGTAGATAATTTATATTAATTCCTACAATCAAATTTTTCGCATGAACTGCTTTCGCCCCACTAATGGTTAGGTATAGGTGGACAAATATTTCTACAAATTGGGTGCTTATGTTTATTCCTAAAAATTATACATTTTCGTACATGTTCATAAAAATTGCGACTATGTAAAATAGTTATGTTTTCTCCTGGGATTGGGCTGGCAGGTTCCCGTGTGTCCTTCACAACCCACCATGGTGATTTGTGAGGTGTTTTGACACCTACCGCCATTGGCCCCAACATCCCTTGATGACGATTTCACACCTAGTGTTCTACTTCTACATTGCAATAAAGGTGTTGACGGTGTGAAAATTGCATTGTGGTCAGTTACCTATGTTGACCTACACGTCTCCGTCACTGCTTCACAAAACCCTGGTGGGCTGAGATAACAGACCTCGAAGTACAAATGAGACCTTAGGCATTGAGCTTGTGGGCTTTGCTGGTGTTTTGTGTGGCATTTTGTCTTCAGGGTTTTCCAGGGCGTGCTAGAGGTCTTTCCGTGACCAGAACCGCTACGGGACAGTGGAGCGAGGGGACGGTGCACTTCCCAGGGTCACTTTGGCTTGCCTTTTCCAAAGACTCACACACATTCAAAAGCAGGAGCAAAATAAAAGGCAACCTTGGGAGCAGGAGAGCAGCATATGGTGTTTGAGTGCTCTCATTACACTCAGTTCCTCTCACTTTCTCTGGCGTCCACAAGGGTCCTTCAATTTACCACACTTGCACTCTGCAACAAAGAGCCCTTCTTTTGAGCGGCCACCTAAAAGCAGTCTCTTACCCTCTAAATCCCATTTTTTGTCACTCACCATTGAAACAAAAGACACAAGCGGTGCACACACTCGAGCACAACAAGCGCTCAAGCAGGCTTTTCGCAGCTAAATTGCAAGATTAGATTTTGTGTGATACACTGAGCGTCCAGGCGTGCCTTGTTTATCTCCATGTGACAGGACACTGGACATGAGATGGACATGGGAAACAACGGGGTTGGCTTCATCCTCAGTCTGGTCTCTGGTCTCGCACGAGATCCCGTGAGAAGGCAACTGATAATTGGTTGAAATCCCAGCAGGCGGAGGTGCTGGTTTAATCTTGTGTGTGTGTGTGTGTAATCCTAACGCCTTGTTTGGCACTGATAGGTCCATACCAAACCTGAAGCACCCCCTGAGCTCCTGAGGCACACGGCTTCAAAGAATGCGGGGGAATAAATCCTGAGAGAAGGAATAACAGTTTGTAATGAAGAAGTTAGATGACAAATTTTAAATGTGGAGCTGCTTGAATTTATTAATTTTTACAGTAGATTGCAAGTAAAAGGGAGGAGGAGAAAAGGAAGTTTAACTTTCATAACCATCCTCCTTTTTCTTGAGTCAATATTAACTGTTCCTATTAACCAACTGTTCCTGTTGACTGTTTCTTTATTTCTGTAATTTTGCTTGTACTGATAGAACATATAGGTGTGTGTGTGTGTGTATGTGTGTGCGCGTTTTTGTGATTTATGAGGATAGAAATTTGTATAATAACATAGGTATTACACTGGTATTACGACGTAAACATGAAATATGAGGACATTTCATGAGTCCTCATATTTCATGTTTACTTTATGCATTTCATGAAATGCAGAAAGTTTTCTCTTACGGTTAGGGTGTGGGTTAGGTTATAGTATTTATTAATGTTTTATTAAAGGCGTGTGTAATTTTTCGCCGCTAGAGGTCGCTTATTCAAAACAAAGGTGTAGCTTGATGACACCTTGATTTTGCAGAATCATGGGAGGTGTTGTCTTCATGTCTACAGCTGGTGGAAAAGAATTGGGACAGGACTCGGGCAAAAATCATCTTTGGTGTTTCCATGTTTTCTACATAATAATACCGGAAACCGAGGGTAACGCGGGTTTGATGTCATTGATAGGCAACGCACGGACATGGTCTGTGTCCTGGTTAAAATTGCTTATTTCTCTGAATTTAAACGTTCTTGGAAACATCTGGGATAATGTAAGTACACAAGTCAACAAAATATATAACATTGTTCTAGTGGTTTTTGGATATTTATAAAATATGATATTCATGTTCAAAAATCATATTGTGCCTTTAACAAAGTTCAGAAGGAACACGTTCAAATGATCTATCCAATCAGCATGAGAGGAGGCCTATATATTTATATAGCCAACTCACCTATGATGCTCGACAGTTTTCTGCATCCCTCCGGCCCTGACTCCTCACTATTGGCTGGTTCCTATCCCAGCCAGGGATACGGGGGGATAACTCTGGGTTCAGGCCAAATTATAAGCTCAGAGCCCTCCCCTTGGACAGCATGCCAAATATGCAAAGGCCTACTCTTTTACTCTATTTGATTGTTTGTAATATAAAAACATATCTATGCAATGTCCTCATTTAGATATCTAAGTGTGTTTGTGTGTGTGTGTGTGTGTGTGTGCATTTGTGTGTGTGTATAAAAGATATTCTATAATTTACAGATGTTTGGAAGTTGGCAGGAGTGTAAAAAGCTAAGCTGAGGAGAAAAGCTAAGTAGCTAAGTTGTGTAAAAGCTAGAGTATTTTTCTCGGTGTAGCTTTAAGAGGTTAGCACCTCAGTATGGAGTTCAGCACATTTACATCTGACACAATTCTTTATAATGTTTTAGATTCTGTGGTGGGTTAGATGTAGACAAATTCACTATTTCCATTTGTAGCTTAGCATAGTTATGTTATCTCTGTTGCTCTACGCCTGCATACTGTAGCTACCTCTGTATACTGTTCACCTGTTTTTGGGTAGAAATAAAATAAAAGCCTAAATAAGCTCAAGTTCTTTTCTTAAACTAGCTAAACATCCCATGGATGCCGTCTGTTCTGCTGTCTCTGGGTTGAACGTGACCTTTCTGCTGAACTGTCACAGCACAGGCCTGTCACTGGTGTTGTTCAGGGCTGTCACTGTTCTAGAATGGAGTAGGAGTTTGCAGGATCCATTCCTGGATATGGCTTGGTAATGAGCGATAGCTGCATTTGGCTGGGTTTACTGGCAGCCCACGTTAGATAAATGGGGATCCTGACTGCCCGACGCAAGCAGGCTCTGCCTACAAGCTGCCAATAGAGATCAGGTTGCATTATGAAATTAAAAATATGCACACTATTATTGCTTGTATTTTAATACAAGGTGCCACTGGTTCTGCCCCTCCATATGCACTTGGAGACAGTGTTCACAACAGCATGACAACAGTACAGCTTTCTATATGCTTGTATTTCCTGGGATATTACCATAATAATACTTATAAGTATACCTTTGGAAAGTTTTGACTTATTCTCAGAAAACTATGCTGTTTGCCTGAGTTACTTTGGGTGGGGGGTGGAGGGGAGTTTTGTGTGGAGTTTTTCTTATGTTTTTAAGTTTTTCTTAAAAATACAAAATATAGACTGTGAATAATGTGCTGTGGTTCAGTGATATTTGCTAATTAGAGCCATTATTAGCGCTTTTGGGACTGACTTTCAACCTCAAAATATTTTGAATATGACAAGGTTACCACAAAGTGTTTTCAAAGAGACATTTTGTTGGTTATTATGTGTCTTTTACTACAACACACAACGAAACTCATTGTTACAATCAAAAGTTACTATATAGAAGTATATGAATTCTCACTGTGACGGTTTGAGTTTTGTGTGCCCCCTGTAGTGATTTCCTTATGTCTATAGCAGTTATGACTTTGGTACTTTGTAAACAAATGTATTATCATCATTGTTGTTGTTACTACTGCTAGAATACTACTACTACTACTGAAAATTAATATTAATTATAAAAAAATTTAAATATTTAAAATTAAAATGTATTTTATTTCATTCCATTTCATGCACAAATGGTTCACTGAGAACTTGCTTTTAAACCAATACTCCATTCTTTATCTGTTTTTCCCCCCCGAGTTAGTGTTTGTGGCAGACGACTTAAGTTAACATTCAAGGAAGTCACAGGGATGCAAATCAATCTCATTCTATGGTCTTGTAGCCCTTGAGCCCCACAATGATGGTGGAGCTTAACGACTCAATACATCAATATGAATCTTCTAGCAAAGGGTACTTAACCCAAGCAGAGGAATAGTAGTATTTGAAGGAAAATCCACATGACACATTATAGAAGACATAAGGTCATGTGCAGAGGGCATGGCAGTCTCAAACAGACAGGATGAGCCTCTTAGGTCATTGAAAGGAGCTGAGAGAGGAGTTTGATGTGCATGTCAAAATCAGTGTGTGGCCCTGAAATACCACTAAAAATGACTGTTTATTGAATTCCCCCCGACTCTCTTTCTCACACACACACACACACACACACACACACACACACACACACACACACACACACACATGCACACACTCAGCCTGTTTGTACCTGTCCCTGTTCCCCAGACTCTGTTCCATGTTTTTGCAGAAAGCCGCTATCCTGCTCTCTAATTACACTATAGCTCTCTCACACAGCTTTCTCGCCACGACTGATTGTCTCTTCCATCTCCCCATTCTCAGAGGTTTTATTCTGTCTGTCACACACCCACACTCTCACTGTACGCACACAGGACACACACTTAAGCCCCATCTACAACCCAACAGAGCTGCCGAGGCTGACATTTTGCCCACCGAACGGTCAATTAAAGGAGAAATCCATGGCATTTATGCCTTTATCCATAAATGTAGACCTCTGGCATTTAATGATGCTACCCCCTACAAACAACAGGTATATACACAAGCACACATACACAAACAATCATACTTCTAAATTTGTCAATATTTTTGCATTTCTTCCCCTCTCTTTCCTCTGCTCTCTCTCCCCTCCCTTTTCTCTCTGACTTTCTGCACTTAAAGGAATATTTCACCTAAAACTGAAAATTCAGTCATTTACTCATTTTCATGAGTTTCATCCTTCAGTGGAACCCAAAAGGTCTCTATTTCATTTACTATTTTCCACATCTTCCGAAGCCATATGCATACATTTGTGTAATGAACTGATTTAAGTCATTATTCCTTAATAACCGTTCCCTTCAATGAGCTGATAACTTGTGAGCAGCTGAAACATCAGACTCATGAACTGGATCAGTGAAAGAATTGTTCTTGTGAACCAGTTTTTTTCAGTAACCCTGTTGATCTTGTTCATAAAATTACATTAACTTTACAATAACTTTTTCCCCCCAAAATAAAAGCTTAATGTTTAAGAGGACATAATTGAGGGTACATTTACACGACAACGATATGCTTAAAACGGAGAAGTTTCCTTTGAGTTTTCTGCGTACATACGACACCATTGTCAAAACAATCCCCATTCACACGGATCCACGAAAATGACTAAAACCGCTGTATTCTACTGCCAGCCAGGCCATTAGATGGTGATGAAACACTATAGACTGAGCATGTAATACACATGTGCATGACATTATTGCTTCCACAGATTCACGTTTTTGTTGTTTACACGGAGACCGTTTTCAAAAACTTGCACTTTGAAACCTGTTTTCAAAAGTTTGCGTTTTCAGACACCCAAAACGCTGTTGTCGTGTAAATGAACGGCCAAAACTCATTTAAAATTTTTAGTTGAAAACGGTGTCGTGTAAATGGCCTCTAAAGGACAGCCATTATTACAAGTACCTAGCAAACCTGTAGTTTTTTTTAATCACATTGAGAAAATTGTGAAGCCCAACAATTCATTCACTGATTGGATTATTTTACTTCTTTGGTTCTCAAACAAAGTTAGTGCTAAGGCCGCAGAAGCCTTGGGATACAGCGTTTAACCCTTTATGGTACGGCATTGCCATATGGCAACAATTAATTTCTAATCATTTCTTTGTTATTCAGCAAAAAATACAATATATTGCACAAGGGGAATTAAAAGGGTAAGCCTTAAGGTAGCCAATGATGTGCTGTTTTTAAGTCAAATGACATTTGACAATGTCCCTCCAAAACTCTCTTTCCCAGTGTCACCCTCACACGGAAGACACCTGTTGAAGTGCTCCAGAAATTGCTCTATTAACCTAATTTCTAAACGTCTCTTCTCATTAGGTTTTTTTTTTTTTGCAGCATCTTTGATAAATAAATTAGATATTTTTATTCACAAATCAACTTTGTCTAACATAGTTTTACTGTAAATTGAGAAAATATCACATTGTACCACAGTGGAATTGCGGTAATGTATTTCCCCATTGGAATTTTTTATAGATGGTAGCATCAACAATATGATTGCAGTTATTTATTTATTTGAAGTGTTTATTGTAGTATAGTTGTATTTATGTATAAACAACAAAATTATTTCTTCTTTTCAGAAAATGAATACAGCAATATTTTACGGAAAGGGCAATAGGAAGAGTGCAGAGTTAGCTTTTCCATGTGATGAGAGTGAGGATGAGCTAGCCAAATGATAGGGCTTAAATGATAGGGATCTACTTATTTTTGGTTTGCATGAGTTTCAAGTATATCAGTCCATCAATTTCTAAAAGAAATGTGCATTTAAATAGAAAAGAAAATCATAATTTTATAGAAAAACTACTTTTTGACCATTTTCCATTGTACAGTGTTGCCATATGGCAACGTTTCCCTAAATGCCGCCACCCAAAATCTTTTTTGATTTTGATTTGCGTGATTGAAGCTATTTCATGTAATAAAAACTTATTTGAAAAAAACATTTCATGATTAGACCATAATGCATACCATCAACATTCCATCGTTGAATCGACTTTTTTATGGTGCATTTTTGCAGCTTGAAAATGACACAATGGTGAGGAAAAAGGATAGATTTTTTTTGCTTTTTGTGTGAAGTATTCCTTTAATCAGATTACTGATTTCAATCGCCACATAAAGCACTACACATTCATTAGGGTCTCTCATTTCAGCTAAATGAAAGCATCTTCCTTGTTAAAATGACAAAACTGACAGTAATGGCGAGAGCGGATTGACGGTGAAAGAATGGAGATGAGCAGTGGTTTACTGTTCATCTAGTCCTCATTTTATTGGTCACTGTGCTATGCATGTGGGTGGGCAGGTGCTTAGGGGGTCTTTCAAGTCGAGCGGCAGATGATAACCAAAGCTTCTCACAATACCATTGCTAATTCTGAAGTGTGGAGAAATGCAAGTCTTATTCTGTTTAATCTGTTTTCAAAGAGAAGGACTGCATAACCCATTAATGTAGATATATGAGCTCCATATGGTCTTTAATTCTTAAAGCATTTGCATAAAGTTAAGGCAAAAATACTTATCCTTATTCTTAGTGATATGCAAATATCTACCTTCATTTGCATAACTTTCACATTTACTTGCATCAATTAAAGGCATGACAGCTCCACTTTCTGTTCTCAAACGGGTCCTGCTGGGAACACACGCTTAGGCCTGGGAAAAAAATGTGCAAATAAACATGTAAACACAAACAGCACAACCCAGCTTATAACGTACTCCGTTAGGACACATCTGCGCTATGATGTGAACTCTTTGTTGATAAAGTGTAACTGTTGTATTACACTGTGAAATATATGTGCTCGCTGTGGCTTTGTTTCAACCTCTCTCATTTACCTAGCATTACGCCTTATCTGTTTTCAACTGTCTAAAAAGTAATTAACATTTGTCACGCCAGGGCATCATCATTTAGTATAGGTGACACTTTTGTTTGTGCGCTTCATTGATATGAAACACATTAATCAATATGGTGCTAAAAGATTATGGAAGTCTTTTAGCATATGACAATGAATGAAGGAAAAAGGTTGCATATCTTATGTGAAGTATTTCTTATTTACTCTCATTTACGCAAGAGCAGCATCGCATTTAGCAAACAGATGTCAGAAGTGAATAACACCCTTTATCTCAGTGTGAGATACAGTATTACGCATTGGCCCACAGAGTAACAGGAACCATAAGTGATGCTAGCAACATGCATAATCATATGTTAATATTAAGGAGCGCATATAGCTCACTCAAGCAAAGGCCTCTGAATTTCTTTCAATTCCAGGGAATTTGTTGGATATTAGAAAAGGAAAAGTAGAGGACAAAGGCATTGTAGGACAAGTCTTCATCTACAAACTGATCATTGTCCTTTCACTGCTCTCAGTAAATGTCCATGTCCTGCCCTATTAAAATGTCTGAATTATGACTTCATCAACAAACGAAGCCTCTCGTCCCGTCTTTAAATGTTCACAGGGTTTTTTGTTTTTCTTTTCTTTAAGATGTCTTTGGAAATGTGAAAATTTCTCTCTCAGGCAAATGTTGGATGCAAGTATGGTGGGAATTTGTGTCCTATATATGTGTCTTTGTGTCTTTCAGGAGGGACAATTTGTTTGTCCTGGATATTATTACCTTATATGCAGTCCTGAGGGATAAACCCTGCAGGCAGACAGTGTCTTAATAGCATTTTACTTTATCAGAGTAGACCAGTGTGCACTCAGCGTGTTTGCTTTTAGACGTCGAAGCGCAACTCTGATGGAAGCAAACATCAAGTATCGGAGTAAATTGGAAAATTCCCCCTCCCTTTGCTTTAAATCCCATGAAATCTCAAGGTCCCCAAAGTAATTAGCGTCTCGGGTGAGATGGGGGCTCTGTGGGAAGCCCCCTGAACCCCTTACCTCCATAGACTTAGTCCCTCAAGAACACACACACAGTTACGTTATTCCATTTCTCAAACCTTGTTCTTTGTTCCTCTTTTTTGCTTGTTTAAGTTTGTTGCTTAAATGCTAAAATTTTGTCATGTGTGCTACGTGGACTGTTCAACACTGCAAAACATCTGCAAATACAATAGTACTAAAAAAAAAACAGCTTTCATGTTCAGAACTTACTTGCATTATGTATCAGCTCTGAAGCACTGGGGTGTCCTGTTCCACTGTACGGTCTCGTACACATGCTTACCACATTTCTTCTAAAACGCATCTGCTGGAGGGGATGGTTTTCTAACATTTTCTGAGATAAAACAACAACAAAAAATCTCACCTGGTGATATGTGTCAGATAAATGTTTTTGTACACAATAGAAAGCTCTTATTTACAAGAAAAAATAGTTTTTACTGTCCTTCCTTGTCTAAAATATACACTGTGGAAATGAGGGTGTTTACATGCCACAGGGGGAGTAAGGCGTCTGTCTTAGATAAGGACGACATGTCCCCTCATCTCCATGCAGGTCTGGTGAAACATGGCTGCAGGCCAGGTCAGGGAACCTATTACCCATTAAAGGCATACATCTTATCAAAAACCAAGCTGTCAAATGCCCATCAGCAGACATATCTGATGTTTCTGTGGCTGGTTGTCTGCAGTCTGCATACTGTCATGAAGTAATATGGCCTACTGGTCTGAGGGAAAGCCTTATGCACTGGGTTGGTTTGTTTCTAGTTATTTGGTTTTTTTTTTTTTTTTTTTTTTTGCATACAGAGATACAGTAGGAAGTCGACAAGGCATATATTTGTATCACTTCCTATCGATTCATGTGTCTTTATCTGGTTGTTTTTGAACATAGATGTATCCTTTGCTATCTATGATATTGGTGGAAAGAAAGAAATTATAGTCTGATGAAGCTGTTGTCAATTTTCTACTTTTCTAATTTAATTTCTACTGAGAATTAATCCATAGACAGCAATATAATCAACGCTTTCAAGGTCCAGATAGGTACTAAAGACATCATTAAATCAGTAGATGTGACTGCAGTGATTCTACCTTAATTTTATGAAGTGACGAGAATACTTTTTGTGCACAAAAACAAAACAAAAATAACGACTTTATTCAACAATATCTTCTCTTCTGTGTCATTCTCATACGTTGTTTATGTCCAGCGCTTCCAGGTTCTATGTCAGAATGCTGACTCATTGTGCAGCTTTGGCCAATACTGAGCCGGCATTCGGACGTAAACATGGAAGCCTTCACTGTGCATACTGCATCACCTGTGTACGGATAATGACAGGGAAGAGAAGGGATTGTTGAATAAAGTCGTTATTTTTTTGTTTCAGCGCACAGAAAGTATTCGTCACTTCATAAAATTAAGGTTGAACCACTGCAGTCACATCTACTGTTTTAACAATGTCTTTAGTACCTATCTGGACCTTGAAAGCGTTGATTATATTGCTGTCTCAGATTTCATAAAAAATATCTTAATTTGTATTCAGAAGATGAACAAAGGTCTTACAGGTGTGGAACGACATGAGGGTGAGTAATTATTGACAGAATTTTCATTTTTGGGTGAACTAACCCTTTAAATATTTTAACATTTTTATTTCTAAATTTGTTCTAGGTCATGAGTGAGGTCATGTTTACCTTTGTATGGCGAAATTTCCATGGGTGAAATGCTGTCGTCTGAATAGGAATCTTTCTATGAGTTACACGTAAGGTAAAACATTTCCCCACATGGATTTCACATTGGATTTAAGTTTGTTGAACTTTTAACACTGAAATTCACTGTATTTACCAATTTAAAAGTGCTTGGTTTGGAAGGGACCTCTTAGTAACTGGTGCTTTATGCATATTGGCAATGGACAATGGACCTCCTGTAAAATTTTGCATAAGTTTCACTAATGCAACCACTGGTTAATTCGCGAAAGTATCATTAGCCAGTATGATAAGCTGTTTTTTCATGTTATGGCCAATGACCAATAAACTGATTATAAAAAACTGATACTATTTTATATAAAAAAGTGCTTATATTGTGATTCTTTACTAGTCCATTTAATTATTATAATTAGGGGTTATGATTATAGAGGGTATGCACGTGACGTCACTGTCGACCGTTATGACTGCGGTTAATCCCACTGAGTGGCAAAAGACTGAGTGGCAGCATTGGTTTTCAGCGTGAATGCCACGAAAAACACACAAAACACATCCAAAACGGGAAAGAGCTTTGCGAGTGACTGTACAAATAGCTTTGTCACAAACTCTGAGGTATATTTTTACAGACTGCTGAAAGCTACAGAAAAAAGAAGCAAATAGGTCGCTGCAATTCACAGAAACAGCTGGACTCCAGGCAAAGAAACATGTTTTGCAGGTATCATTTTGTGTCAAAATGTTGGATGTTGGGGTAAAATCATACCCTATATATTGTATTGTTATATATTGTGTTGACAACTCATCAATTAAATATTTACCATCTTATATTCTGCATAATTGGGTGTTTTTAAATAAACACTGACAAAAACTATACAAGTTTTAGGGCTGGACGATATGACGAAATATATAACATTAATATAAGTGATCGCTCCGATTTAGACCTTATATTGTAGTTATATAAAGCGTTCACAGGCCGATTTGCTTTATGTACTTCCCCGGCGTCGAAATCAGGCACATATAAATGTCAGGAAACACGATTCTTGGCTGCATGTCAATATCCATGGATTAAGTTTCTTTGACATATCATAAGGAACACTTTCGAGCCCAACCTTTAGTGTAATCGTTTGTTTTACTCATGTTTTCGCAGTTTCCCCTATTTAATCCAGTCATGCAGCAGGTTCTTTTGCCACTCAGTCCAGCCGAGGGAGTGCGTTCCGGCGGGAAAGTGACGTCTATGCATATCCTCTATAGAAATGCTCTCTTCAAGAAATATTTGCAATTTTGCAAATTATTATATATATAATATATTAAAATATATAGTTATTAAAATATATAGATATTTCAAGCATATCTAGTAATGATTCTTTGGATAGACAGGGTGTCTTCATGCCCAACAGCATGAAGTTATTGACTGACTGGGCAGCTGCCTGTGGTTTTGGACACAGTCTCAGTGTGCAGGTGGTGTGATTTTGACCTCTTGTTCATCCACCTGCCTGTGTGCTTTGGCTCATGTGAGTTACATCTCATTTATGGTGCTATCATTTCCCAGTCCTTGTTCTTTTCCTTGACATGCCCTCGCTCTTTCTCCCCATATCCCCTTTTTATTAACTCTGTCACTTCCTGTCTGTTGTCCACATCCTTTCATCCCCATCAATATTCTTTGCTCTCTTCTTCTCTGTTTCCATAGAGATGGTTCATTGTCCTTTTGAGCGCAAGACACAGAAAGTCCTAAAGATCTCCTGCACTATTATTTCTCCTAGACTTTTTTCATCCCTCTCTCCATCTATATTTCAGTTCTCTCTCTCTTTTTTCCATCCTTCTACCTCCCCCAAGACTATCTCTCCTCTTCCCCTCCCCTCTCGTACTTTCTTTTTTCATTTGCTCTTTTCTCTGTCAATGGACTGATTTCTTTTTATCCAGGAGCACAGCAAGATTAGGAGATATTGTATCATGGCCAAGACAGGCAAAGCCCTTTTCTGTCCCTGACATCTAATTAATGGTAATCCTTTAAGCTGCTGCTTGTAGAGCAGACCTCTTGGTCTCTGTCTCATTTGCAGTTACAGAAAAGAGAAAGGAGGCGTGTTTGGATGTAGGGAAGGATGGAACCTTCTGCCTGCTCAGCATGTCTGGTCACTCGACTTGTTTTGGGAGAGAAAGGTACTTGTGCTGGGCAAAGGTGTGTTCTTAAATGTTGGGTGATAAGGATTTGTAATGCATTCATTTAGTAAAAGTCTCAACAAGAAATTTGGACTCCATTCTTTCCACCTCTCATTCTGTGTCCCAATATGTATATTTCCGTCTTGCACGGTATACAAAAAAATATGTGAAAAGTAGGGATGTCCAAATATTCATTATTTATGATAGCAGACATCTGTGCACATTTTGCTAAGTTAAGGAGCCATCAGATTGGAGAAAGTTGGGGGGAATTGGAGAACTGTGAGCCAAGCAGCTCTTTTTTTCTCAACACCATTGCTGATTATTTTCTCCTTAAAACTGCAGTGGAAAAAAAGTCAGTCTCAAACCCACGGTTTGAAATCGCTGGTGTCTGTGACGTAACATACTACCTTGTAACCAATCACATCAACATGCCGGCAGGCTTTAGCATATCATTAACTGCGAACTAGCAGGAGAGTCTCGAGAGAAGCCAGGTTATCCAGGTATATTTTTCTGTTGATATGAAAAATCGTGTAGATTTAGCAATATAGCGGGTGTATGATGTATATTACTATGTTATAATGAACTATATGCCATTCTCCACTGACGTTCTGAGTTGTTAAAGCGTTTGTAAGGATTCTGATTGTTAGAAGGCAACTCTCTGACTCTGACATGGTGAACGGGAACATGGTTTGTGTAACTCCAGCAACACATTATTAGCTGTTTGATAACGTAGTTAAGCAAAAGGCTTGTCATATTAATTACCGTTATGTGTCCGATGTTGTAAAGAGCAATACCATTGTGCAGTGTTTACCCCAGTAAGTTAATCAAGTGGATCTCTGAGCTGGCGTGAGTGAGAGGAGGTGGGGCTAATTTGCATATTCATTGATCCGTGTATATTAAATGAGGCAAGGGTGTAGAGTTACATTCAAGCTATTTTAAGGCATGAAGAAATTTTTTTTCACAGGAAAAACATGTTTAAAAATGTCATTTTGGTGATCAAACATGAGTTTTAAGGGATAAAATTATTGACTACTGGGGGACTTTAAAAAAAAATAATTTCTTGACCCCTTTTCTACAGTAGTGTATACTCTGAAAGTAAAAGAATGGTAAGTTGACATTAGAATTTACACATTTTGCACTGTAGACTTGGTCAAAGGTCATAATCCTGCAATCAAGATCCACAATTTCTGTAGCTCAAACAGTAGAACGTGGTTCTAACAACAGCAAGGTCATAGGTTTGATTCCCAGGTAAATCAAGGACTGACAATATGTTTACCTTATATGTTGCTTTAGATGTTTTTTTTCTTTTTTTTTTGTAAAATGTAAATGTAAACAGTGAAAGAAACAGGGCAGAGGTTGCAAATCCTCCCATTTAAATTCATTTTAATTAAACAGATGTAAATAATCGCTTTCAGCCCACGTTCATTTGTAAAGCAGTAAAAATCAGCTATAAAACCCCTTCACGCATTTGCAATAAACATTGTGGATAACTTTCCCATTTTAGTTTCTCCTTTAAAGATGATTAACATGGAAGTAGTCACATTTACAATTTCATTTCAGCTGAATCCTGAAGAAATATTTTCTCCTGCCGTCCTTGATATTGTGTTGTTTTCTATTATTGCTCGAGCTTTGAAACCCTTGGCAACGTTGCAGTGAGTAATTGTCTTCTCGAAATATATAACAGCAAAATAGATTCAATTAAAAGTGAACAAAGAATGCTATCTGAATTGCATTTTTTCCAAGCCAGCCATCCTTATCTGGGCAGTCTGTTGTTCCCTGCACTGTTTTTTATCAATGTGCCTCTGTCTTTATCAGAACAAATCTATTAATGCTTGTTTGAGTCCGAGATGTCTGACCCGACTCCATGCCACCTTCAAATGGAGGAAGACCATTGTGAGAGCCAATATTCACACCTGCTGCTGATGTCAGTAGTGTGAAAACAGCTAAAAGATTTTTTTGCTTAGACAAGGCATGTTTTCACTCTTGAAAATAATTATAACACACCCACATGTTCAAACAAAAGTCAGACTGCACCTCCTACAGAGCAGTGATTAATGCAACTTCCAAAATGTGTTTGAATCACACATTTGTGTGTGTTATTAGCTCCCGGCATGCTTGCTGATGAATGGGCACATCCTGCTTGCTCTGCATCGCCCTTCTCCGTCACTCCCACGCTGGTCCCGTGCCCAGCATGCCACACGGAGCACTCAAACCGTAGTGTGCAACAATCTGACACAGAGGCAGTCAAGTGTGGGTGTTTCTGTGTGAAGACAGAAAATATGATGACCACACCAGCTGACTGACAATGAATACATTAACCTACATTGGAAGCAGAGGACAGGAGCCATTCGTTGGCCATATGTGCTCTGCTAGCTGGATGGGATCCACGGAGAGGATTTCAAGTGAGGAAAGTTCACTGGGGACATTGGCTTTTATTATGCAATGATACAAATGCATGTCCGTATCTGATCACACCATATGTCCCATTGTGCACTGCATTGTGGGTGTTTCAATTAGAATCCTTGGATATGAATGTATTTATGTGGTGGGAAACAAATGTTCTGGGTTTAGTTGACAGCATTTGCTGAATAATGATGATTACCATAGAAAATAATTGTGAATAATTTAGGGGGAAAAAAAAGGCAAAAATATCACAGCACTTTCAAGTAATGTCAACTGTTTTGTGTAGCCAATTTCAGAATTAATGTTTATGTCAAACTATATATTATGTTGTCTAAATTCACTTGTAGCCTAAAACAATTAATTTTTGTTTGCCGTTTTTTACTTTACTGTGATAGGACAGTATGTAAACAGGAAGTGAAGTGGGAGAGAGAGGGTGGTGGGATCGGGAAAGGACGGCGACTCGGGTTGCCCGAAGCGCAACGGCGCTATATGTCGACGCGCTGGCCACGAGGCTATTGGCGCGGACTTAATTTTTTTCAGACAAAGTAATATTGATTTATAAAATTGTCCACTTCCTATTATCTAGCATAACATGAAAATATTTATCGGCTTATCAGTATTGGCTAGGCATTCGATATTAGTGCATCTTAAACAAATTTTTACTAATATTTGGATAAAGAAGTCAATTTTCCTAAGCCGGACATCATTTTTGGCTACTACTGTACATAGAGCACTCAAATATGGTAGAAGCTCAACCATACTTGCTTGATGGGCGAGAACAAACCTCATTGGTTCTTGTAGAAGCTCAAACATGCTGGCATGACGCAAGAATGAACTTCACTGGTTCTCATGTGTCAAGCAAGCATGACTGAGCTTCCTTTTATCAAATTTGAGTGTTCTATGTACATTTGCTGATCAATTAATATGTGAATAAAAGCCTAAATTAAATCTGTTCATCAAATAAAGTGATTGTGTCTCTTCAGAAGACTTGGATTAAACCACTGTACTCATAGATTTAAAAAAAAAAAAAAAAAATTTTTTACAATCTCTTTATGAACATTTTGAACTGTCAGAGTGAATAGGGTGAATAGACATTGAGGGACAGAAATTGCTCAGATTTCATTAAAATATCTTCATTTTTGTTTAGAAGATGAACAAAAGTTTTATGGGGTTGGAATGACAGGAGGGTGAGTAAATAATGACATAATTTTCATTTTTGGGTGAACTATCCATTTAAAGGTTTGCAGAAGTAGCAAAATGAGTAGAAGTTTTTGTTCCCAGGCAGACATCAATAAAGCAGCATACAAACTGACAGACTTTGACAGTCTACTCACAGTGTCCCTGTGGAGTTGTGCTACCTTAGAGTGGTTATGAGGGGTGGGGGTGGGGACTATAGCGGCCAGCTGGAATTAGGAAAAGCTTTTTTTTTGTGCATCGTTGCCCACGACACATTTCAAATTAACCTTGCTTGCTTCACAAGCCCTTCTGCCGGGAGCCCCATCAGAGCTACCCACCACTGGACAATGCTCTATTAGGGGCATATCTCGCCTTTCTTCTGTTCAATCACCCGATGGCTCCTCTGGTGTGATAGAGGTTTGGCAAGAAGCAGAGATTTGAGCTGTGAGAGTTGGAGATGCATGTTTGTATTTATATTGGTGGAATCCAATTCAATAAGACTAAAAGGCTAAATGAAAATATCTTTGAATATAAAGAAGGAACAAATAAAACAAAGGTCTCTATTCCCAATCAGCCCCAGCTTTATTTTTACAGCCTTAATTTTGTTCTCTCTCCTCTTCGCTCCTCATCTCTCTAGATAGTTTCTTTTCTCCACCCTGTTTGTTGTCTTTTACACCAGGCAGTGTTGAAGAGACTAAAAATATATGTGTTTGCTAGTGAATGGTCCCAATAGGACCCCTAGCTCTGAAACAGTATGTGTACACTGATCAAATAAAGCCTAAATCAGAAGCACTGGGTCTTTAAGCGCTTTGCTTGAGTGAATAATATAATCAGCGGATTATCGATTTATAACCTAGAATAAAATGGTACATAAATTGGACTAATCTCATTAAAGTTTAATCTAACACCCTTTATGAAAATTGACTACTTGAATGGATTGTTATGATCTGATGGCTGTAAGTGTTTAGGGAGCCTGTGAAGGTTCTTCTGAGAGGGACATGAAGAATCAGTGGTGGAATGGATAGAAATGTCAGATAGGGGTGTGCAGCTGTTATTCTGTTTCTGTTGTGTTGACATAAATGCAGTATGTGTTTTTGTATCTGTATTCAGATTGAATCGATTATGGGCTGCACTGTAAAACTAATCAGTGAAATTAATTAAATGAAATTAATTTATTTCACTCAAATAATGATGAAAGTCCATTGTACTTAATAGAAAAAAGTTGTGTGAACTCCATTTCATTGTAGTAGGCTGAACTTAATATGATTGAGTTGCAACAGATTTCTAATTCCCAGCATGCTTTGCATCAGACTGCATAAATAAATGTTGAAATTAAGTGTTTTTTGTGTGTTTTTGCACAAGATTAACAAAGGGAGACATAAGTTAGTGTTTAATGTTGTCTTATGTTGAGATTTACAGGGGGTTCTGTTATGTTAGTTTTGAAGGGTTACCATTGTGGTGAAGAGTAGAGCCTGTGGTTAGGTTGAGGATGGGCTGCAAAACTTTTAAGAACATATACTGTATGTTGTTTGATTATATTCATGCAAGTATATAATGACAGTCTCTTTGATAGTTATAATAGCATGTGTTATTTGCTATCTATCATTTATCCAAGATCTGAATGTGATGTTTATGTAAATGAACTGTATGTAATTTACATTATGATGAGTTGAACGAGGATGAGAACTGTGGGAGCAAAGGGATGCCGGTGACTTGATTTTTAATGAGAAATACCTGTGCACCATACTCGCCTTGCTCTGCTTCCACAGCTCTCGGCCCCTGCCCCACTTGTCCCAAAAATTCTACTAACTACAAAAAAAAAATAAAAAAATTAGTTAGTTTACTTAAATGTTTTGAGTATTCTAAACTTGTGTTTTACAGTGTGGGTTTAAACTGAAAAGCCCAACTCAGTTGCATTTACATAGAATATATGCCTTGTATAATTCATAAAAATATATTTATATATATATATATATTTAATACTTATTCAGTGAGAATAAAAAATGACAGTAAAGACAAAAGGTTACAAAAGATTTCTATTTCAAATGATGTTTGTTTGAGCTTTATAATAATCAAAGAACACTGAAAAAATATTAGTTTCCACAAAAATATTAGGCTGCATTACTGCTTCCAACATTGATGATAATAAGAAATGTCAGCAAATCAGCATATTAGAATGATTTCCCAAGAGTGGTGTAAAAATGATTACAATCACCTCAGAAACATCTCCAAAGTATGCGATATTCTCTCCTCTTCTGACAATGAGAAACTTCTTCATGCATTTGTTACATCTAGATATACCTTTATACCAATATACCTTTCTAATTTGTTGAATAAACATACTCCAGCAAGATTGCTTTTGTTGGTTGTCAGGCTTTAGTCATTTCAGTCCCCAGCTATGCAACTCTCTTCCTGACACCCTACAAGCAACTGACTCACTATATGCACTTTTATAAAGTGTCTTAAAATATATTTGTTTACTAGGGCCTTTCCTTAATTTATTTTATTGTTACATTTTGTTTTCTTTATTTCATTTCTATTATGTGTTTTTTTTTTCTTTTCTGTGAATGCACACATATATTTCTCTTCTGTAAAGTTTTTAAAACATGCTAAATGTACTTACTTACTAATTACTTTTTTTTTTTTGCTGTATACGTGATCAAATAAACAGTGCCTTGTTGAACACAAGAGTGGTAGTGTACTAATGTACATAACTTTCGAATGATAGTGTATGTGAAATAAATGCTTTGTTCATTCAAATATTTTTCTATTAAATGTATTTCTATTAAATGTATTAATATCTTCATGGACTTTGGGCACATCCCTAGTGTCAGACCACAGAGTTGCTCTGTCATATGTGAAGTATACAGATGGAGAAGGAAGTGACTTTCGGGTGACATTTGGTGGCTTACTGGTATTTTACAAGATAGATGAGAGCAAGCTTCACTTCAGCTGAGTTTAAAGGGTCATGAAACCCCTGTTTCAGCAGCAGTCAGTTCTCACCACAGTTTTGAAAAATGCTACAGAAGTGGGCGTGGTTAAGCTGCGGAGTGGAGGGGGATGAGGGGAGACTGACAACACAGCAACAGCTTCTGATTCAGTTTTATTTCGCTCTCATTAAAAGCATTAAAAAAAGCTTCCAACAAATGCATGCTGCAAATTACTATTACATGCAACACAGTATACACATGGTATTTGCTATAATTTAATACACAAATAAATGCACAGCCATTCGCATTTTGTTCACTGCATCGAATACGAACACGCTGTTGCATATTTAATAACTTTTGAGACTTATTTTGCGGCGTTTTTATAAGCCGTTTGATCGGTTAAAGAGCCGTAAAGAACGGTTACACTCAGTGTGGATGAATCGCGTTTGTGTCAGAGACACAGATATTAGCCACGTTTACATGTACACTTTTTTGTCATTCCGATTAAAATCATTCCGATTGAAAGATTCGGTGGAGTGTTTACATGTGACGTTATCTAATCCGATATGGTGTTTACATGTACCGGCGCTTTCAATCTGAATGACTTTGTGACATGCACACATTAGCTTATGTCCTGTTTGCCGCCTGTATTCCTGTCAACATGGAGTTCCGTTATTTCTTATGCACGCTATTTTTATGTAAAGTGTTGCTCTTAATCAAGCAACAGCGTAAAATTTGTAGCATATTACTGCTGGATGGTATGAGGAAAAGACGGGAACAGGAAGCTGACCTGTTTGGTGGCTGTGCATCTCTAAGGAGCATCTCAATACTACCCCTCCCTCTTCCGTAAAGCAGAAGAGTGTGGATGAAGGTCTGTAGTAATAAGTTCCTTCAGTGTATTTAATAAATGTGTTGTTTCAGTTTTACTCCAGTTTGATTTTGCCGCCGACATTTTGCATTCTGACGACCCCTGACCGCTTGACGTGATGACGTAGATGCAAAGTAATCGGTTTAACGCGTTTACATGGCAGACTTTTTATTTTGTTCGGTTTATAGAAAGGTTTATCCCACCTCTCTCAAACCGATTACAATTTCATTCGGTTTGGGCATTTTTATTCCGATTGAGGTGTTTATATGGAGCATTTTCATTCGGATTGGACTTTTAAACCGATTACAATGCTCCATGTAAACGTGGCTAATTGAAGAGAACTTGTGCGACGCAGAAACTCTTACAAAGCAAAAACAAAACACTCATTTTTGATCCATTAATGCATCTCTCACTTACTGTATGTGATCTCACTGTTTGATTTAAACTTATGTGACGCAGAAACTCTTTCAAAGCAAAAACGAACACTCGTTTTTGACCCTTTAATGCATCTCTAGCTTAATGTATGCGATCTCACTGTTTGAAGCGCCTGTCAGAGGATGAATAAGGCCGAAATCCACCTTTCTCCTGTTCTCGTAGCTCTCTCTAGAAAAATGCTTGCTAAACACAAACTGTTTTGTGTCGGTAGTCGATGGCCAACCAACCGCCCGCAGGCAGTCTTGCCCTGGCAGCATCGCGGGGAAAGCCATGCAACACACCTGAACTTTTACACCACAAAAAAAAAAAACCCTTGCGACCCATGAACGCCTCTCTCATCTACTGCATGTCTGTCATTTGAAAGAATCACGTGGTGTCCTGAATAATTAAGAGACGGTGTCTTCTCATAGGATAAGAAAACTCAGTCTCATTAATAATTATTAGACACCGACGCGTCATTGAAGTGTTATAGTGCACCGCCACGTCACAGCCTGTGATGTGGACACGGTGTAGATTTTAAACCCAGAAGACGAAAATAGCGGAAAAAATCTCAAAAATTAACCACTTTCCCTCTACAATTAAATCTAACAGATGCTAACATTGTATTCAATGATGTGCAATACACATACCTCTGTTAAAATCTCAGAAAATTTGGTTTCATGACCCTTTAAGACCAGGCCTTCCACAAAACTGCTTTACTCAGTCCTCCAACTCATGTGCATACACACACATTCAGGCATTACTCTGTCATTCTCTCTTACACAAGCTGTCAAAATCTTCAAAATTCTCATGTTTCTTTTCCGCTTGCAGTGGAAAGGAGAACACCATGTATCCCCTCTTGTCACGGTGACCCTGATCATAAACTCATGTTCTCCGCTCTTGAAAGATTGAAATCCAGCGAGGCAAAGAAACATAAACTTTTCATCAAGTTTCGCTCGAGACTGTCTCTTTCCTGCTCCGCCCCGCATGCTTCTCTCTTTCCCATTTCTTACATCTTTCCCCCATCTCTGGCTTTCTATCCATCAGGGAGGGCTCTGTTGGAGCGCGGCGGGCCCTGCAATTGTCCTCATAAATTGTGTGAGTGTCAGGGTGAGGAAAGGAACTAAGTGTGCAGTAAATAACAAAGGGCTCCATCGACAGCGCCACATTCTGGTCAACTAAATTACCCAGTGTGCCCTGGGAGAAGAGAGGACAAACCCCTAACATGATGAATTGCGTTGGAGGATGGCACGGAAGACCACCCGACGTCCTCCTTACCTGTGCCGTGAACGAGCTCGGCCACCCTAAGAGCCCTTGATGATTTAAATGGATGAGTGTCTTTATTTCTCCGTAAAAGAAGCTGTTTGTCTCTCAGCTTGTGTAATAACCGATCTTTCACCAGACGTCGGTAACTGCTATCATTTTTCATTCCCGCTCTCCATGAAACGCATGGGCTTTTTTGCTTTAGCACTCCCCCCTTCTTATTCGATCTCTTTCACTTTCTGTCTTGTATTGATCACTCATTCGTAACTGCCAGCACATTTTTGTTGCTCTTGACTTTCACTCTGGCTGTGTCATCCTCCCCCCGTTCACATTATTATGGCTGGTCACCGAAGAATAATGTGTTATTGCATTAGTTTTCCTATTTTTCTATCTCTCTGTTCCACAATCTTCAAGGTTTTATTTTGCATTATTTTCACATACAAAGGACATTTTCCACAAAATACAGCATTATTCATTTTGTGCTCAAATGTGTTACTGCATGTTTTCCAACCCTGTTACCCACACTGCAAAAAAAAAAAAAAAAAAAAAGTAACATGAGTAACATGAAATAAACTTAATTCTGTAAAAAAAAGTATAATGAATTACGCAAAAAGCATTAAGAATGTCTCCAGCACGTTTTATAATTGCCCAAAAGCCAAACATAATTCACCCCTCACAAATGTTATGCATGTCCGTCAAAAAGCTGGCTGTTGGTTGGAAAATTAGAACTAAAAACACTGACATATTGTAAAACACTCATGGGCATCAATCACTTCATTGAATACTTGCCGGCTAAGAAATAAAAAATTTACCTTTTGATCCATCTGTTTTCAAACCACATCATTTGAATATCACAATATCGATGTCTGTCAAAAAATAATGTGCACAATATACGGTATTTACGAGAAGCAGAGGTCCAGCGAGTACACACATTCCCTGGAAAACCCACAATACTGGATGTTTAGACTAAGCTATGTTTCCATCCAAAGTTGCGTATTTAACTTGTGTGCAAATTTTGAGTATCGCATAAAACATTTGCGAATTCTGTCCTTTCCATCCAGCGAGTCAAGGTGAACAAAAACGTCACTTCCTGATACACTGGCACTAAATATCACTAAGAAAAATGGAAGTTTCTGCAATAGAAGCCACTGTATATAATAATTTTCATATATGATAAATTATTTGCACCTCAGAGTGTGCAGATGAAACACAATAAACGCTGTCATGTTATCTTGCATTCAAAAGCCTGGTTTTGTTTGTGAACGCATATTGTGTGAAGTGCTTCTGGGAGGGAATTAAACCGAACCACTTTGACAACAGACTTTGCTCAGGCATTACAGAATGACCAAAAACAGCATTTCAGATGCTGAGCAACGAGATCGGTCCGCTGGTTGGTCCAGTTATGCTGTTACATTGCAAAGTCACGTCTTTATTGATTTGCATCAAGGAATTTATTCGGTAAAAGTGTTTCCATCGTAGTTTATGCTCATTTTCGTGTCGCATAAAAAATTTATCCTACTCATTTGAGCGCATACGTTTTTTATGTGCATTTTTAGAATTTAAGCGCATCTTGGTGTTTTCATCCCAAAATGCACATAAAAATAGGTGGATGGAAACATAGCAATTGTCACTGCTTTCCAAGAAGAGGGAGAAAATGGCGGCCTGAGCTTGCTGTCTGTCAGATTTGATAATGTACATAATACACAACGTATGTGAGTATAAGTTTGTTCTTCACTCGCTGAAATTGAAAAGGAATGATCAGGGAACTGAGTGAACTACTGCATGCTAAAGAGAATAAACAGCAACCCAATTAAAAAACTTCACTGGGTTAGTGAAAATTGTTCAATGTATGTTGGTTTTGACAGATATTTTCTATGCACAAACTACACATTCTAATTCTGACATTCCTGATTTGAATATTTTCAATAATTTTCTATTCTTGACTGATCTTTTTTTCATAAATTTGGCAAAAGATGAACTGTTAAATGATTTATCTTATGAGTCCCTGTAGTTGTCCAATTTGACTCACATGCTGATGTAATAAACCTGACAGGTGATTTTTATAAAATACAGTTTGATCACTATTTTCTCAGTAGTTTAAAAGATTAAGGCAAGTATCAAAGTTTTTAATTTTCCAAAAAAAGATCATATATTTTTACATGATTTGTTACATTTAATTACCCCTTAGCAGATTTTGACTCTTACCTTTAATAAATTTAATTAATTTTCATTTAGATTTGTTTAATGTCATGTTTATTGCTAAAATTAACATGATTAATTTTATATCGCAAAATGACACAAATCAGGATTTTAAATTGGGAACAGAGTTGGAAAAATGGCAAACTTTGTAAAAAATGAACAGATTTTAAAAACGAACACATTTAAATTTAAATCCAGAGGTTTTCAACATTTTCCTGATAGTTTAGCACCTCTTGATCATTTAAAGAAAAAAATGCTTAATTTTTTTTTAACCATTTCTGGTCCTTTTTTGTACCTATTCATTTGAAGTATCAGATAACTATTCTCTCACATGCTGTCAAGCCCTTTTTCCCTCTCATTATTTCCTGCACATTTCAAAAACAGCGTTCACATGCTTTCCTTACTAACATACACGTTTTTGCTCCTTTTCTATCATTCATCTCACTGTTTTTGGCATTCTTTCTCTCTCACCTTCACTATCTCACATTCCCTTCTCACACTCCGCCTTATAACACTTTTACTCTTTTCTCCTCTATTTTTTCTTCTGCTTGGGAGCTTCATTATCTCGCGTGTACCCAGAACCTATAATCTATTTTGTCAATCATAGCTCTCTTTCCTCCTTCCTGGCCCAATCAGTTGTTTTGTTTTGGTCTTTCTCTCAGTGCTCCATTACCTGTGAGATATGGGCTTTTCTGGGCATGTTACATAAGCATTGTGTCTCTGCTTATAGTTGATTGACAGACCCTGATTTATGTTATGAGGTGATGTGGTTTGAACCACATGGAATCAAATTCCTTGACATGGTAGAGACGCCATCACACCTTGTGCCGATCTCCTAGTCTCCAGGCTGTACTTTCCCAGCTTGCACTGGTGACAGCCAGTAGAAATAAGATGAAGTGGTTTAAGATAGAGATATTCTTTTTCATTTTTTCTGGGGAATTTCCAAATATAACCTTGACTGTAAGACCTTGGAGTGTAAATGGTTGCGTTTTCGGCATCACAGGCCAAAAATATTGAGGCGAGTCCTTTTTATCCTTAATGCCTTATTGTACAAAATATCCACTAAATGGTCTCTTATAGTCTCATCTTCTCCATGCACTTTTCAGATGATGAAACATCTCCAAATAGGCATGCAGTGCAACAGATATTGGATTGGGTCAATAATATATTTAATAGTTTTATTGTATAATCTTTTTGAGATTATTGATTTCTGTTCCCGTTTCTTGCTTGCAGGATGAGGGCTCACTTTGGAGTGTATTGACTGTGGTAGTGTTATGATACGGTGAGACTTGCCCTCAGGCTCCATTCAGACGCATACTGGTCCGCAATTATTGACCTCACTGACCTTCCGACAGCTCTATTTCATACATGCTGCCTAATGCATATAATCTTCTCTATACTGATTTCTACTTATGAAAGTGCAAAGAAGTGCATAGCAGTGCCGTCCCTCCCAAACGCCTCATTTTAATCTCAGACATCAGCGATTATCTTGCTGTAGTTTTCCATGAACACTGAGGAATTTAGGAACAAATTGTGCCCACTGATAGTGTGTGTATATATATATATATATATATATATATATATATAATATGTGTGTGTGTGTGTTTGAAAAGAAGTCTCTTATATGCTCACCAAGGCTGCATGTGAAAACAGTAATATTGTGAAATGTTCTTACAATTTAAAATGGTTGTTTTCTATTTTAAAATGTAATTTATTCCTGTGCTGGCAAAGCTGATTTTTCAGCTTCCAGGTCTTCAGTGTCACGCGATCCTTCTGAAATCATTCTAATATGCTGATTTGCTGCTAAGAAAAGATTTAATATTTTGCTTAATATTTTTGTGGAAACTGATATATGTTTTTCAGGATTATTTGATGAATATAAAATTCAAAAGAGCCACATTTATGTGAAATATAAATCTTTTGTAACATTATCAATGTCATTACTGTCACTTTTGCTCATTTTAATGCATCTTTGCTGAATAAAAGTATTAATTTCTTTCAAAACCAAAATCTTAATGACCCAAATGTATGCAGTATTCATGCTACATGGGTTAGAAACTTATTTCCCGGGGACTGCAGCACCAATGCCAGTCCTGTTCTTTTCCTGACCCTGTAGAACCCAGATGACTTCTTATCGGTCCTTTCATACATTCATCTTTTCTTTTATCATTTCATCTACAGTTACATGAGAAGTGGTCCCATTGCATCCCGAGGGCTTCTGTGGCAGGCAGAGAACCGCTGCAGTCCTCTCTTCATCCAAATCTACTCTTTCTTTCTCTCTCAGATATTCGGTGTGTGAATCGGTGGGCTAGAGGTGACCCCCCAGCCCTATTACCCAAACTCACCGTCAGCAGCCAGAGCACATTTCCCAAATGAAAAGCATCTCCCCCTCAGTCTCAAAGCTCCATCACACTCCTCCCTCCATCAGATTGCTGCCTCTCTTCTTTTATAAGTCTCTTAATGGTTTATAAATTGCGCGTAATGATTCCTCCTCTCCCCTCTGTGCTCAGAGATTTTTTTATGGCCTTTCTGGTTTTGCGAGGCGAGTTTTTGTAAATGGGCAGTGATATCAAGGGCTTCAAGGGCTGTGTGCAGAGCTGCAGAGAGGCAGGAGGTTAAACTGGGATGTGTCTTATGCGGCGTCCACATTGGGAGGAGGGGTTGGCTGGGCTTAATTCTGTCGAATTATTGCCTTGACATAATGTGATATGATGTGTTTTTTGTTTGTTCAGGCAACTTTTCTTCAGTAATCATCAGAAATTACTAAATACACCCAAGTGTGCTCTAGTGTTGTGAAGTCTCCAGCGTTGTGAAGTCTACAGTTTAAAAGTTTGTGGTTGGCAAGATTTTTTCTGAAAGAAGTATTTTATGCTCACAAAAACTGCATTCATTTGATCAAAAATACGGTAAAATAATATAAAGTCTTCAGTGTCACATGATCCTTCAGAAATCATTCTGATATGCTGATTTGGTGCTCAAGAAACATTTCTAACTGTTATCAATTTTGAAAACGGTTGTGCTGCTTAATATTTTTGTGGAAACTGTGATGCACCTTTTCAGGATTCTTTAATAAATATAAAGTTCAAAATAACATTTATTTGAAATCTCTAATAAATTTCACAAAATTTTAGCATATATACAAAAATATACAAAATCAAGATAAAGCTAAATGAAGCAAGCTTTTAAAAGTCTAGTCCACCTTACATCTGATGTCTGCCTGCAGAAAGCCCACTAGAGATAAAGAGTAAATGGTTCTGAGCTGTTTCATATTCATCACACTTGTGAAGAAGTTAATATAATCATCTTGTAACAGGGTGACATGAATTCATAAAATAGGTCATAAACCTTTCTTTTAAAGGAATTGCAGATAACCGTGTCCTCAAGATCACAGTTACAACAGTGACAATTTTGCTTCGACCACATACTGAGTAATACTGAATGAAATACAGTACTGTATAAAAATACTGATGTGCTCACAGCAGTGGAAATTATGCATTTCAAAGAATAAGAAAACAATATGCCTTAGACATGTAGACAGAGTGTGCTGGAAGAGCTTTCAGATATTAAGAAATGAAAGGTAAATTATGCTTCCTGTATGATCTGAACTGGACAGTGTTAAATACAGATGTAAATGAGGTCCGGTGTGTCTTTACTTGACTTGCTTTTACTTGATGATCATTATTAGTCTTGTCTTCCAGTAAAACTCTAAACAGCCTTAAAATAAAATAAACCATATACCTGCCAAGTAACTTGCAGACTTGTTTGCATAGAATATGTCCTGGAGTTAATTTTTCTCATGCCGTTGACTTATTGTTTTTTCTTATGCATAAGATAAGTGAGGTAAGAAAAATAAAAATACTTCAAGATATATACACTGAAAACAAGTCTTAATGTCTTCTGCAATTTAGTTCCTCTAGTAAATTTGTTTTGTTTTTTTATTTCTATTTTTTTTTTTTACACCAGCAGCCTTGTATACTTGAACAATTTGCCTCACATCATTATGCAGTGACACTCAGTATGTTTACATGCACTTTAAAAGTTCAGTTGGATTAAAGTAATAATTTGCCTTTTTAAAATGTCATGTAAATGCTATAGTCCAGTTGAAATCATACCAGCTAATTTTTTTGTGACCTATAAAATGCAATGTACATTTACACATTAATCAAAACCAAATGACAATAGAATTCCAATAAATCTAACTTTGAGTCTCATCATATGAATATTACAGGTGCTGGTCATATAATTAGAATATTATCAAAAAGTTGATTTATTTCACTAATTCCATTCAAAAAGTGAAACTTGTACATTATATTCATTCATTACACAGAGTCTGATATATTTCAAATGTTTATTTCTTTTCATTTTGATGATTATAACTGACAACTAAGGAAAATCCAAAATTCAGTATCTCAGAAAATTAGATTATTACTTAAGACCAATACAAAGAAAGGATTTTTAGAAATCTTGGCCAACTGAAAAGTATGAACATGAAAAGTATGAGCATGTACAGCACTCAATACTTAGTTGGGGCTCCTTTTGCCTGAATTACTGCAGCAATGCGGCGTGGCATGGAGTCGATCAGTCTGTGGCACTGCTCAGGTGTTATAAGAGCCCAGGTTGCTCTGATAGTGGCCTTCAGCTCTTCTGCATTGTTGGGTCTGGCATATCGCATCTTCCTCTTCACAATACCCCATAGATTTTCTATGGGGTTAAGGTCAGGCGGTTTGCTGGCCAATTAAGAACAGGGATACCATGGTCCTTAAACCAGGTACTGGTAGCTTTGGCACTGTGTGCAGGTGCCAAGTCCTGTTGGAAAATTAAATCTGCATCTCCATACAGTTGGTCAGCAGCAGGAAGCATGAAGTGCTCTAAAACTTCCTGGTATACGGCTGCGTTGACCTTGGACCTCAGAAAACACAGTGGACCAACACCAGCAGATGACATGGCACCCCAAACCATCACTGACTGTGGAAACTTTACACTGGACCTCAAGCAACATAGATTGTGTGCCTCTCCTCTCTTCCTCCAGACTCTGGGACCCTGATTTCCAAAGGAAATGCAAAATTTACTTTCATCAGAGAACATAACTTTGGACCACTCAGCAGCAGTCCAGTCCTTTTTGTCTTTAGCCCAGGCGAGACGCTTCTGACGCTGTCTGTTGTTCAAGAGTGGCTTGACACAAAGAATGCGACAGCTGAAACCCATGTCTTGCATACGTCTGTGCGTAGTGGTTCTTGAAGCACTGACTCCAGCTGCAGTCCACTCTTTGTGAATCTCCCCACATTTTTGAATGGGTTTTGTTTCACAATCCTCTAAAGGGGGCGGTTATCCCTATTGCTTGTACACTTTTTTTCTACCACATCTTTTCCTTCTCTTCGCCTCTCTAATGTGCTTGGACACAGAGCTCTGTGAACAGCCAGCCTCTTTTGCAATGACCTTTTGTGTCTTGCCCTCCTTGTGCAAGGTGTCAATGGTCGTCTTTTGGACAACTGTCAAGTCAGCAGTCTTCCCCATGATTGTGTAGCCTACAGAACTAGACTGAGAGACCATTTAAAGGCCTTTGCAGGTGTTTTGAGTTAATTAGCTGATTAGAGTGTGGCACCAGGTGTCTTCAATATTGAACCTTTTCACAATATTCTAATTTTCTGAGATACTGAATTTGGGATTTTCCTTAGTTGTCAGTTATAATCATCAGAATTAAAAGAAATAAACATTTGAAATATATCAGTCTGTGTGTAATGAATGAATATAATATACAAGTTTCACTTTTTGAATGGAATTAGTGAAATAAATAAACTTTTTGATGATATTCTAATTATATGACCAGCACCTGTAATTAAACATGTTTTATACCTGGGGTCTATAAGATCCCAAATGCATATAACTTTTTTTTCATAGAGGTTGTTTGAAGCATGTTATCAGCTTTGTAATCATTATACTTTAATAATAACATTGTTTTGTTGAGACATTAAAAAAGGGCCTTGGGTTCTCAGACCCATAGCAGAACATGAGGGTTACGAAAATGGCACTAAATTTCATTGCAATAGAATTACTGAGTCACTGGGTAATGCGTCTCTGCTATATCTCTCTCTTTCGTTCTGTTTCCACACCAGCAGTGCCTTGATCTCTCCCTCCAGCAGCATGAGGCTGGATGCAGGAGAGAAGAATGGAGGGAAAGATTGTGCTGAGTGCACATTAGGAACACATCTTGGGGGAGGAAGCTTAATAAAAAGACATTCTCTCTGCCTTGTCTTCTTCTGAGCCTCCATTTACTTCCACTCGTTCTTTCCTCGACTCCCTCGCTTTCCCTCGCTCTCCTCCCCGTCTCAATCCATCTACCTGCCTTCATCCATCCTCCCCATAGGTGGGTAATTACAGAGAGGAGAAAGGGAGGATTTTAATTTTCAACTGGTTCATTGAAGGGTTGAGAGTAAGTACAGCTCTGCTTCTCCCTGTAGAAGTGCTGCTATTCTGACACCATATCATTTCCTGTCATTACTGTCCACAGACCGGGAGGGAAGGCAATGCTTCTCTGGGCTTGGGTTTGTGGAAGTTACATAAATATACCTTTAAAACTCAGAGTTGTGTTGTTGAGCAGAAGTTAGCCTGTCTCTGGCACAATGTCAAATGTTTTATATCCGCACCTATCTCTGTAGCATTTACCTGTCCAACCTCTCATAGACTTCCTGTCACATTATTGCACCTCATGCCCATTATAGGGTCCCCAAACTCTCACCTTTTGATTGTCAAAAATAGTACACTCTTTAAAAATGTTCTTAAAAAAAGGTTCTTTATTGGAATCTATGGTTCAATGAAGAACCTTTAACATTCCATTACAAAAAAAGGGTTCTTCAGATTTTTAAAATGCTCTTAACACCAATCTTTTAAGAACTGTTCACTGAAAGGTTCTTTGGGGGGAACCTACAAATCAGAAACTTTATTTTTAAGAGTGTAGCAGTAGACTCTTTAGCAATGTTTGGGACTTTTCCCCACTAACATCCCTTCTTCATTCCTTTTCTTCACCAAAAGTATGGGACACCGATCCTGAGGTTTACTAGCTCCATTCATGCCCACATCCACCCCTGGCCCACCATGAACCACACACCTGTGTCCCATCTGCCATAGCCAATTCTCACCCAACACCTGCCACTGCCTGTGTGTGTAATCTTCCACCTGCATCCCTCAAACTTGCATGGTGCATGACTTTATATTTTTAGACGTCATTATATTTATATTATATATCATTATATTTGATTTAGCAACAAATTAGTCCAAATTTTGTGATTAATAATATGTGTGTGGATCTGTTCAAATTAACACTGCTGAATGTTTGCTGATTAGCATATATGCAGGATGAGTTAGCCCCTACTGGTACTGTAGATACTGTACCTGCACCATCTGGCTACAAATTTAATTTTTTTTTTTTTTTTAGTAAGGATGCAATAAATTGATCAAAAGTGACAGTAAAGACATTTTATAATGTTTCAAAAAGATTTCTATTTCAAATAAATTTTCTTTTATTTCTGTTCTTTCAAACTTTCTATTAAGATTTGCAGATTTTATCTTGAAAAAATGAATCACAAAGATATTAAGCATTTTAACCATTTTCATCATTGATAATAAAAAATGTTTCTTGAGCACCAAATCATCATATTAGAATGGTTTCTGAAGGATCATGGACACTGGAGACTGGAGTAATGATGCTGAAAATTCAGCTTTGCCATTACAGGAATAAATAACATTTAAAATATATATATATTATAGAAAACAGTTATTTTAAATCGGAATAAATGCAGGATTGGTGACGATAAGAGACTTCTTTCAAAAACATTTAAAAATCGTACCCTCCCCAGTCTTTTGATTGCTGGTGTATATTATATGAGCAGTATCACACAAGTTGCCACGCGATATGGCCGTAGGCAATCACAGCGTGCTGATATACAGCCATATCGTATAATCCTGTGAGATTGCCCATTTATACAACAGTTTGATGGCACAAATGTGTAAATAAATAAGAACAACAACGGAGTATCTTTAAAAACCCTCTTTTCTGAGCAACTACTTCCTTCCGCCACAGATAGTTTAACAGTTGAGCCCAAGCCTCTGTTACTAATTCTAAAAGTGTGTGTATTACCTGCATCTAAGTTAGCTGATATTCTTCAGGTCAATCTTATATTCATAATCACAAAATCAGTTTGGATGTCCGCTGAGGAAAGCGATCTTTGTCTTTGTCCTTTTAACATTTAAGACATTCCCATGACAGCGCTAGTCAATGCATTTGTCAGTTGCGTCTCATGAGATGTTTAAAGTAAAAACAACGTCCTTGTTTCCTTGTTTCAGTCCATTTCAATATTTCAAAAAGTTCCATTTCAAAAAGTTTTTGCGACTGACTGACAGTCTTTGCCGTATTATCTCGTAGCGTATTAAGTCAAAATCACTAATAAATTTTTTTTCTCAATACCAAAAAATATGTCATGTTATTTATATAAAATATTATTTAACAATACTATTTAAATTAACAGCAATAGCCATTTTAACAGTATAAGAAGTAAAATAGGAAATAAACACAAGCAAACAGTTCAGTCAAACGTACTAAAGCAGTGCTCTACATAGTACAGGATTTAATTCCGATGTAAATATAAAGTTATGAAACTTAATATAGTCCTTAAGCCAAATCTATTAGCTCTGGAACAAGTAATAGATTAATAAGACCAAAGATTGCCTGTTTGACATACTCAAAATGAATTATAACTCATGTTTAAACACTATCTACATAAGAGCCAGCGGCAAATTCCCGAAGGAATGGCTGGGATAAAGCTGTTCTCTGCAAGTACATGAGCGCTGAACAGTTGCTGATGGCCTGGAACTCGCATCTCCGAAAGTGTTTAAACAAATTTTCAAACAGGCACTATTTTTACATATAAATCACATATCTTAGGTCTAAACAACTATATTCTCATAAAAATATGGTGCGTTTGCTCGTCTGCCATGACACTCGCTGTGAGAATGCTGACAATGGAGTGATTCAAACGGTGAAACAGTTCCCTTGGAGATATTGGTTGAATATCGCATGGCTGGAAAGTCCTCTCAGCCAATCAGATTCAAGAACCAGAAAGAACTGATATATAAAAGTATATAAGTGTTTCATTATATTAAAGTTTGCCAGTGACCAATTCTGTTTTGGCAGGCTCGACTTTTTCCAGCTCAGCATATTCAGTAGTAAACAGTTTCTTGTTGTATCATTAGTGTTGTCATCATCATTTCTTTCCATTTTGAGAGTAATTGGTCATGTAGCACCATGGCAGTGTCAAAAAAAAAAACTGTACTGAGTAGCCGTGAGCAAGGCTGTCAGGTTTCAAGTCGCACACCACCAGGGTGTTCTTCACCAGTCAAGCAACTGCTATTGAGATGAATGGTAATGTTAACAGCTAGCTTTCTCCAGCTATTACAGAGCTCCTTGGTAAGCAGCATCTAGAAAGTTTTCAAATCCATTTGAGATTTGATGTTGGCATCAAAAGGAAGTGGCACAAAACGTTGGTCTCAATTTAACGCAGTAGGGAAGGAATGTTTTATGGCGATGGTCTTTTCTTGAGATCTGATAATGAGAAGCTACAGCCTCATAAAACGCTACCTGCAGGGCCGCAGGGAGCTGTCAGATCAGTGTGACACGTGCATGTATGCGCAGGTGTGTATGTGTGTGTGTGTGTGTTGGATGCCTTCATCGTGAACATATTCCTTGACGTCTGGCTTCTTCTTTTAAGTGTGCTGCAACTGAAGATGGGGAATATTTTGTTTACAGTATACAGAAGTTGTCTTTAAATTTTTTGTGTAATCCAGAGATATGGTTAAACCACCTCTTTTACCCTAAATTTGTACAAATATGGACAAGGCAGACCAAAGACCTTTAATGTTATTCTTGTTCTCTGTATGTGAGTCAGCAAGCAACCTGAATTTATCTGTATGGTCCAACAGAAAGGGCAAAAAGGTTTTAAGACCAATCAAAATCCTGTATTAATTGCCTCACAGTTGTTCTACTGCCTCAGGGATGCTTAACAAGATAACCATAATTACTTGCCTTAAGTACTACATTTTACAAGGGCAAATATACTTATAATACCACTAAATAGAGTTTTACTTGATAATCCAGTTGCTTCTTTAAGACCTGAAGGATATTTACTTGACATATGCCTGCGGTGAACCCATAACATGAGGACATGGTTGTCACCCTCAAGCACTCTCTCTCAGTTTACGCACTTACATGTGAAATAGAATCTGACTGCAGTGAAACAGTACAAAACAAAACAAAACAAAACAGCTACAAAAGGAAATGTGTAAATGTGTCATCTACTATCATATACAACCGGATAACTATAGTTGCCTATTTTAAAATAATTCACAATGTGTTTTTGTATTGTTATTTTTTTGCTATAAAATATGTAACTTTTTAAAGTGCATGAAAGAAAAGCAGTACTTATAATGTTACAAAACAAAATATTTAAAGATTTATATTTCAATTAAATGCTCTTCTTTTGACCTTTCTATTCATCAAAGAATCCAGTAAAAATGCCTGTAAATGCATTGTTTTCACAAAAATATTAAACAATAAAACTGTTTTCAACATTGATAATAATAAGAAATGCTTCTTCAGCACCAAATCAGCATATTAGAATGATTTCTGAAGGATCATGTGACACTGAAGACTAGAGTAATGATGAAAATTCAACTTTGCCATCACAGGTATAAATTACATTTTTAAATAAAAACTTCTTTCAAAAAAAAAATATATATATATATATACATGACACATTTCATGTTACTAAAGACCACTGGCAGAAACGTTATACTTAATAAAAAAGTGCATCTTGTGAAAACATTTGCGTACAGATTTTATGCACAGATACATACACAGTTAGTGAATGAGCACCACTGTGAGCAGGATAGTCTGTTTGCTGTACATGTTTTGAAAATAGATGAGGCTTTATCCTTCTGTCATAGATGGATTTGGCTTTTGCCCCACTTTCTCCCACAGGCTCAAAATCGCTTGCAATTCTCTCTGCAGCATATCCAGACATGCCATGGTCCTGAAATGGGCCAATCCAAGCTACGGAAACATTAAAGAAGAGAAGAGAAGAGGAGACACCAGTGGGCAAAGAAGATGCAGAGGATCAGGGAGGAAGCTGTACGCCTCGTTCATCTCTGTTTATTCCTGCTGTCGCAGACTGAGAGAACAAGAAGGGGGAGAGGAACAGGCTGGAGAGTTACAGACCAAGCAAGGAAAGCTGAAAGAGAGAGAATGATAAAGACATGCCGGTGGACACTGCGGTTTCGCAAGGGCAGGCAATGGGGAAAGGTTAGTGAAAACAAAGGAAGTGGACAAACACACACACACATACAGGAAAGTGCTGATCCATGGTCCCCGTCTGGGAAGGAGGAGAAGGTGCATTGATTGTGCACAAGCCACAAATGAGAAATCCATTGGGGTTAGCTGCTCCTGGCTTGAATGAGAGAAAGGGGCAGAGGAGGTCAGCTGGGTGTCCGTGTCTTTGCCAGGGCATGGCAGAGCTGGCAGCAGATACACAGAATCTATTAAACAGAACATGGCCAGGAGGGTCAACAGTTTGTACCAAGCCATGAGGTCACTCAAACGCTAGGCGTTTAGCCAGCTGGATAACATGTTTAGTGTCAAGCCATGGGAAATGTTTCATTCATCAGCCTGAGATGCATACACATACACTTGTCTCACATACAGTCTAGAGCATACACAACAATACACAAGGGACCCTGTAGTGTAAAAAAAAAGGATATTTGTAGAAAAATTAGAGGCATCATGCATTTGTAGGAAACCCTCCATCGGCCCAAAAACGGAATCCGATGGCAAGGGCGAAGGTTTAACGCGTGTATGTCTTTTCAGCGCCCCTGTGAAGTTCACTTAATTTCTAGAATTTAGTTTCAATTTTACTTTAACTGCTCGTTTAATCTGACTCCAATTTCAAATGATAATTACTCTTAGATGGTGTTTCCAATTAGAAATTAATCATTGGTTATGCATTAATTTAGATTTTTGATTATTCTGATTATCTTTTACTTTCAATTATTCGTTCACTGTGGTCCCGGTATCGCTTTAGAAAAGTCACTTCGGCCGATTGAGTGCTTTTCTCGGACACAAACATTGGATGCAGGGCAAATATCTACCTTTAAGTCGGTCGCGCTCTGCTTACTCGTAACAAAAAGCATAGTTTTTATATATTTACGAAAACTGCAACTTATTTAAGGCAGCGATAGACAGAAATCGAAATGGACTTAATTGATGTGCCCTATGCTCCATATATTAAACCTTCCGTATGATCAATCCTGAACACAGATTTGCGGTAATACCTTCGCTTTAATCTACTAGAAATAATGAATTAAGAATAATGCAGAATAAATCAAGAATAATATTTATTTGTCAAGTAAAAATGTATCATGCCAATTACATAGTTGGACAATTAGAAGCCAATTCAGAAATAATAAATGCATAACATCAGTTGCTCAAAGAGTAAGAAATGCACATACACACAGTGGTGGATTAGTGTTTTTAAGACACTTCCCCATCACTGTATGGGGGTTTCTGGAGATCCCACATGACTGCTTTGCACTTTACCTTATATACCCAGACTAGAACAAAGGATTTGTAAATATTTACTACACCAACACCTGTTTTGGGGGGAGAGGGGTGGGTTATCAGATCTCTTGAAGAGACAAAAGGAGGACAGAATTCTCCTTAGTTTTCAATCTTCCTCATAATACCAGTGACTGCTGTGAAATTGAGACCATTTTACCAATCGCACTAAGATATTTAAAATGATACCAAACAATAGATACACAAGTTACATTATTCATCTTGAAGAACTTTCAGTGACTTGAGCTAGGGGAAGGGAAGGAGGGTTTGTGTGTGTGGGGGTTGCATACTGTAGATGTGTGGGGGCAAGGCGTTGTCCTATGCTATTTCTTTGAGATCTTCTCTCCCGATGAGTTTTATTGCTTTATTGCAGGGCACTTGATCTCAGTTTTGTCTTAGCAGGAAAATCAAGTCTTACGATTTTTTTAATTAATTTTTCTTTTTAAGTAAATGTATTTTAAATTGCATCTTGGTACACTCTAAAAAATTATGGGTTAAAAACAACCCAGGTTGGGTTGAAAATGGACAAACCCAGCAATTGGGTTATTTTAACCCAGTGAATGGGTTAAATGCTTGCCCAACCTGCTGGGTAGTTTTATTTAACTCAACTATTGTTTAAAAATAACTGAGATTATCATTGCTTGCTTAAAATGAACCCAAAGTATGTTGAAAATGAACATTTATTAATATGTTTAATAAATGAACATTTATTAATAAGTTTAATGAATAATAATTAAACAATAAGCATTTATTAAATTGCTTATTAATAAATGTTCAGTTTTTGATTATCATTGTTGCCTCTAGTAATTATGTGTCTAATTTCCAACCTATTTTGAGTTCATTTTAAACCAGTCATATTAATTTTTAAACAATAGTTGGGTTAAATAAAACTGCCCAGCATGTTGGGCAAACATTTAACCCAACCGCTGGGTTTTTCCATTTTCAACCCAACTTGGGTTGTTTTTAACCCATCATTTTTTTAGAGTGTACAGTGTAAAAACTGCATGTGCATTGTAACAGTACTTATTTAGACTGGACAGATTAATATTTTTAAAATATCAACCTAAAAAGTGTTTTATCTATGCAATACATCCTACTTTAATTTAGGTGGTTTAAAAAGTTAAAAGTCATATGTTTCATCTCATATTTCCACGTTGTATTGGTTTATTAAAAGTTAACCCTTCATTGTTAACTAATTTATTGTCATTTTATATGCATTTCGTGCACACAAAGTATTACATATAGCATTGCTTGTTTTTTGCTTCAGTCTAGCCAGTCTTTTTAAAAACTGAGCATATACTGTACACAGTATACCCAAGGTACTATTTAGTAGCGTGACGTGCGTCCCAGTTAATCTTTACGCCACGGGTCTCTCCTTCGTGAGACTGTAAATCTCTGAACTCATACTTCATCCACCCACAAAAAGTAATTTAGAATCCATTCGTGCCCCTCTGCCACCACTCAGACCTAAAATAAAGAGCAGCCGTGGATGCCTGCTTGCTTTTCATCAAATCATTTACCGTTCCCCTGATGCTAGTGAACGGAGAGAGTCTTTTTTTTTTCTCATTACCTCCCACCTCTGTTCAACTCTATTCAAACATGGCACCAGAGTCAAACATAATCTCAGCTCCGATATGATAATCCCCCCAGACCATTTCGGATGGAAACCTACCAAATGCAGAGAAGGGAGAGGATTCATTATCAATGCCCCAAGGGGGAGCAGGGATAGAGGTTTTGGGCAGTAGGCAATGATGTGTTCAAGACAAGCGCGGCTCTCCCACCTTGATCTTAACTGCAGAGTCGGCCAAACCCATCTCCGCTGGGACATTGTAACTGGACAGATAAGCATTAGTGGCAGAGGGTGACAGGTGAAGGAGAGTGGGACGGGTGGGGCAGGAGCGGGTGTGGTGGATGCTGATTGGATTAAAAATGACCGCTTTGCTTTTATTCAGTTGTCACACTGTGTTAGTCACCTATTGAGCCTGGTGAAGCGTGCCACACCTGTCAAAAGGGCCTATCGTGTCTATTGGTGTCTGGACATGTTTGTTTTGTGTTTATTTGTGTTGGTACGGTTTATGAAAGATTTATGAAATTTATTCACCATGTTTCTTTCAAATATTTACAAATTCAGTTTTCAAGTTACAGTGTCTGCAAGAAATAGAAATCATTGAGTATCATATATTTTCCAATAAAAATGATGATATATATTTATATACAAATGTATATCTGATGGTTTTACACACACACACTACTGTCAAAAGTGATCCTTCAGGAATCATTATAATATTTTAATTTGGTACTCAATGAATATCAATTATTATTGGTGCTCAATTATTAATAATGTTTCTTATTATTATCAATTTTGGTCTTTTACTTATATTTTTTGTAGAAACTGTGATACACTTTTTCATCTTTTGAAAAATTATGAATGTCATGACTGTCACTTTTGATCAAATGTATGTGTCCTTGATTAAAACTATTAATTTCTCTCATTTTAACATTGATAATAATAAGAAACATTTCTTGAGCACCAAATCAGCATATTATTAGTTCTTTAAAATTGTAATATTTCACAATATTTTTACTGTATTTTTTATCAAATAAATGCCACCTTGGTGAGCATAAGAAACTTCATTTTAAAAAATATCTGTTTATATATATATATATATATATATATATATATATATATATATATATATATAGTGTATATAGTATATCTGTTCATATATATAGTAGTTAAACCTCAAAAGTATGAAACAATCTTTTGTTTAGTCAAGGAAAGGGGGAAAAAGCGACGTCACTGAGTTGCTTTGGAGAAAACCTTTAATTCATGTTTAAATCCTCTCCATAGATTTCCTGTTTGCTTTGGCAGAGTTCTGTAGGTGTGATAGCTCACACTATGGCTGTTGTTACTGTTTTTGAAACCTCCTCCTTCAAATACGTGTATGTGCGCAAGCTCCAAAAATGGTACCACCATTGCATCAACTTGTCAGAAAAATATCTTCTTATACCTGACAGTGTGAGCGAGCTAAAAAGGAATCAAGTGCAAATGGGGAATGAGAGACATCAGAAAAGAAAGAGAGAAGTTGCTGGCCAATGAAAGTGGCCCCTTCACAAAACCAGATGGTAGTTTGTAGCCCATTAAACACTAATCCTGTGTTTTATTGCCTCAGTTAAGCTTCCCTATTTATCACAGGTCATAATCACACTATTATGTGGCCTAAGAGAATGAAGAAAACTGGTGCAGTGATATCATCTCTGGTGAGTAGGACAATGTTTATGTAGAACTGAAGCATTTACATGCAAAGTCTCTTATGTCGTTCTAAACATGTATAACTTTCTTTCAAAAAGTATTACGAAGACTGATGTGAACAGTGTTATTTTAGTATTATTTTTATACTATTATAGTATTTACTAATAATTTGAATTAGCTTTAATCTTTATATTTTCAGTGTTCATTATAATTTTAGTTTGTTTTAGAAATGTAGTTATGTGCTTTCAGTGAAATTGTAATAAGTTTTTTTTATATAGATAGATAGATGGATAATTTTTGTTAACTGATTTTTTGTTAACTGAAACTAGTTTTTTTTTCTTACACAAATATATATATATATATATATATATATATATATTTCAGAAGCTTAAAGGGGATCTATAATGCCCCTTTCACAAGATGTAATATAAGTCTCTGGTGTCGCCAGAATTTGTCTGTGAAGTTTCAGCTCAAAACACCCCACAGATCATTTATTATAGCTTGTCAAATTTGCCCCTATTTGGGTGTAAGCAAAAACACGCTGTTTTTTTGTGTGTCCTTTTAAAACGCAAGTGAGCTGCTGTTCCCCGCCCCCTTTCCAGGACAGGGCAGAGCTTTAACAGCTTGCGCTTTGGTTGCTCAACAACAACAAAGCTGGAGAATCTCATGCAGCCAAAATGACGATTGTCAGTAACGGTGTTCAGCACTGATGGAGAGACTCAGGAAGAAGTTATAACTTTTAGAATGCATGGACGTTTCTGAACGGTTAGTGGATAAATTTATGTAGTTGTTGTGGAGTTGATTCAAATCATCGACTAGCATGTGCCGTCATGTTAATCTTTTTTGCAAATCCATCATTGAATTGACCCTCGTTTGTAAAGCAGTTCGGCGTAAAATGACAGCATGGTAACAATACTCTACTGCAACAACTCTTCCTCTTCTCTAAAGCAGCCCAACATGGCCTTGCCCCCTTTGTTACGTGTTCTCAGGGGCAGGGTTTATGTAAATTTTGGGGTTTATGATGTCACCAACCCAGGAAGAAGCTTGTTGTAGTCCCTACCAGCCGTTTGTTATAGTCCTTGAAAAGTGATTTCTGTAAAAGAAAATATCTTCCTTTGCATTGAAATTTGAGCATTGTAACTTTGCAGATGTTGTTTATGCTCAAACAGCAACATTACACACTAACTAAAGTTAAAAAAGTGAAATCATAATCATGGACCCCTTTAAAAGTTTCAATCCCCAAAAAGGGTCATAATACAGCCAGACATTCCTATTTATCTGTTGTTTAATTAGCATAATAACATTGCTGCTCTACAGACCTTCTCCTTCAGTGTAGTGATTTTAATTTGAATGGCATAGAAGCGAAAACGCCTGAGGTGTAGAGAAAATGTGAGAATACAGAGTTGTTAGTAACTGGCGGATGTGTTTGCTCTCTCCAGACGGAACAGAGAGGTGGAATCACTGATAAAGAGGGAACAGGACAGGCAGGATAAAGGAGTGTGTTAGGTTAAACGGAGACGTGGATGGGACAGCGAGATTCTCATGAGCGAATAAGAGCGAGAGGAGATGGAGGGACTTTAAGAGAGACAGAAAAAGTGAGAAGAGACAAAGAGGGAGCAATGTGTCCTCTACTGTTCCAGCCCTGAGGCGCATGGTCACCTCAGAGACTGTCCACTGAATTACCCACAACTCCTGGCTGCTCTCGGGAGTGTCTGGACAAGGGGAGCGGACAGGAGAAGTTAATGAGGGGAAGAGACGGAGCAGGTCTCCAGGGACCCCCGTGGGGTTTGGTGTGACAGGCTGAAGGAGTTTGCTCACTCTGATTGGGTAATTAGTAACATGGATTTGGCCCACAGAGTGGGAATTGATTGATTAGGTAGTGGAAAGATGTTTTTCTGCCATGTCTCTAGATGCTTGGGCACTGGGAGCCCAGAGGATAGAGGTGTACACACACACTTTCCTACACTTACATTAACACTCTGGTTACATTTCTTCTCTGGTTTGCCACAATTTTGACACCTCTGTGCATACGCTTTGGTAAAAAAGAACAAGTGTAAAAAGTTCTAATTAATTTAATGCAACCTTAAATTAATTATTATATTCAAAGAGTGATGTTAATTACTGCTTCATATTTGTCAGCACAATCCTCATTGGCAAGAGAGAGGAAGAGGCAAAGGTTAAGTAACTATTTTAAACAGAAGTTGCTATTTACATGAGTGATAAATATTACTTGCTTTTGCCTTAAGCAAGCTTTTTTTTTTTTTTTCTAACATAACCTGACCTCTTTAGTATTCTTAACTTTTTGTATGTTTGGGTAAATGCCGAAACTTACAATATGGTTGTGTTGACAGCAAAAACATGAAAGTGTTTCTCATGCAGTCCTTTTATCATGTTATAATTTATATTAAAATATACTGTATATATTTTTATAGTAAAGTTACAATTATCCTATATTTGATACAATAGCCCATAACCTCAACAATTTGCATGACATAATAGGCAGATAAATTTACAGTGACAATAATTTCAGCTACAGTTACTTTTATATAGATATTTTAGCTACACATGTCCCAAATAAAAATAAAATAAAATAAAATATTAAATTATTAATTTTTGTTATTATTATTATTTTAAGTTTAGGTTTAGGTAAAGTGATGTAATTTTTGACATGGCATGACATCAGCAATCACACTGAATGAAGCTGTTATAATGTCAAATTAAGTAAATGTATTACTTAAGTGTGACTGTCACAATTCCCCTGTGTTTTTATGTTGTTTCATGCCTTAGTTTCCTGTTTCTGTTTGTAGTCCCTTTGTAGTTCTTTTGTTCATTGGTTCCCCTTGATTGTATTCCCAGGTGTTCCTTGTTTCCTTTATTAACCTGTGTATATTACCCCTGTGTTTCCCTTGTTTACTGGTCAGTCACTGTTCCACTGTAGCTACTCTTGTTCCGTGTTTCCTGGTTTCCCCGTGTTCTTTACTTTGTTTAGTTTGTTTTAATGAACCTTTATTTGCACTTGTGTAACCCCTCCTGTCCTACTCGCCCAGCTTAGAGGCATCTTGAGGTTTACTGGCAAAGCTAACTAGCTGGCCTCCATTACACCCCCCCCAAAACCTCACTTCCATCCGGGTCACGGCACCAATGTAACCCCTCCAGTCCTACTCGCCCCGCTCCGAGCAGGATTCAAACTGCCATTTCCGGGCATGGGAGACAGGTTCACTAACAAGGTTGCTAGAGACTGGAGCCTATAGTGTCAGTGGCTAGTGCACCTCTTGATATCAGGGGAGTGAGATTTACCTGGCACAGCTCTCATTAGCTGGTCTCTGTTACACTTGGATCCGCCTCATCTCACATTCCCATTACAGAGTAAATACAGCAAAATTCCATTACATTTTTGATCCTATAGGAATTGAAAACATTTGTACATCTACAAAGTTGTTCATATGCAAAAATATTTACATTTAGATGATGTCAATGGATTAATAGTATATGTTTCACTGACTATGTAAATGAAATTGTATGAGTGCCAGAATCACATTTTATGTAGACATATCATTGCTTACTCGCATTGTAATTCAAAGAAATTCACTCAAGCTTGTCAGTGTAGAAATGAATGAACTAAACTTAAAGAGACCTTTCTACTGACATCTTTGCCTAGTGTCCCTGCTCACTTGTGTAAACATGCCATAGCCCTGCTGCAGGAGGCATGAGAACTGCAGATGTGGCCAGAGCAAAAAACTGCAATGTCTGTAATGTAAGAGGCCTGAGACAATGCTACAGGGAGACAGGAAGGACAGCTGATCGTCCTTGCAGTGCCAAACCACTTGTAACCATGTGTCCACCCAGATGTGTTTGGGAATGAATGGATTGGTGGAGGAGTGGAGTAACATCTCACAGCAAAAACTGGCAAATCTGTTGCAGTCCATGAAGATGAGATACACTGTAGTACTAAAAGCAGCTGGTGGATACACCACATACTGACTGCTACTTTTGATATTGACCCCCGCTCTATTTCAGGGACTCATTATTCCATTTCTGTTCATCAAATGTTTGTGAAATTTGTTTATGTCTCAGTTATTAAATTTTTTTATGTTCATACAAATATTTACACATAATAAGAAATTTTCTGGGGGAAAAACAGCATTTGAAAGTGGGAGGACGTTTCTTTTTTGCTGAGTATATTAACAAGGTCAGTTTGGGATACTGAAAGATTTGCTACGGCCATCTAACAGCAATGGATTAAGTATTTCAATTATTTGACAATAATCAGCTTGGCCAAATCTACAGAACAAGAATGTTTTCATCAAATTCAGCTTAAGCCTTTAGTTTGGGGATTTCTGTAGCGTTTAACGTGACACAGACTAATGCGGGCCACAATACATCGCTTTCCCTTGGACGTGAAAATGCATTCTTGTGTGATTGAGACCTTTATTGAAAACCACCCGTCCTCTCATATCAATCATGTCTAATCCATCTTCAGGGAGAACCGCGCAAATCCACCGTCACCCCGTGGCTCCTGGGAATGTGGCTCGGGGAACGACACAGGGGAGAAATCTTTCTGTTCGAGGCCCAGCTGAGAACATTATTGGATCGGCCAGATTATGGGCAGGAAAGCAAAGAAAAAAGAAGGTCCAAACAGGCTGGATTTAGCTCTATGGTGACTGTCAGTTACAAGGCGGGAGTCTGCAACGCTGAATGCTCATCAGGAGCTCCCACGGTGGAGGTTCACCCATCCCAAAGGGCACGCTGCTTGCTTTGGGATGGCATGGGATTACAGGCGGTCCAGTCTTAGCGGAGCCTCAGGTTGGCAGGATATTAATTAAGTAATTATCATGCCGTGAGGCGCAGCTATGAATTATGCATGAGGCCTTGATTGGGACATTTGTGATTGTGTAATCTAATTTCAGCCATATGTCTGACGCCTTTAGTTGAGTGTCTAACATCCGACAGCCCCCAAGCACAAATACACACAAAGACATTTTCAGGTTTTCAATTATGTTTGAAATTCAAACTTATTTAAATATGAACGTCATTTGCACTTTAGAGACACTGTCATCATCATCATGAATATTTTCAGAAAGACTGGAATACCAATATATTATTGATTCTTACTCATATAGGGGAGACTGGGACTAGTCACACTTTTTTACTTAGGGCATGCTCGTTGACTGTAACTGTAACTCAAAAAATTGTTTATTGAAAAAGTCTGTAACATTTTGTAACAACATGACCAAATTGAGGCCTACACTATTTCAATTTTATAGAGAAAACACTGTATAATGTTATAATTAATTCAAAACACTAAGATTTAGATCAATAGCCCCAATCTCCCCTAATGCATTTTTCCTGCAGTTATTCTGAAACATCATCCAACAAATATTCCTATTAACTATACCTCTGACCTGATTTGACATTTAACAGAACAAATTTGTCATTGGAACAAAAGAACAGTTTCCTATTATGGTAATTAGAATGAAATTAATTCATCAGTTTGGATTATTCTTCATGTTGATAAAGACTGAGTCCAGATTAACTCTCTTTATCCAGTTCACATAATGGCATTTGCTCAAGTGTAAGATTAGGCTAATCTGAGAGCCCACAACAATGATCAATAGACCAGATTACTCCATTATGGAAATAATGAAATAAAAATAAGCATTTAAACATTTGTCCCTAAAAGACAGATCCCAAATCATGCAAAGTTATGTCCTGTTATAGTTCCATTTTCACTCTGTTTAACCTGTGTCTGTTTTCCTGATTTCCTAAGTAGTTTCCTCATTTGTTAATTAAAGGGATAGTTCACCCAAAAATGAAAATTATCCCTTGATTAACTCACTCTCAAGCCATACTAGGTGTATATGACTATCTTATTTAAAAATATCCTTAGTCCTCCAAGGTTTATAATGGTTGTGAATGGGGGGCCACGTTTTGAAGTCAAAAATTATGCATCCATCCATAAAAAAAGTGATTCATATGACTTCAGTGGGTTAATAAAGGCCTTCTGAAGTGAAGCGATGCATTTTTGTAAGAAAAATATCCATATTTAAACAATTCAAATAACTAGCTTCCAGCGGACGACTACGCAGAATGTGCAACGTTATAGGGTTAGTTCACCCAAAAATGAAAATAATGTCATTTATTACTCACCCTCATGCTGTTCCACACCCGTAAGACCTTCGTTAATCTTCGGAACGCAAATTAAGATATTTTGGTTGAAATCCGATGGCTCAGTGAGGCCTGCAGCCAGCAATGACATTTCCTCTCTCAAGATCCATAAATGTACTAAAAACATATTTAAATCAGTTCATGTGAGTACAGTGGTTCAATATTAATATTATAAAGTGACAAGAATATTTTTGTGCACCAAAAAACAAAACAAAATAATGACTTATATAGTGATGGCCGATTTCAAAACACTGCTTCATGAAGCTTCGGAGCGTTATGAATCTTTTGTGTCTAATCAGCGGTTCGGAGAGCCAAAGTTTGGCGGTTTGACACACGATCCGAATCATGATTCGACACAAGATTCATAACGCTCCAAAGCGTAATGTCTTACGGGTGTGAAACGGCATGAGGGTGAGTAATAAATGACATTATTTTAATTTTTGGGTGAACTAACCCTTTAATAAATTTAGATCGGATGTAGACTGACAGTGTGAATAGCCTTTGTCTACATGTGACAAATACATTATACAAGCCATTAGCATATCAGATCAAATCTTAATCTAAAACTTTTTATTTCCTCAATATGCCTGGGTGTCTTTTTTTATTTATTTATTTGATTGAATTGAATTGATTTAATTATTGCGGCAACACTTCAGGAAACAATTATAACTTTGCAGTATATTCATGATAATGATTATTCTGATTAACAACCTTTCTTTTGCGTATCGTTACTGTAAATGATCCCTGCAAGATGCCTGTAATGGTACTCGATCTGCAAGAAGGCAATAACAAAGCCAGCACAAATCAAAAGTGTTATTACACTTCAGCAGCTGAAGATATCTGTTGATTTTGGCACTGACAGCATGCTGTGTGGGGTCCCTACTGTATCTGCTTCCTCTTCACTGTGTTTTACTCCCACACTTTTCTCTTTCCCTTGTTTTATTGATAAAAGAACGTGTAGTGGGATGTCTTTCTGTTCTCTCACTTCATAATTCAGGAAGAAGCCGTACATTCACAAGTCAATAATGAGCAAAACATCTGCAGCAAAAGTATGCAATGATGGCTAAAAAACTGTATTCTAGTATTTGAATTGTTTCAGTGCTCTCCGAGGGTCTGCCTTCTCTCCTTTTCTAAAATGGACAGAGGCTGAAACACACACTTATAAAATTAAAGTTTGCTTTAGTGAATAAAGTAAATCATAAAATTAGAACTTCACACATATCCCGCTATTAAGATCTAACTTTTAAAATATTAAACAGGTGGTTGATTATGATTTCACTTTTTTAACTTTAGTTAGTGTGTAATGTTGCTGTTTGAGCATAAACAACATCTGCAAAGTTACGATGCTCAAATTTCTATACAAAGGGAGATGTTTTCTTTTAAAGAATTCTCTGTTTAAGGACTACAACAAACGGCTGGTAGGGACTACAACTAGCTTCTTCCCAGGTTAGTGACATCACTACCCCTAAAATTTACATAAACCCTGCCCCCGAGAACACGCAACAAAGGGGGTGAGGCCGTGTTGGGCTGCTTTAGAGAAGAGAAAGAGTTGTTGTAGTAGTGTTGTTACCATGCTGTCATTTTACGCCGAACTGCTTCACAAACGAGGGTCAATTCAATGACGGATTTGCACAAAAGATTAACATGACGGCACATGCTAGTCGATGAGTTGAATCAATTCCACAGCAACTACATAAATTTATCCACTAACCATTCAGAAACGTCCAGATTCTAAAAGTTGTAACTTCTGCCTGAGTCTCTGCATCTGTGTCTGACTCCGGTTTGAACAATGTAAGGCTAAACACCGTTACTGACAATCGTCATTTTGGCTGTGTGAGATTCTCCACTTTTGTTGCTGAGCAACCGAAGCACAAGCTGTTAAAGCTCTGCCCTCTTCTGGAAAGCGGCCGGGAGCAGCAGCTCATTTGCATTTAAAGGGACACACACAAAAACGGCATGTTTTTGCTCCTCACATCCAAATAGGGGCAAATTTGACAAGCTATAATAAATGATCTGTGAGGTATTTTCAGCTGAAACTTCACAGACACATTCTGGGGACACCAGAGACTTATATTACATCTTGTAAAAGGGGCATTATAAGCCCCCTTTAAGATTGGTGTGTAGAGGTCTGTTCACACCATGAAGGAAAACTGTAGCGATAACTATATTAGCATCCGTACAATGGACAATACACAACTCTGTATGTCCAACAATGCGGAGATGAGTTACTTTCAATTCATTCCATTTGGAAGCTAAGCTACACGTTCGTACAGGGGACTTAGTTAAGAAATGCTAAACTTTATGCAAATGTGAGACCGAAAACACTGGCCTGCATCGCCGTAAGGTGATACTTCTGTCATGCATTTCAAAATATGCTGACTGAGCTGAAGTTTCTGCTGGATTTAGTACATAAATCATATTTTGTACATATTACAATATTTCATTCAGTTCAAATGCAGTTTGGATACTTTCTTTGCAAGTAAACCCATTGTGCTGTGGTTTTAATATAATTGTGGTCATATAAATTGCTTGTAAATGGTATTCCATATGCTTTAAAGAAACTGTAAACAACAAATACAACATGAATTCATATTAAATGTTCCCTCCTTATTTCAGAAGTCCACAAACCCCTGATATCAAAGTATACACGGATATCTGCATGCGGTGCAGTTCCACCCTATACTTATCATCAAGGGGTTCATTGATTCAGGTGTTCTTTTCTTACTTGATTTTTTTTTCTTCACTCCTTTCTTATTGATTTTGAACATCTGTGTATTGGGCATTCGGTACGATGCTGAATGGATTGCACGGCGCCAGAATATCTCTCTGTGCGCCTGGTAATTTGTATCTGAATCATTTATCTTGTCCATGGCGTGTTCTTGCTCGGCCAACCTCACAATCTGATTCTGATGGTTGACTCCAACAACAGTTTGTCTCTGTCCCCCTCTTTTTTAAACATTATTTTTCATTTTCTCTTCTTTTTATGCATCCGTTGTATTGTTTTGCTGGTAGCCATTTGGGATTTTCAGTCTAACCACAATCATGTGTGCGCAAAATTGTTGTGATGTACATGAGAGATGTTGTAATTCAGCTTTTACAGTATAAACAACAGTTCAAAATGCATCTAAAATAGTGAATGTAGCACCATTGACTTGCTGCAGCTTTAAAGAGCTCATGTTCTGTTACATCTGTGTTACAATGCACATCCTTGGCTTAAAGAGCTCCCCAGTGCAACGGCTGCACTGGGGAAGAGACTTAAAACAGACACATAAGAAGGAGAGGAGAATAAAGAAAAGCGTTTCTCCTCTCCCGAGAGCGAGCAGCCGTTCTCTCCTTCTGTGTTGGGTTTGAGAGCAGTTCTTTGTCTTCTGTGTTCCCTGGACCCCTGCTGTCTGAAAAGAGCCCACTGCAGGGGCCTGACTGAACTCGGACTCTGATTTCTGTGCTAAGGGTTCACACAGCGTAGAGCCCGTTCCTGAGTTAAAAGCACACAGTGAGTTTCTTCTAAATTGTTGATTTTTTTTTTATCTGACACAGACTTTACGATTGAATTATGCTTCGGGGTTGAGCTTTGAAGACATTCGATTTTATTCCACAGTACACCACAATTTTCACTGAAGAAAATGCATGATATTTCTGCATAAGCTTGTGTTTCAAAACTAAGTAAACTGACTAATAGGCAGCAGTCTTCTAAGAAAACATTCTAAATAGTACACTAACATTGAAAAGTTTGGGGTCAGTAAGATTTAAAAAAAAAAGAAAAGAAAAGAAATTAAAGCTGCAATATGTATATTTTCGCTGCTAGAGGTCGCCTATGCAAAACAAAGGCGTAGCTTGATGACGCAGAGTTTGAGTGCGGAATCTTGGGAGATGTCGTCTTCACCTCACAGCCAGTAGAAAAGAATTGGGATGGGACTCAGGCAGAAATCATGTTCATGGATGAGATTATTAACATTACTGTAGTGTGAAGCAGTGCAGGTCCGAGTGATGTTGGAGCTGAACGAGGTCGCTGGAGCGATTGCTAATGAGAGACGAATGGCATGCAATTAATTTTTAAATGTATAGTATGATGGAGAAAATGCTGTATTACTGTTACTAGAAATAAATCTGCATCTGATAGTGTTTTTCTCTGAGGCATGGTAAAAGAATGGTACTCTCGAAAAATCAAGAAAACTAGATTTAAACAATAAGACTAAACATGTTGAGCTATATAACAATAATTCATTTTCTGTCTATAAATGTAACCAAACAGTTGTTCACTTGTCTAATAAAACATATAATATATTAAAGCGTCTTTAGTGTTTCCATGGTTTCTACAAAATAAAACCATAAACCGAGGGTAATGCGGATATGACGCCACTGACAGGTGACTCCCAGGACACGTCCCGTATCCTTGGTTAAAATCATGATTTTCTCACTATTTACAAATAGTTGGAAACATTTGGGATATTGTAAGTACTCAACTGAACAAAATATACACTGGCCTAGTGGTTTTTGGATATTTTACTGCAAAAATCGTATATATATATTTTGCCTTTAATAATTTTATTCAGCAGGGATGCATTAAATTGATCAAAAATGACAGATCTTTATTATAACAAAAAAAAAAAAATCTATTTAAAATAAATGCTGTTCTTTTGAACTTTATATTCATAAAATTCTGAAAAAAATCTGACAATTTTGTTTCCACAAAAATATTAAGCACAACCATTTTCAACTGTGATAATAATAAGAAGAAATGTTACTTGAGCACCAAATAAGGATATTAGAATGATTTCTGAAGATGTGACACTAAAAACTGGAGTAATGACTGCACCAAATTTAGCTTAATAAATTACATTTTAAAATATACAAACATAGAAAACAATTATTTTAAATTGTAATAACATTTCACCATATTGCTGTTAACGCAATAAACGCAACCTTGGTGAGCATGAAAAAGACTTCTTTCAAAAACATTAAAAAGTCTCAATCCAACCATTATTGGGTAAAAAAGTTATTTTTAACTATTAACTATTTTTGTCAATAATTTTCAATATTGCATGACATATACATTTATTTTTTTGCCATTTTCTGCTATCTTGGATTTTTTTCACTAAAATGCAATGCTGCTTTCACTTGCACTATAGAATTGTTTCCTTATAGTTTGCCCATAAGAAGCAGCATATTAAGATGTTGCCTTTGTTTTAATATATGAGCACTTTAGAGTCTATAATGTCTTAAAATACTTCCTCTACAGTCATCTCATAGGTTTTGGAACTGAACAAGGTATACGTTTCAGGTATACATTTTTATCATATTATGTGTTTGTGCATTCTTTGGGAATCAGTGATCTTGCTAGCACCATACTCTCCTCTTTGAGCTGCATATATAACATATATGAGCGTGTGTTTTTGTTTCCTGCAATGATATCTTCAGAAAAAAAAGGGGGGGGGGGGGGGGGGGTTTGTAGATTAAATTCACTAGGGAAACTGTAATTAGGGCATAGACATTCCCCACCAAATTATAAATGTTCCATCTTAAATGTTTAAAAACGTAATAAATCTATTTTTATTTTATCTATTTTATTCCTAGTGTGACAGATGTGCCTTATGTGACTGAGATTGGAGACACACACATGCTAGCGGTAAGGGTATGACGTGTGTGAGAGCCAGAGCAAGCGTGTGGCAGAGTTATATTTAGCTGGGCTTGTGTGCTCATTGTGTGAGGACCGTGGATAGCTGGAATCAGGTGTCCAGGTGTCTCTCTGCGTTTAAATTAGCACCTCTTTGAGCTGCCCTGCTCCCGTTTAGACTCTGGGAAATATGTGCTCTCCTCACATTTCACCAAGAAAAGCTACAACACTGCAGGCTAAAAACCCTTTATTCCCCAGAACCCCCACCCCCCCCTCTTTGCCTATTACCCTTATTCTCCTCTCAATCTTTCATTTCCCCATTTTATGGGACTAATGCCATTTCAAAGACACATTTGGAAGCGTCACTCATGCTGATCTCCTCCTCGTTTTGCCTCCATTCACTGGCGTCAAATGTCAGTTGATAACACAGGACAGTGTCTGTAATACGAGTGAGTAAGAGCATACATGGGAAAATATTGATTGAGTCTTTTAAATTGACCTGTGTTAAAACTTTATTACATTTTTCCTGATAGTTCAATACATAACTTAATGCAGTTCTGCTTCTGTTATCACTGTTTGTTCAAACAGAAGACGGATTAGACTGGTGCATGATTCATGCGGTTTGAGATAGGAGTATCATTGGGTGGTTGGTGGATTGGATCACAGGATCAGCAGGAGGTGGAATCGAACCTGCAACTTGGGCTTACGTGCTGCTGCTGATGTGCCTCTTGGGGAGGATGTTTAGTCAGTGAGAACTGTTCAATGACTGATAAAAAAAAAAAAAATTTAGAGCCTTGCACAACCAGTCAAAAGTCTGGAATCTGTAAGATTTTTAATGTTTCTAAAGAAGTTTCGTCTGCTCACCAAGGCTGCATTTATTTAATTAAAAATACAGTAAAAACAGTATATTATTACAATATTATTACAATTTAAAATAACTCTTTTCTGTTTGAATATATTTTATAAAGTAATTTATTCCTGTGATGGCAAAGCTGAATTTGCAGCATCATTACTCCAGTCTTCAGTGTCACATGATCCTTCAGAAATCATTCTAATATGCTGATTTGTTGCTCAAGAAACATTTATGATTATTATCAATGTTGAAAACAGTTGTGTACTTTTTTTTTCAGGATTCTTTGATGAATAGAAAGTTCAAAAGAACAGCATTTATCTGAAATACAAAGCTTTTGTATTGCTTTTGTATTGTGTATATATATGTATGTATATATAATATATATACTTTAGAGTCTATAATGCCTTAAAATACTTCCTCTACAGTCATCTCATAGGTTTTGGAACTGAACAAGGTATACATTTCAGGTATACATTTTAACAGTTTGTGCATTCTTTGGGAATCAATGATCTTGCCAGCACCATACTCTCCTCTTTTAGCTGCATATATAACATATATATATGCACAGCTTGTCAATGAAGTATGGCTCCAAATGCTAATCCATCTGAAAGCACTGCGAGTTTGAGTCGCTTGATAATGTACATTTGAAAAAGCAACACGCGTCAAACACCTTTCCAGATATGAGAAGCATTTGGAGCCATACTTCATTGACAAGCTGTGCATATATATATATATATATATATGCAGCTCAAAGAGGAGAGTATGATGTTCCAATCAATCAAGTGTATTTATTTTTTTATTATTATTTTATTTGAATGTCTGTAAATGGAGAAAGATGCTTCTTGTGGTCCAGATGGTGTAATTTCAGCATCTACCAACAGAAGCTAACTTGGGCCACACCTTGACTCCTTGTCTTTTTCCAATATATATATTAAAAAAAAAAAAAAAAAAAAAAAAGTATTGTAACATGGATTTGGGCTGCAAAAATATTTATTTAAAAGGGCTACTTGAACAGCAGAAAGCAGCATAAAACTCCTTGAAATCCAAATAATCTTTTTAAAACATAAAAAGAAACTCATTATTATATTGAAAAGAGGTGAAATGGCCAGAAAAAGAAAAAAATCCTAATGTACTTTAAACAGTTCATGCCTTATTGCTTGAGTGCAGCAGTAATATAACATCTCACACTTCACAAATGACCACATAAAGTAACACGGTATTAAAGAAATCTTTCTTTTTATGTTCTCATTCTATCCTTCCTCCCCTGAGGAAGAGGTGAGATTGGTGTGATGCAGGAGATTGTGAAGGCAAACAGAGCGTACACACACCTGGACCTTTATATAGGCGTCTAATAAGGTGACCAAGACAGCGAGCAGCTGTAGTCCAGAAGAGAACATTCACACGCTATTATTCTTGTGGTCATAAGACTAATTTATCAGACAGTCTGTTCACAACCAAAGGTGACAGAAGGTAGCTTTAGGTGGTTATTAGATTTCTAAAATCCATTGTGATAGATAATTTACAAGCATTTTCCTATCATCTCTCTTTCTGACTTCAAATAAAAGGTGCACTTTGTGTCTATTTTGCTCATTTTTTATAGCTTTTCTAAAGAACCGCTGTTCCATAACTCTGTTCTACTTTATCCCTTGCTACCTAAAGCTAGTCTCCACTTGTCTCTTTTATAGAGTGGGGCTGAGCAGTGGGCCCATGGGGGTCTCTCTAGGTAGCTGCAGTGAAGGCCAGCAGCAGCTGAGACCCATGGTTTGCTGCAGGAGCACCAGAACTTATTGTCACTCCATGGCACCCTCCATCAAAGCCATGATTAATAGAATGGGCCTTTTCTTTCCTATAGCCTCCAGCGCTTTCTCACCTTCTCCATTTATACTCTGTGCACAGCTCTCCTTCTCTCTCCTGTCCGATAACATTGGCAAGCTCTGCTCACATGGCAGGCAGATGCTTTCTGCTATCCTTGACGATCATTAGATATACTTTCATTTTACCGTGATACTGCAAAACAGTCAATACATCCAACTGCTCATAAAACCAAGACATTTATGAGATCGACAACCCTTTAAAAGCTTTATTGGTGGGTTTTAATCTTGGTGTAAACCTTTGACTCAAGATATTATTTACACTGCCAAACACATATGAGTTTCCTTCCTAAATCCACAACGTATAGAAGGTGAGATGCGATTACAGTTGAGCATTTTATAACATTTAGTTCCAGTCCTCGAATTTGATTAACCAAATGGTTAATGAAGCAGATGTGTCACTTTTTGTGCAAGATGTCTGCATTTGTGCGTTTCAGTCTATGCATTGGGGCTTTTCACTGACTCTTTCTACAGGGTCTTAAGTGAGTCATTTCATCAATTCATTCAAAAACACGGGTTCATTCAGGAATGAAACAGACAACTGTCTTTATGAGTGTTTCAGGGAAGTTAGCATCACAATCATTCCCTTGACAAAAATCCAATAGGATTTTTTCATAGTCTTTTGAAGTATTGCAAAAAATAAGTTCTGTGATCAACAAAAGTTTATGATTCTTACACGGTTAGCACATCAAGATAATTTTTGCAAATGAATGCAACTTTTATGTATTTTGAAGCCTAAAAACAGAAAAAACAGAAATAAAAAGCTAAATTTAGTCTATAAATGAACTACACCACCAAGCTTCCGACAACTCTTTCAATCTTCATTAAATGACACAATGAGGCTGGAACCGGAAGTGCTAAAATGCTAACTCATTTCCAGGTTTTGGCCTACAAAAATATGTCATTCCTGCACCACTCTATTAGTAAATCACTGATTCTTTTACTCAAATGATTTGTTCAAAAACATGGATTCATTCATGAATGAAACAGCCGACTGTCTTTATGAATGAGTCATTGAATAATTTACTCAATCAGTTTGTTCAAAAAGACTAATTCATTCACTAATTAAACACCACTCTTTGCATGACCTGTTTAGGCTTCATTTTGAACTATTTTCGTACTAAAGCAAAAATAAATGAAACAACTGGCAATATTGTGTTAAAATGTTTTCCTTTTTTTAATGTTAAAATGTTTTAAAAACTGTTTATACCATTGAACAAGCATTTCTATGCATCATCCTTGATCAGCTTTGGTCTTTGTTTTTGGTCATTTGAATTTGAAGCAAAGTTTATCCCCATGGGTTTTATTGTTTCTTTAGTAGCAAAGCCATGACTTTGGAAGGTCAAAGACATTACAGATTTTATCAGCTGTTTCTGATCTCTCTGCCAATGAAATTAACACCAGCACACTGTCTTTCCATCACTCTCAATTCCACCGTCACCCCTCAATCCTTCTCTCTATATCTCTGTGACTTCAATTCAATTCCTTCCTCTTGTTTTTCTTTCTGTCTTTCTACATGTCATGCTCCCTTTTTCCAAATTACATTATCTCCAATCCCTTTAGGTCTTCCTCTCACTTTAGTCTCTTGCCCTTTCTTTAATTCTTCCTATCTTTTCCCTTCTCCCTCTTTCCTTTTCTGTCTCTAGAGCTCCTAGTAAATGATGCATAGCTGGGTCCCAGACTCTGAGCGATCATTAGTGAGGTGGTCCAGGAGAGATGGAGTGAAGGATGATGGAGGGAATAAGAGAGAACAGCAAAAGACATGTTTCTGCCCTCGGGCGTTTCCCCGATTCGTCACCAAACTAGAGGTTGTTTGTGTAAAATGCCAGTAGGTGGCATTTCCTCGGCCCATGCTCATTAATTCTAACGTACACACATACACACCTACAGATATGCACAGTATAACACTTTTGCACAGTTTTTCCCTACGGTTGCTATAGCTGCTTGTTGACTGTTGCAGTGGTGAATGTTCCATTGCATTCTAAGCTGATCTTTGATTAAGTGGATAGTTTAGACTGTAAATTCTGATTGGTTAAGCCAAATGTTAAATGTTTATCACACCAGTGAACATGCATTCTGTGATACTGTGCCAAGTAGCAGCATTGCTTGGCAACCTATAGTTAGAAAAAACTACAGTATATTATTGGTGAACATTAGAATAGAATAGAATAGAATAGAATAGAATAGAATAGAATAGAACAGAATAGAACAGAATAGAATAGAATAGAATAGACTCTAACATACAGTAGGTGAGCAATCCACATTATAAAATACAGTACCAAAATAATTATAATTATATTACGGTAGCTCTGTATATTTCTATGGCATCACTATCGAAGAGTAATCAGCTTCGATTTAGAGTAATCTACTTATTGTAGAGTTTACGAAAGTTCTGTCATGACAACTCTCAGAGTGTTTGGCATGGTAATGGGTATGACAATGTTGATATGTATGGTCTTGGCAGAATAGATCTGCTACACTGCTGCTGTAGGTTATTGCTGCTGCTGCAGAGCAAGTACAGGACTTGCTATTGCCAATACAATACATACACGACACGCTGCTGTGAGCAAGTAAGACATTCTGCTGCTGTACAATAGAGCTTATATGAATTACCCATAGCAGATCTATACAGGTGGAGCTGGGGAAGGTGGAGGGTTTCTGAAAAGGCACTGCACTGCTAAGGCAAATGCTACCCAAGTATTTTGAAGGTGTGCCCTATAGATAACGATGTGATTACGAGCAGGTTGAGTTAAAGGGCCTATAAGCCTGCACCATCTAGAGTTTCATGACAGAACTTTGTATTATGAGCATTGAAGTGGTTGTCAACAAACGTCAGTAGACCGGGAAGATTTAAAAATAAGTGGTTCATTCATAAATTTGTAAGATATTCATGGTGTGGAATTACAAACCAGTAGACAGAACACAACAAGCACAGTGCTAAAAAGGGGCGGGGCTACATAAGGTCTATAGTACAAGAGGCAATACCAGACAATATATAATATGCAAAAGCGTACACAAGTTTTTATGAATTGTTTATTCCAATAATTATTAATAATGAATTTACCACACAAGCTCGAAAATATAGGGAAACAGAGCCTCTTACCATTGTCTCAAATATGTGCATTTACACCAAATCACTGACTGATATATGTGACCCATCTTGACATTTGAACTTTTAGTGTTTATAGTCAGTGTTCCCAAAGGCCTTTATGCGAGCAAATGCTATTTAATTAACCTTTTAGTCTCCATTAATATCACATACACACACATGCATGTACACATCAAAATAGTGCAAATTGATTCTTGATTTGGATAAATCAACTTACATCTCCCCGATGAGACTCATTTGCTCTGCTCATTCTCAGCGCATTATGCGTGACGTGAGCTAAATGCATGAGGAGGACAAACTAAATAAATGAGCAGAGAAAGAGAGGAGAGGATGCACAGATGTGAACTCAGTACACTGGGAAAAGAAACACAGCCTCAACAGAGCATAATCTTGTATTGCCACTTACTCTAAATCAGATTTGTTGCATGTATATTGCAAGTAAGAAGTAATTGTGGGGATACTTCAATTAAGAATGTTTAATGGAACAAAAACGTTTCCATGGCAATCAATTGTGTGGATATTTCAAGAATCAAGAATATTTAATTGAACTAATATCTTTCCATGGCAGTTAGAGCCACAACAGATAGCTAATACTAGGCCTACTACTTGTAAAATCAAACATAGTTAATCAAGTATATAATTCAAGCAATATTTACTTATTTGGAGGAAATATTACGAGTGAGTCCTTCTCACATTTAACTTGGCTGCCAGAGGCTTCTTCTCAACAGAATGTTCCATCTTATTCTCAAATCTCGCATTTCATGCTCAGGTATTTACACAGGTGACAGTGAGATGTGAGGACTGGATTACTCAGATCTGCGCTGCTTTTATGTGCTCTAAATGCCACAATGTGTACGCATCAACCAGGACCCAGCTATTTCACGGAGCGCTGACTCATTCTTGTATGAATAGATCAGTTTACTTTGGAAAACAATTTAAGATGAATCTTCTCACATAAAAAATAACCTACTATTTAGTGGCAAACCTGCATTTTGTGTGGAATACTGTAGGTCTGACAGCTCTGAAAGGTATTGTGCTTCTGTCTGTCAGCATGTAATTACAGACAAAAACATGCATTTCAGATTAAATTGTTTACCTGTGCCACCCGTCGACAGGAATATGATATATGCCAGAGCCATTTGTGAGATTTGAATTTATGAATTTGTCTTGTCTCCTTTTATGATTTTTAGTCTGTATATTTTAGTTTTTAGAACATTTAGTGCTCAAAGTTTATTTAATTAACCTTTGTCAGATACCTTTAGCTGTTTCAATAGGACATTTCTTGGGTCCTTTATCACTAATATCTAATTCCTTTTTGTGCAAGTTTTGCAGAACTTTGATCTGTTTCTCTCGTTAATGATGCTAACCATTCTGTTCCACTTATTACAAGCTAAGGCTTCTGAAATTGAAAAATCAGAAGGCAAAGACTCTCGGAAACCTCTGTCTGACCTCTCTGCCATGCTCTTTTACTTTGCTAGCTTAAGGCCACTCCTACATTTCAGCATGCAGCTGATGGAAAGGGTTCAAAGGAGCATGCGAACAGAAAATTCTCATTTTTCCCAATTGTTGTGGCACCTTTAATTTCATTAGGTTTTCCCCATACCCCGCAGGAGAGCTGAGTTTCTAGGGCAACAATCAGAGTAATAGTCTTGCCCATGCAATCTGCTAAAAGCCCCTGCAGCCCGTGGGCCCAGGTGTACCTGGGGATTAGAACAAGGCGGGACAGGTGAACTCAGCATGGAATCACTCACAAGTCATACTGATAACCATGCACACATTATTGCAGGGACTTTCCATTGTTGTCATATTGAGCTTATTATTTTCTATATGTTATATAACCTTACACCTACTCTTAAACTTAACCCACACAGAAACCTTTTTGCAATTTTAGATTTTAATTAAAACATAATTTAGTCATTTTCCTCATGGGGACCATTGGGAGGTTCACAGAATGCAGGTCTTGTCAGGTTTTTTCCTTGTGGGAACAAAATGTTGATTTAATTATTTTTCTAGTTATTTAATTATTTTTTTCTAGTTATTTTTCTAGCTATCCTAATCCTACACCTATACTTAAATATAACACATTTTTGCATTTTTATATTTTAATTAAAACATTATTCCCTTTATGGGGGAAGGTTCCCACAATGTAAATTATATATATATATATATATATATATATATATATATATATATATATATATATATAGGGGCTGTGCTGTATCGTGAATAAGGCTGAAGGGGTTGCTAACAATGCCCTTCACAATACAGCACTAACCTCGAGTACCTTATTGCTTTTATAAAACGGTTACCACACAATACAAATATTAAAGCCAAAAATATGTATCAATGCAACTTTCATGAAGTAAACTTTCAATAAAGCCTTCCTTCCGCCAGAAAAAAAATAGTCCCCAACAGTGAACAGCAACAGAAGTTACATTATTACGCCATTAAATGGCGGCAAAGACTGTCTTTATGAGTGTGTCAGTCAGTAGCAAAGACTTTTATATTGAAAAGACTGAATTGTTGTGAACACGGAACAAGACGCAACTGACAAACGCGTTGACTAGCGCTGTCAGTCACGGGAAAACCCCTTAAGTGTTAAAAGGGCAAGATAATACATCAGACATTTAAACAGTTTTTTTATTATGAACAGGACTGACCTGAAGGAAAATGCTAAATCTGAATGCAGGTAATAAACTCGCTCACTCTATCATTTTCTCACAATACTCTTCTACATAATACAGTAAGCTGCAATGAACAATATCAATTGAGATTGAGAACATACAGTTTACGTTGCTAAGAGGGGTTGCTAAGGGTGTTGTGTAGTGATACACAGAACTGCTGGGTGAAGCGGTCATAGCCGTGTTTTATCGTGAATAAAACACAGCTATTGACCAATCAGAATCAAGGACAGGAACTAACCGTTTTATATGTATAATATTTACCATCTTTCTTATATATATATATATATATATATATATATATAATGGTTGAAACATTATATATAGTTTTCTTTATGCAGTATATTACATATACATTCATATACAGTCCATAGTTGTAATGTAAAACCATCATGGGAACACGATGTTGTTACATGAGAACATGGATGCTACCATCCTAATAAAGCTTAATAGTATACTATGATCAGAAGAAGAAAACATATCTTACTTGAAATCTATGGCATGACTTCCTTTCTGGTGCAGCGGGGATAATTAGTCTGTGGTTTGGGTCAGCTCGATAATTCCTGAAAATAATTTTCTGTTATCCCACTCCAGTACTTACAGACTATATTTAGGGTTTTCCTTCATGAATTTAAGGAACAAGTTACATGCTTTTCAAAATTTGAAAGACAAAGCTCATTTAATGTGAACAGTGCTACTCATTTATTTGAGCATCTTTCTTATAATGACAATAATAGCATGTGCGTGTTCTCATTGTCTCTCTTCAATGAACAGCATCATCTTCCATTATTCATCCTCTTTACCCCCACCGTTCCATCACTCTCTACCTCTCCTTATATGCCTCTCACTCCTTATCTTCTCTCACCTCACTGTTACACGGCTCATCATGAGTTACATTTTCAATTAATCTCAACTTTTTTCAGTCTGAAGCACTGCAAATCTTATCACAATTGCCATCTGCCCAGTAAGTGAAGATGCATTTGAGATATGCATGAGAAGTAATGAAAGCAAACCGTGTTCCATTAGTAAGCTCTGAACTTATCTGAGCTGATGACACTGGCAGAGTTTCAAATCGACAGTTTGTTTAGCTAGTGGCAACATCTTATGGATTGAATTAAAGAAGCAGCAAAGTAATTCTGTATGTCATGCTCACAAATCTGTTATCATTTTTAAATGATTCCTAAACAGGAATGTCAATCATTCACTCTGTTGGTGCTTTGTCAAATCCTTTTTTTTTTTTTTTTTGTATTTTATGACCAAGTAAAAGTGTGAACACATCCATGTTTCAGGAAACTGAAGAGGGAGAGTCGAGGGGATTCATCACTGGTCTGCTATAAACCGTCAAAGTCAGGTTTGTATTAAAGACTGCCAGACAGTCATTTTAGCAAGAACGCTGTTTAACACTCTTTACGAGACTTTATTTTTCTACCCACCATTTTTAGCATGTGTTTTCACAGAATTTTTTTTTATTAATTTTTTAACCGCTTTAGCAAGTGTAAATAAAGTGTATTTATATATTCCAAGACTTTAAGCTGATATATGGTGAGGAAAAGTAAAAGTGGAAGTGCTGTGTACCTATTAAACCCATGTCAACATTTCATTCTCATTAAATATAAATTAAATTGTTGTTTACAGAGCATTTTTCCCTGTCTGCTTTAGCAATACCTGTAGATCAGGAACTGCTGCCCTTACCAGACTCCAATACATGGTCTTCCTCTATCTGCATTACAATTACAGTTCAAAAGATTCTGCTTCCTTTGGTAAGTGGATTGCAATTTGAATAACCTGTTTAGATTTAGCTCCTGTTTACAAAACCAGAGAGCTTTGACTGCAGTCTTCTAAGGGGTAGCAATGAAACTAAATGGACACACTGGAAAATCAGTCCATATTCAGCATCTGAAATGACTCAAAATCACATATAGGAACTGTCGCCCTCTTGTGGTGTTTTTGAAAACACTTTCATTAATGCACCTGATTGAAAAATGCTGGGAGGCATGACTGTGAATTGTAATTGTGTTACTAACACTAATACTAAATCCAGCATTAATACATGTTAACCATCCTTCATTATCAAACCACCCTTAATTAGCCTAATCATAATCATAATCATAGAAGATTAGGATTAAAGACGGGCAATTACATGGGAAAGGCCAAAATTGCATATGGCTATATACATAACTAAATCAAATTTCTTTGGTTATATGGTTAAATATAGTCAATTTAGACAACAATACTACTACTACTGGCAAAATAATGCAGCTCACCTTGATTAAGAAAAAAAATGAATATGACTATATAAATAATAAAATCATTTTCCTTAAGCTAAATCATTAAAATATATAGCCTACGTGTGTGTGTGTGTGTGTGTTGTAACAACATTTACATGTTGTAACAACATTTAGTTATATATTAACAACATTGTTGTTCATATATAAAATATTTTTCGTCTTCGTGAATCCTGGAGTCCGCCTCCGGGCTTTTCGTGTTTCCGTTCACATCTCAATTCGCGTCTCTGTTCGCCAGCGCTCAGTGTGGGTCTGTGAAGGTTGATGATTGGCTGATGGGAGATGAGAGTCTGGAGGCTCGCGCTTCATACCCGCGTTCGTGTGTTTACACTCAGTACTCTAGACACAGACGAGCGGCAGCGTCAGGACTATGGCGCTCCACAGATAGCAGCGGAGATCTCACAACTATGGCATTATATTCAGCGCTTACGGACAACTTTTTCTTCTCGTCCCAGCAGGAATAAAGCTGACAAGTACTTTTGTTTTCGATTCTTTCGCGGAAGATTCAGTGTTTTCAAAGAGTTGCGGAGAAAACGCGTTCAGTGGAGTTGTGAATGAGATGAACTTTACGCAGGTTGTTGGCTATCTTGTGTTTTACTACGGACGGGGACTGCAGTGTGCCTAACTGAACAGTTTGCGTTACTGTAATTCAAATTGTATTGCGTCCTAATTTGGGGAAACTCTGGGACAGACTGTGAGTAGGTTTTATTAAAAACCACGGTGCAGTCTTTTTTTTGTAAGTTTGTGAAGTTTGGGGAGGAACCCGCCTCCACATTTCACACTGTTTGAAGTATCCTTCGCAGAGGATTCAGCGAGACTTCAACCGACTGGAGCGAGAGCACCTGGGTGGAATTTGGCAGTTGCTTGACCGGGTGAAGATGCTCTCGGCGTGGATACACCGCGACCAGTCTCCCGCTCCCCTGCTCAGTTTAGTTGTACTCTGCGCAACCTTTCTGATCCATGCAGGTACGAGTCAGTTTTTTTTTCTTTTCTTTTTTTCAGTTTAAGAAATTGCACATAGGCCTATTAATAATAAAACACTTCCTTATACCTTCCGTCTTTAGATATACGGGAGCGCACGTATAAACATACACACCCAAAGCCACAGATAAGTTTAGTGATAGTGAATAATGATGTCGTCAAGCAGGATTTGTATTTCCCAACATTTGTCGACCATCAAGGGGATATATATATATATATATATATATTTAAAAAAAAAATCAGATGATTCATTGGTCGTTTATAAAGAAAGCTACATTTTCTGGCCTATTGCATAAAAGCTTCTACAACCTTGCACAAGAGACTGAAGCATTAATAGAGGAATTATGGAGAAACATGCATTCAATAATGGCTTTTGTTGTTCCACGTTACTAAATTTATCCATACATTATCTCAGAATTATAACAGGTGGCACTGTTCAGTTTATTTAAATATTAAAACCTGTACAGCGATTCTATCTATCTGGTAGTAAGGCAGTGTGATAGGTAACTAAGAACCAGATGAAGGGATGTGACTGCTGCATGTGCACTCATCTCTCTCTCCCTTCAGAGAGGAATATTCTGTTGATCTCCTCTCTTTCTGCTTGCCATGCTGAGCTTCCAAGCAGCGGATAAAAAGCAGAACCCCTGGTGTTCATGGAGTAATTAAGGTTTAGCTCAATGCCTTCCTGTCTCCTGAAAGACAGAAAAAAATAAACCTTGTACAAAAAGGAAACATCTGAGGGAAAGCAGAGAAAGTGAGTTCTGAACTAAAGTGTGCTGTTTTAAAATCTTTTATTTTACTTTTCCGATTAATGTAGTTTATGGTTATGTTTAGCACATGCTCTTGGTTAAGTGATGATATTTATTTCTCTGAAGATGTTTTTAAAGCTTTGTTTTGTGGACTAATACATTTTGCCAAAAGTAGCTTAATTTTGTTTTCAGTTGTTTACTGATGTGGTCTATAAGTCATGAGATGCCCAATACTGTTTAATAAGTGTACAGAAGAATTTGGAGGAAACAAAGTTGATTTGGCAGCAATGACTGCGCAGCAAGTTCTACATTCCTCTAAAAAACTCATCCTGAAAATAAAAAAATAAAAATAACCAAACCGTTTGCTGCCACATTTGACAAGTTATGGATATGATATGTTGATACCATACAGAGGAGACATATTCACAAGCAGATCATGTTGTGATGTGTTATTGTTTCTGCATGAAGGCTAGCCTGCCTTCTGTCTGACCTTAGAAGTGACAGAAAGCAATGAAGCGTCAAAGAAATCTCTCTCCCTCTCTGCTCTCTGGCCACATATGTAATCAGATTGACATGGAATTGCACATTCAAAGAGTTTAGCTGATTGGTTTTCCAATGGGAAGGAGAAATTGGAAAGAAAAAGGACAGGTTGATTTAACTTAAGATGTGGAGACGAATGTGTACTGTAGTTTAAGTGTCCTTCCCCTAAATGAACTACCTGCAGAAGATTCCACTGTAGAAAACATGCCTATTTTGCCCTGAGGGTTTTGATCGGGGCTAGTTGTCACACAGGGAAGATGTCTAAAAGTAACTATAAGGGTTTGAATTTGAACTGAAAATCTGAAAACTGTGTTCTGAGGATATTTATATGGGCAGGTTGTCACACGTGTACATCAGCTTCTAGATTGTTTCAGTTTTATGAATTTAATTGTGTTTTATAATTGATTTCCTGTTAAAATTTTGCAATAGAGTGTTGTGACAACTTACCCCACATACTGTAGTGAGACAACATGAACTGCTACTGGATGTGTGTTCAGTGATCTGTATCTTTAGTCCTACACAATAACAGTGGAAATGTTCAGTTGCTTTTTTTGTGTAATCAAGACATACAGAAAATGACCCAGTCTGAGAAATATTCACTGTTGTATAAAAGTGTGACAATTTGTCCTGGTCTCCCCTATACAGTATGTGAGAAACTCATTGTGCATACATGAACCATCTAGATTTTACAGAGCCCGTCTCTCGTTGAGAAGATGCCAGCACATATTTCATATCATCCATAAAACATCAAGATGGATAACGTTTATCTTCTCTCTCATTCTGTCCATTCCTGTATTCTACATCTCCCCCTCCTGTCTGTCTGTATTGTGGATATGCTGAGCTCAGATTTCCTGTATGGTACAGCTTTCTTAGTGTTGACATACACATTAATTACCCAGACTGCCAGGAACCCACTTCTGGCTCCTTTGCCCCATCAGCTTTTCTCCTCCCTGTGTGTGTGTGTGTATGCATGCAAGTGTGTTTGTTTGGCAGAACATCCCTGTGTACACGCTTGAGCTGGATTGAGACGGAAGACGTGTGCTGTTGTGTACGTAATGGAGTCACACTGTCTGGATTTGCGTGCGCATGTGTGTGTTTTGGGAGTTGGAGAAGATAACACACTCGAGACTGCTCTGAATTCAAGAGGATTAAGTTCAGGCCCATTGGCCAGCAACGCTGGTAGAAAAGTAGGCGGGAATAGGTCAAGCTGAAGTGCCTAAGGTCAAGACAGAGGAGGGAGGTGTGCTCTTGCGTGCCCATCATGTTTAGAGAGCATAACATGTTGGATCCTCCCAGTCAAGGCTGCCGGAATTCTCCGCCGGTAGTCCAGGGCGTGGGGGGATAATTGGTTATCTCTGAGAATTGGTCATCTGTGGTCAAGTTTGCTTGCTGTGTAATGTAAGATACTCATTGCAAAATTCAGTTTTCAATGCAAAGTCTACAAAAGGCGGAAAGGAGAGAACCTAGGTAGGAAGAGAACCAGTAAGCCTTGTAATTAGGTTTAGAGGAAGGGAAATGCGAAGGAAAGAAGAATGCATGGATCCGTGAGAGGTCCGGCAGAGATCTGAACCGCCAGTCTTGTGGTGTGCATTAACTTTATGGCCACTGTGGGAGGCAGAGAGAGGGGTGAGGAGAGGGCATTGTAGGAGATCGCTGGTTTTTCACTCACCCCCATACTGTATTATTCATCACTGTAAAGTGGCCCTCTTTAATATTTTAAAGCAGTCTATGGTCGTGTCTGTGATCTGTTTATGATGCAATGGATTCCTGAAGTGGTGTTGGACATGTGTAGTCTGTGCATGCAGGTGTGAGTGTCGGTATAGAAACTTGTTGAGCTGTTAGTAGCACTTCATTATCGCCTGAATTGATTATATGCTGAATTGTCAGATGATTTTTTTTTCTTACATGTATCTGTATCAGTCAGTATTTGATATACACTACCATTCAAAAGTTTGGGGTCAGTATTTTTTTTTTAAACTTTTATTCAGAAAGGTTGCATTAAATTGATCAAAAGTGACAGTAAAGGCATTTATAATGTTACAAAAATATTAAAGGGTTCACCCAAAAATTTAATTTCTGTCATTAAGTACTCACCCTCATGTCGTCCCAAACCCATAAGACCTTCGTTCATCTTCGGAACACAAATTAAGATATTTTTGATGAAATCCGAGGGTATCTGAACCGCAGCAACGTCATTGCACATTTTGAGGTCCAGAAAAGTATTAAAGACATCGTTAAAATGGTCAGTCACACAAAAAAGTCACTACAGTGGTTCAACCTTAATGTTATGGTGCGACGAGAATACTTTTTGTGTGCAAAAACAAAACAAAAATAATGATTTTATTTAACAGTTAGAAATGTTGTCATATGCAGTTGACATAGTGAATGCAGGGCAGGCTTCCGTGTTTACATCCGAAAGCCGGCTCAGTATTGACCAGAGCTATTCACGTGAGCAGCACGATGCATGCGTGTGATGCTGACTCAGGAGCCGGCCAATAATGAGTCAGCGTTCGGACAAAGAACACGGAAGCTCTGCACTGCATTCACTGCGTCAACTGCATATGACAGCACTTAAAATTGTTAAATAAAGTTGTTATTTTTGTTTCGTTTTTGCACACAAAAAGTATTCTTGTCCCTTCATAACATTAAGGTTGAACCACTGTAGTCACGTTGGCTATTTTACCTCCCAGGTGAAAAAAAAAAAGTACAAAATTAGTGCGTGAAAATAGAGCACTTTAGATACATTATAGAAATGTACTTTTTTTTTCACCTGGGCTTTCTGGACCTCAAAAGGTGCAATGATGTTGCTGCCAATCTGTGGTTCAGAAACCCTCGGATTTTATCAAAAATATCTTAATTTGCGTTCCGAAGATGAACGGAGGTCTTACGGGTTTGGGACAACATGAGGGTGATTACTTGACAGAAATTTCATTTTTGGGTGAACTAACCTTAAAGCATATTAGAATGATTTTTGAGAGATCATGTAACACTGAAGACTAAAGTAACCACTAAAAATTAGCTTTGTCATCACAGGAATAAATTTTATTTTAAAACATATGAAAATAGAACACTTTTTAAAATTGTAATTATATGTCACAATATTACATTTTTACTGTATTTTTAACATAATTATGGTGCAAATTGATGGTGTTGTACATGCACATCTGTGCATCCATATTTTTTAACTTGACAAAGCATGTTTAAAAATGAGATGCTCTTCGACAGCCAAACACTTCTATCTGATGCATATTTACTGTACATAGATCAATGATAAAAAAGACACACTCAGTCCCACTCCCAAAATACTCAAGTACCTGATTTTTCTGTTGATTTTGTGTTTCTAGTACACAGAATGACCCATGTGGGTAAGCGTGTGTGAAGCATGAAGATCAGACAGTTTCAGAAAGTGCATCTAGTGCTTAAGAGTAAAAGGGAGAGATAAAGAAGAAGCCAGAGAAATATATCTTAGAGAGATGTATTGAGATAGATGGAGCCCAGGGATTGCCTTTTAAATAGACTTTATTAAAAAAAGAGAGTGAGAGTGAAAAGTCAGGAGTCAGAAGCATTGGCATTCAAGCATCATTAAGTCCCTGGCATAGTCTGAGAGAAGAAGACAACGACGGGGTGAGAGGAGGAGGAAGAGTGAGGGACAGCAACAGAGAAGAGCATGTGATGAGCAGATCGTTGAGTGGAGATGTTTTTATTAAGGTTCTTATCGATGCCTAAACCTCTCTGTATTAATGGTGGACAGTTTTAATGCTTTGCCAATACTGTGCATGTACACCACCATAAATCTGGAACAAACAGGAGAGAGAGAGAGAGTGTGGGAGAGGAAGGAAGAGACTAGGTTAAAAAGATTTATTACATGGGTCTCTGTACTACTTGATTCTGATTGGTCCATAGTTGCATTCAGCAGTCTTATATTTATGTATAATGACCATTAAATGGTACATTTCACTGTTGATCATGCAACATACCATGCTATTTTCATGTCTGCCATATCACTTTGCTGTATGTCTTTTTATACCAGGATAGTTCACTGTAGTTACAATTATTATGGCAAACTTTTAACATGTATATATGGTGAGGACAAAACCTTTGCGAGATGGCCAGATGCTAGAAGAGACAAAAATCAGATCTGCATACATTTAGTTAGCAACGCCCAACTTCCTGCGATCCTATCAATTCCCGAGGATGAAATCCTCCCGCCCTACATTTTTTCTTATTCAAGAAACTGTTTCACTCAGATATACATCACAATAGGGAAGAAAAGATTATTGCAACTTCCGTTTCATGTCGGACTAGATGCTTTATTCTAATTTAGGTTAGATAATAACTAATGTCAGCTCAAATCAATATTTTAATATGTGTCTGTTTGTTTATTTATTTATTTGGTAAGTATAGTCTGGCAATTAAGCATTGTACTGTCTGATGGTCATTATCACAAAATAAACCTTTATTATGCAATAACGACCACCTGATATTGCAAAATACTTGTTGGACTTGCACCAGCAGCAGAAACATTGACTTCAATGATACATGAACTAGAGGAACAGAGAAGCCGTTCAGAGAAAGTTGAAGGGGAACATTGTGTGTAAAGCGATGGGTGAATGATGGGGAAGCAAAGAAAGAGAATTTAATGAAGTCAAAGCGAGGAGTGGATAGTTGAATGAGAATACAAGAGAGGGAGACTCTTCACCCCACCCGGGTTTACGGCAGCTGGGTGGTGGTGGTGGGTCGGAGGGGCGGAGAATGACAGGGTCCGTAGAAGAATGACTCGGTGGGGTGGCTTTGTGCCGGGGTTGAATAGAGAACTGAATGGGACTCTTTTCTGCCACCGTGTGTGGGGTTGTTTGTGGGGTGAAGGGCTAGAGGAAGGAGGGGTCGGCGTGCTCGCAACTCCTTTAGTCGGTGAAGGAGTGACTGACAGTGTATGTTTGTGTTTCCTGTCTCGGCTTTCCATTCATAGTCACACTTCTTATTCAGTTCTCACAAACAATACAGTCAAGAGCCGACATGCTTGAGTCGGAATTCGTGGGGCTTTACTGTACATATGACCAATTCTTTCATCTTTTTTCTTGCTAACGCCAACATAATGGCTCCACGCTTCACACTTCCTTTCTAGCAAACTGTAACTCCTGAATATTTCACAATGAGCCAGACCTGCAGCCGAGGCTCATGCCAAGCCAACAGTGTCTTTGGCGGACAGCCTTTCCCCAGGCTGCTGTGTCTGGCAGGGTCCAGCAACTGCTGCATACAGTAGCTCCATTCCAAGCCCAACTGCATGACAGACATCTAGGAGCTCAGTTTGTCAAACAGTTTGCTTTGAGTTGTACTGGCTAGAGAACCGAAACTACTCATTTTGATTGATAGATGGATGTGACTTGTAAAGTTGGTCTTTTTTTGTTCTCTAATCTTATTTTCTAAGTCTGACTGGCAAGCCGACTGCTTGCATCAGGATCTTGAAAGTAATATGTAAAAGTTAAAAGAGTTATAAAAATCAGGAGTGAAGGGCCTTCAGCTCAGACCCCCTGATGGTGCCTGTGGGGGTCTGGGTAGCATGTCGGATTCCTTTCGGCAGGGGTCTGGAAGCGGTGGTGCCAGGGCCACGTGAATAGGTCCCCTGCTGTCCACCTGCCTTTGTGCTTTCTGCCTTGAAAGAGAGACTTTCTGAGGCCATGGAGATTTCCCTCATCTTCTTAGCCTTCAAAGGAAGTTCAACCCGGTCCATGCCTGAAGATTAGACCTCAGCCAATCTGTGGTTTATGCCCAGGTGTGACTATATGTTTTTTTTTTTCTGTCTCACATGGAAGAGAAATGATAATTTACACTGATAAAAAGGAATATTCAAGGTAAATTCAAGTCTGTAGAATGCTGTCGATTGTTGCTGAAAATAACTTTTAGAACAAAAAATATATATATTTATACATTCCTTCAGCCATCATCTCTTTTTAGCATTTCATTGTTTTTATTGTCAAACACCTTTCTCTTTTTCTTTTTACTACTCCATTGAATTTCCTGTTTGCGCACTCCCTCATGTGCTCTCATTCTTTCTGGCTCCTTTATTGTGATGGGGGTTAGTGGAGTTACCTTTGAAAGGCGGTGTGGAGAATCCTATCTCTCTGAGTTTAACGCCTATTAAGACTCCCATCTGCCCCCAGGGATAGTGGAATATGGGGAGCTGAGGATCTCTGGGGGGTTTTATTAGGGTTCTACCATGGTTTGCATGCTGCAGGGGGCCTCTTGGGAGGGATGTGGCATGTCTCACCCGAGAACACGCACATGCTTGCTCACCGGCTGGTTTTCAATGTCGAAGTGCTGGAACGAAACGTCCCCTGTGTGTGTGGCGTGCTGGTAAAGGCAGCCTGATGGTGTGTGACCAAAGAGTAATGTCCTCTTGTGGCGTCGCTTTAGTTTTCTTTGTGCCAGATGTAAAAGGCCACACACAATGTGCTTTTGTAACAGAGCAGCCCTGACTCTGCCTGACCAGGAAATGAGAATGTGGGGTTTGACACTCGAGAAGTGTATAAATGTTAATAAGTATATATATAGAGGTCTTCAAATAGAGTTTCAGAGCAACAGCAATGCAGTAAAATGTTTTATGCACTGGAGTTTCTGCGTTGTGTTTGACCTTTACGCTTGAACCCGTTGGACAGGCACTCTTTACTCATCCAAAGCAGGTCATGTCTAGTCCAAGAGGCCTGGTTCCACAGTCAACGCCCTTGGAATGAGTGTCGTGGATTTTGGCTGCACCCTGACTGCTGGACTTGTTCTGGAACAGGCAAAATAGTGATGCATAATCCCTATGGAGTGCGTTGTTACCACTTCCACACCCTCTGGCATGACTCCCAAAATGTGGTGCTACTTTCCCACCGACCAGTTGCTAGTTCTTGAGCCGGTGCCCAGTCTTGTGCATTTAACAGGTTTCCACTGCAGAAGAAGGTGAATCAGGATAAATTGGTCCTGTAATGCCCCTTAAACCTGCTTTTAGGGGTGGGACATGTACACCAAGAAATGTTTTCATTAAAAGAACAACAACATTACAGGCTTCCAAGATTGATGTAAAGCAAAAATTGACCAATCCTGGAATCTGTTTACACTGGAAATGCCTGATGCAGAAATGCTTTTTTCAGAGAAGTTTTTTTTTTTACAGACATTACGTAAATGTCACGTGACACAAAGGCTCCCAGACACTATATTTTGTCGGTCAGTCTGTTGCTTTAAAATGAGCTTCTGATTGCATGAAAACGCTGAACCAAAATGTTGTAGGGCTGAAAAATATAGATTTTTGAGAGATCTTGATTCGAATGGCTTTTATAAACCAGTTTATTTTTAGTTTATCAAAAATTACGATTCCCAAAACAAATGATTTTTACAAGTTGGTTCTTTTCATTAACAGTTCACAGACAAATTACTGGTAGAGTCTGAAATACTGTATAATTTATGACATTAGCAGAACTAAATAAGCGAAATGAATATTATAACTGAAATATACCCAAATGAATTGGAAATCAGAATTGGAATCGGAATCAAATCAGGAAATTTGTATTGATTCCCATTACGATTACTTTAGATGTTAAATTATGTTCTCAAAACACATAAACCTTGTAAATAAAGACAACAAATGTATAGCCAAGTACAGTATGTCATTGTTCAGCTCAAAGTCAATTGAAATGTGGGGTCTGGTGCGAGAACCAGCACAAACTCGGTTTAAAAGGGGTGCGAGAGTTAGCAGAACCTGACAGGTTGTGGGATGATTGAGAGAGCATGAGTTGGACAGTTCAGTGAAGCAGAGTGTATCTTAAACTGGGGTTCACAGCAAGGCCATGTTCATAAGGCCTGTCAATCAGGTGTGTTTTTACACACCTCACTTGTGCAAAACCAACATGCTATGCTCTGTGTCTTTTAACACTTTACCTTAATCGTGTTTAGACTGGCATCTTGGTGTGTATTGTTGGCGTAATATTTGGATATTCTATGTGTACATATATTTTTATTTGTGCCCCAAGCTTCTTACCCGCTGATGGACAGATGGACGGCACGGCCGACCTCACTCTCACCTTTCTGCTCACTCAGCTCCGGTCCACCTCTCTGCTCCGATTAGCAGGTGAGCTGAGCACGGTGCAACGACTTGCAGACCCAAAGCTTTACAGGGACATCTCCTAAAAGCTGTCATGGCCAACACTCTTCCAAACCCCTTCTGCCTGTCCATCCATTCCCAGTGAGCACTGCCTTAATGTCTGTAAATCACAGCAATAGGGTTGGCTAGCGCCCTATCACAGTGTGGCTCATGTTTACGAGGATTAAGGAAACAGATGGACGGCCATGCTGACTGGTGTGGCTTCATTAACTCTCCGCGCGACCGTTCTAAACTCCGCCGCCCCTGCAAGTCTCGCTCCGGAGTGCTCCGCACAGAGCTGAGCCAAGACCTGAGGTCTGTGGGGAGGGGGATTGCACTCATGAAGCCTGTGAAGATGTTTATTGATCTGTAAGCTGAGATGTGGGCAGGGTGTTTCTCCTTGATTGATTAATGTTGAAGTGAAGCGGTGGGACTTTCTTTAAAGAATGATTTTTGACATCATGCTGTCAGACCAGTGTAGGGAGAGTTTTTTTTTTTTCTCCCTATGGAGTTCTGTATGTGATGATAGGTCTACAGTGTTGAGGTTTGTGGCTGTGTGATATTAGATTTATTTATTTTTATTTAAAATATTTATATATTAATTGGTGATATTGGATATGTATTGGCCAAAATTACATATTTAATTGTTCATGCTCATTAAGGTTAACTTTGCCATTACTAACAGTTGCTTAAAGTTAACCTTTTAAAACACTGTTTTAATAACACTGTTAAGTGTAATCTTTATCAAATCTCAAAATGAATATTATTATTTTATATTGTACATTATAATAGAGTAAATTATGTCACATAACCAATAAATGGCTTATAGTCAAAGTCTATACTTTGTTAAATATAAAAAAATTTTTTAAAATAAATATTTAAATAAATCACTATAGATATCCCTACAACATTATAACATAATGCATACACTGCTTTAGCTATTGTCATGTGCCGGTAATTATTGCTCCCCGTGCCAATAGGTTGCCGACCCCTGACATGCAGTATGAAAAATGGATATTCATTATGAAATTTGCTAAAGATTGCAGTGTTGTTAAATAATTATTGTTTTTAAAGTTGAACTTTAGATGACGGCAAAGGTAATCATGTAAAAATAGGAGAATTGTGCATGAACAATTAAATATCCAATAGCTAGCAGCCAATAATAATAAATTAAAAAAATACATTGGCTGTTTTTAAAATTGTTTCTTGCACTGAAGATGACAGAATAGTTTTGTCTTTTGCTGCAGAATGAGAGAGAGCTGAAATTAGTTGGCCTTATAATTTCTATTCCAAAATCAGTCTGTCTCAACATGTCTATCTGAGCCGTCTCTACTGTAAGTCACGTACAGTGCAGTTAAGCCTCACAGCCTAACCTTTTGTGTGACTGCACAAGGTTAGCCTAAACCTCAACCCTTTACCTTTGTCTGATGTGTAGCATTTTAACATTAAACGACTGAATCTTGAATCTTAATAGCTGACTTGACCTGGGACAGTCAGACAACCAGCATCCCGTGGGATAGAGTGGTTTGATAGAAGATGCTTTCGGAAGGACAGACCCACAGGGAGTCTTTGTGTGTATACTCCGGTCTGTCAGGAGAGATGTAAGAGCTGTAGCCTACAGTATGTCACTCAGGGGTAGACAGGTGGTGGAAAAAACAAACTGGCATGAAAGACTAACTTCTGTTCCGGGGTCAGAAAATACTTTCGGTGGAGGTCTTTATGTTACCATCTGTCCATAACAGGGATTTAGGCACAACAAAGACTCTACAGGGATCTATGAGGGTAAACTTATTCCCATGCACAGATTTTACACTTTGTTATTGCATTCACAGATTTTTATTTAATTTTATATTTAATTTATGTGTTTATTATTTTGTTGTTTTTTTATTCACTTTTCTGTCTTTTTGTTTACTTATTTTATTCTTTTATTCATTACTTTACTCTTACTTAATATTTTATTATTTACTGTTATTTATTATTTTTAATTATCTGTTTATTTATTATTATTTTGATGTGCCATCACTGTAATATCATCTTCTAGTCCCTCATAATCACTTCCAAATACAAATTTGGTACTTTTATTTTAGTTCTTGAATGAGCTGAAGGTGAAATGGTAGAGAAAAGAAGGCATGTGAAGTCTATCTCGCAGTCATTTGCTGCTTAAATCTTCATCACGCAGGCTGTCAGTAGCAAATAACGATTATGTTGCTGTGTACACACCCTCGTTATTAAGTGCAAGAAAGCTTTTGTTTCATTGATTTAAATTACCAAGAGTGACTGACAGGAAAAAAGCGAGTCTTTGTTAGTTGATGTGTCCACCCACGTCTCATACGCTTGCTTACAGTGGTGTTTGAGTGTGTATTTATTTGTGAGCACGTTTAGGTCAAGTGATAGTTATACAGTGGTGTGGACTGCGTAAACCTGTCCTAAATGAGGCCTGGACACTTTAGCGCCACAATTTACACATCTGTCCTGAAGGCACAGACACATTGGAAATAATGACCCATAATCGACTGGAGACAGTCGGAGAGAGAGAAACGGTGGGAACAAGGATAAACAGAACATATCGAAACAAACCCGCCCGTTCTCTTTCCCTTTTCCCTCAACGAGAGGGCCAATTACATGACTATGTCTTACCTGTCTTTCATCTAGTGAGGGGAGCACTGTTGAAATGACGGTCCTCTCGCATGTAATTACACAGAGACGTCCTGGATAAGGGTGTCTGTCGCACCCCATGACAGAGATACAGCCTTAAATACCTCAGAGGACATAAAAAGAGTCGTCTGACTCGTTTGATCTATCTGAACCTTGAGGCTGGTTCTCTTTTGAAGAGTCTGTATGCATGATCCCATTTTCAATCTAGTTTTGGTAGTTTTTTAGATACATTAGCACTAATGATAAATCCTTAATGGGTTATATTTCACTCACAGAATGTGTGATGTGTGAAAAAGTCTTGTCGAAAATCAAGTTCAAGGCTGGACAAAGGCACTCATAGAGACAGAGTTTATCAAATATATAATGACAATGTTGTTTTATAGATCAGCATTAATGCAATTTGAATAAAACATTTTTGTTGGTGGCTCTGCAATAGTATTTTAGGTTTGATATGTAACTACATGTAAATGATATTATAACTTTTATTACTCAAAATTTCTTCCCCAAGAATACAGAATACACTGAAATGAAGCTGCAAAGTGGTTCGTCACAAACTACTTGGATTTCTAACATTTAAAATATGATCTCATTTACATGTCAATGATGCCTTTTATTCAGAAACTTGGCCCACCCAGTCTCAGTGAGATTGTAAAGTATGACAGATACTGTTGTTCCTGAATATTTTTCCTAAATATGTTTCCTAAATTGTTAGGTTTAATTATCAGCTTGAGATTTCAAACTAACATTTAACATCAGCAAAGTTCTTGTGCAGTAAAATTACCACCTCAGGGACTGTGAAACTAAATATTCTGGTCTTTCATACTGTTACAACTTATGCACCACTAAATATGTTTGGAAGAACTGAAGGATGAACTGAAATTCACAGCATTTTAACTAAACTTCTGCTCACGTTTTTGAAGGCTGCTATTAGTTCACTGAGGGTGAACGTCATATTTTGTGACTACGCATTACTTTACGGAGAGCTTAAGACCTACTAGTGGTGCAACTGAAAATATACAGAGTTAGTTACAAACTAGCTAGTCATTACTAGGCCTCTAGTGTGGACTTTACTTTCCAATTTCAGTAAGAACTCACGAAAGTCTGGTGAACCCTAGCAGTTATCTTAAGAGGTACAAGTGTGAAACGTACAAGTTTCAAAAGAAATAATGTTATGTCTTTGTATACCTTATATAAGGTAGATTGACAGTATTTTCCAGACTAACTAGCCTTTAAATTTGGTGATTTCATTGAGCATAATAACGTCAGTCCACAGTCTGCTGTAAGATTTAAGAGGCATTGATGTCATATACTCGAATGGCATTTCGCCACAACTCATCCAAAGGTCAGAAAACAAAGGCTTCAGCAAAAAAACTGATTTTGAGCAAAAGACAGATAAATATATGAAACAGAGGAGCGGGTTGATTCATTTTGCAGCTATAGCAGATAAAACATCGTCATGCACATAAAAATGCCATGGAAATGTGCATGTGCGAAAAACCTTACTGGCAGTATGATAAACATTTTTTTGTTTTATATTTTTATACTTTATTATTTAATAATGTTCCAAAAGTAATTTCCAAAAAGTCTGCGTGTGTGTGTCTTCCACACAACATTAGCTGCCTCCTGTGTTATACTGCTCACAGCTGAAGCACAAAATCTATAGCATGTTGTCTGTTCCCATGCTGTGCTGAGTTGCCCCTTTTTGCCAACTTAAACACTATTTAATGCAGAGCAATCACTAAGGGACATGTTTCCTTTACTTTTAGTAGTTTCTAAACTCAAAAAAATAAAGATTTCAAAGGGGGGTTTGCAGTGATGCCATAGAAGAACCATTTTTGGTTTCCCAAAGAACCTTTCAGTGAACAGTTTTAACAATTTTTTTCTTAGTGTTTTTGTCTTTCTTTAATAATCTAAATAACCTTTTTCCACTATAAAGAACCTTTTGTGGAATCAAAAGGTTCCACGAATGTTAAAGGTTCTTCATGGAACCATCAATGCCAATAAAGAACCTTTACTGAAGAGTGTATGTCCATCCCACCCACATTTTAGGGGATAGTTGTTCATTTTTAAACAGCCATACTTTAAAGGGGTAGTTTACCCAAAATTGTCATTTACTCACCCTCATTTTGTTTCAGACCTGCGGAACAAAAAAATATATTTTGAAGACAATTTTTTTTGGTCCATACAATGAAAGTCAATGTGGTAAAATGTTGTTTTGGACCCCACTGACATTCATTGTATGGACACAGAGACATTTTTTAAAATATCTTCCTTTGTGCTCCACAGAAAAAAAAAAAAAAGAAAGTCATACAGGTTTGGAACGACATGAGGGTGAGTAAATGATGACAGAATGTTCATTTTTGGATGAAATTCTCTCATTTACTCCTCCTGTAATCAGGTCTCTCCTGGAGCTCCAGGTTTTCATGGACTGTTTTGTTGGATCGCAGCCTGTTGAGAGCAGGTTTAGCTAACTGGTTCATACTCGGTCACCAGAGGATTTTCAGTCCTTGTTTTCAGATTTGTTTTGAGGCTGGAAAGAGAGAGCTGGATGGTCAAAGGGAAAGGAGGGTGGAAGGGCTCGCAGAAGAGAGAGATGGCATAGGGATTAGTGTGGTTTTGATGAAATGGTGTTGTCCATCTCAGAAGACCTACACACAGACTTATTATCAAATGGTGTCCGCAGGAGGGAGTTCAACCCCCCACCTAATCTTTTTTTTTTTTTCATGCTCACTTTTTTCCCTCCTGTTTATTCAAAGGATTATGGATCCCTAATCTCTTTGAACCATAATTCAGATTAGATTCTGTATTATTTTTAGGGCTGGGCCTGTACCCAACTCGCGCTCATACCAACCATGTTACTCTAATAGAAAATTGATTAAAACGCTTGACCACTGTCCCAGATTCCAAGAACATGACATCAGAGTGATGATATAAACAGACTACATCAGTTTACAGCTCATGTATTTGTCGCTTCACCGTCGATGACACACCGCAATTGATTTCTTTACTGGCATGTTGGTGCTTTTGTTCGTGTGAACGTTTGAGCATGCCCACGGGGAGATCGAAGAGACTGAGATTGAGCAGGAACAAGCCAACGTTGAGAAGATTACTTGATGAGCTCTGTCATTGTGTCATACATATTCCCCCTTTAGCATATTTACTCTGCTGATTATTACTGCGTAGTGCATACCTAAACAGCCCTCTTTGTGTTTATGAACTGATTCATGGGCACAAAACACACTAAGGATTACATAGCCTGACCACTTGATGCATAATGTGCACAAAAGTCTGATTGTTTGGAGCAATGCAACTTATGCAAGTGCACACAGTTTTTTTTTTTTCCCAGGTCTGGAAATGAAGTTCAGTTAAGTTGATACAATGAGCTCTTCTGAAGAAGAACTAATCACTGGATTAGTCATCAGAGTTTTTAAGGCATTTATTAGCAAGTTAAAGGGTTAGTTCACCCAAAAATGAAAATAATGTCATTTATTACTCACCACTGTTATCACATGAACTGATTTAAATATGTTTTTAGTACATTTATGGATCTTAAGAGAGGAAATGACATTGCTGGCTATGCAGGCCACACTGAGCCATTGGATTTCAACAAAAATATCTTAATTTGTGTTCTGAAGAATAACGAAGGTCTTACGGGTGTGGAACGGCATGAGGGTGAGTAATTAATGACATTATTTTCATTTTTGGGTGAACTAACCCTTCAACTACCTGTCCATGAACAAAACTGTATATTCTGTGAAATGAGTGCTTTTTTCTTTTGAACTGATAGAAGTTCTGATAACAAAGTCTATACACATTTTCTGCTTTATTTATTTATTTTTGTTGTCATGTTGTCAGACAATCTCTTCTTGTCTAAATTAATGATTCTTGGATAGAATAAGATGAAGGGTTCCAACAGTCATGGAAGACCTGGACCTTTTATAAGAATTATTAAAGTCCCCCTGAAATCAAAATGTAAGTTTTTTAGCTTTTAGTATGAATATGTTAGCCTTAAGGTTATGAATAAGCTGGTTTGTTCCAAAACAATGACAAAATTTGCATTTAGGAGATATAAGCATTCAAAACTTACAGTCTCTCACTTCTGCTAAAATGGATCACGGATTTTTATGACATCACATCGCACTTCAGCTTCTCATCAGATCTTCTGTCCAATCAAATGCTCTCTAGAATCTGAAGTCCCGCCCCCTCCTACACTATAAACAGACGCTGAAGCTGCGGCATTTGTTCAAACATTTACTAGTTTCTACATGGTGAATGACACATAGTGCACTATATAGAGGATAGGGAACGATAGTGTAAATATGCTTTCCATTGACGCGAATGAAGTCTGTTTTTGTGTTAGTGTCACGTGAACCACCGCAGCACGAGCACAGTCTGCTCTGGTCCAGAGACACGAGAGCACAGAGTGGATCATATTCACGGACCTTTTGTGGTCTGAGTCGGCTCAGATCACAAAAGGTATTAATTGGACCCATTTGAGTTCTGCACAGAATGCTATAGTGATATAGAGGACATTATGAGGAAAAACAGTTAGAGATTAAAAGGAAACTGACGTTTTACCGAGTTTAACAGCTCTGGCCAAGCTGTGGTATAAATGAAACGTTATTGGCTATTTTAAAAAAGGGGCGGAGCTGTTCGGTATGTCCCGCCCTGTCTTCCTGTTTCAGTTGAAATTACATCAACACAGTGAATAATGCTGCGCATTCCATGACAATTTAGCGGGCCTTTAAGAATAAGATTATATTTCTTTATATATTATATTATGTTTATTTACATTTAAAATTTCCTGTGATGGCAAAGCTGAATTTTCAGCAGCCTTTACTCTAGTCTTCAGTGTTGCGTCCTTTAGTACTAATTTTTTGCTCAGAAAATTTTTCTTATTATTATCAATGTTGAAAACAGTTTTGCTTTATATTTGAAAAATGTGGAAAATGTGATGGTGTTTTTCAGGATTCTTTGATGAATTTAAAGTTGATGTCTTTTGAAACTTTATAAATATTTTTACCATCATTTTCGATGAATTGAATGCGTCCTTGCTAAATGGAAGTATTCATTTTGTTAAAAATGAAATTAATATTGGATGTAAAATATATAAAAATCTAGTTGTGTACCATACAGAAATCATGTTGGTGAGTACAATATTTTAAATTTGTTTTTTTTTTTAAATCCTTTTTTTTTAAATTCAATAATAAATTCAATAATAAATGATTACTAATCTCTAAAAACGTGATAGAAATTAATTGGTCAAAAAGTATGTTTGAAACTGCAGTAAGGACTAGACTGCAAGCCAAAATAATCTGTCTGTTTGAGATTGAATTACATCACTTATTTAATGAATGTTAGTACTGTGTCATTCAGAAGACTCGTGGAACTGTACATGGGCACCTGGGCTGTTATGTAATTGCAGAGGCTCATATTTAATACAGACAGAGACACATACACACTCATATCTGTCCTCTTCTACTTTCTCTAACATACAGTCTCCTGAAAGATGGGCTTTGCTCTTAGCATCCTCTTGTTGCTTCACTGCTTGTGTTTTTTCCCCCCTTGTTTAAGATGAATTATGAAACAAGAAGTGGAAGCAGAGAGCTGCAGCGAGCGAGCATTGAGGTGTTCAGCCCCAGGCATAGAGAGATACAGAGAGAGAAGGAGACTTTGTCTTCTCCTTTAGCTTACTAATGCATCCATTCCCACTGGACCTTGTAATACTCACCTAAGCTAAACAAATGAAAGCATGCACCAAACCTCATATTAGAATTGGTTTTATTGCTCATATGTGGGAGATTGAGGGGGTTGCTGTGTGTTTACACTAGCTTCCTCTCAGCCGGGGCCCGGCTCGGGCTGCAGTGTACATTTCATTATTCTTCCCTCCTCCCGGGAACGCCTGAGAGGATCTGGTGGGCTAGGCTAAACAGAGCACAATTAGATTATGAGATGGAAGATTTTAGGGCGCTGACAGGTAATTGGTCACCACTTCTTTTAATATCAGCTTCCCAACTTGAACATATTGGTGATGTTATCCAATTTACATGCACTTCTTCTGTGTGTTTTTATCCTATTTTTCTCTCGCCTGGTTCAGTTTGCTGATAGCAATCTCTTGCAACGTCTGTCTGTTTATCATTCCTTTGCCCTCTCACACACTCCCTCTCTTTTTTTTTCTCACGCAATGTTTTCGAATTACATTTCATGGTACAGTGAGATTAGAGCATGACTCGGAACACCCTCACTCATTTCAAACTTCAGGGATAGATTTTAAGTATGCATGAGTCGCAGTGGATGCAGACTCTCTTCTACCAGTCGTTGAATATTTTACTTCATAAAAGTTAACTAAGGACATTAATACACGACATGAAGTGTATGTCGAACGTCGTACAGAAGATGAAACATGGTTTAAATTGTGCACTAGGGAGAAATTTTGTTTTTCACTGTACAGTATTATTAAATATATAGCACTTAGGTGGGGTGATAAATTGCTCAATGTCGATGTAAGTGACTCATGGTTGCCTTGTAGCAGTGTTAAAATTTCTAGGCTAAAATATAACCACTTAAACTACATTCAGATACAGAGGTGTGATATTAGAGTACTTCATACATAGACTCAAATAACTTTATTACATTAAAAGCTGACTGGTGTACTCCAAGGTACATTAAAGGGTCGAGCGTGTTTATGTGCGGTGATAAAAATGAAAAGATTTTAATAGTATTTATACTTTTAATTCACCAGAAATGCACTGCACTGTGGTGGTTTTTGTATTAGCCCCCAGATATTTTGTGTTAATTTGGTTTATTTCCCTGAAGAAATCATTCTTGTTACTTGCTAAAAAGCTTTATCCCATTTTTAATCGTTATTTTAAGGTATTTTTTTTAAAAGCTTAAAAAACTGTTGTTACCAAATTTACAATTAAAATACCTCATTAAAATCAACTCCGTTCACACACTTTGCACTTTGGAAGTAAAATGTGTTTTATGTGTGACCATGTAAATGGAATTCATAGTGATTCATCAAAAAATACAATGTACTATAATCATGCAGAGAGCTTTGGTAGCTAAGTGGTGAGGTTTTTTTACAGGTTTGATCCCAGGATGAGGTGACCTGTGAACTGGCAATTATTAAGAGAACACTATTACCATTTTGCCCTTTGAGCAGGGTGCTTAACCTCAGGTTGCTCCAGGGAAACTGTCATGTCTGCTGAGTAACTATTCAGCTAAAGTTAAATTCCCTGAAGTATAAAGTCAGAAGACCTTCCATTCTGTTGAAAATATACTTACTTTGTTCATCTTTTTCATCCATTTAAGCATTTTATTTTCATGGTCTGCCTATTAATATATCAAGGAGCTGTTATTCATCTTAAAATTCTTGTTATTGTATTTTTTCTTGTTCCTTTAATTTGTTATGATTAGGGAATTTGGCAGTGATTCACTGCAGTTAAATTGATCCTGCTACTGGAGGCTTAGTAAATAATTGTTAAGCTTTTATGTTGCTACTTTTTAGTTAATAATCAAAACTTTTACAAGTACGTATTCAAACTAAATTCCATTAGGTCTGGAGGCCAGTTCTGTAGTCCACATTATTAGTACTGGTACTGATTAGATAATGTTTTAACTTTATTTAAACTTTGTGCTCCATACACTACTGTTCAAAATGTTGGTGGTGGTAATGTTTTTGAAGGAAGTCTTTTATGCTCCTTGTGATGGCAAAGCTGAATTCTCAGCATCATTACTCCAGTCTTCAGTGTCACATGATCCTTCAGAAATCACTCTAATATGCTGATTTGGTACTCAAGAAACATTTCTTGTTATCAATGTTGAAAACAGCTGTGCTGCTTAATTTTTATATTGCTAACCATAATACATTTTATTTATTTATTTTTTTTAGGATTCTTTGAATAGAAAAGAACTGCATTTAATTGATTGTAACAGTGTAAACGTCTGTCACTTTTGATCAATTTAATGCATCCTTGCTGAATAAAAGTATTAATTTCTTTAAATTACCACTAACTTTTGGACAGTAGTGTAAATGATACTGCAACTATTAAAGGGTCAGGCATGATTGCTCTGACCGCACTTCATTTACCCCAAACCATCCATTTGTATCTTCATTGTAAAGCTCTGATTGATTCGTATTACCTCTGCAATAACCTTTCATGTCTTTTCTGAGTTGTCCCATGGCCAGAGGCCCACTCAGGCCTGTTGTCAGTAGTTGTCCTGGGTATTGTTTCAGACGCCTAAGTGTGAAGAGTCAGTTCATACAAGACCCCTGAGATATGTAACATTCATATGACAGGCTTTTCTCTTAATAGCATACAAGCACTTTCAAAAAATACACGCCCATTCCACTGAAATAGCAGGTTCATTGGCCCTAAAAGGTTTGAGAGCATCCCTCAGGGACATTTGGATATTATATTGGTTTGAGTGCGTGGGTGTGTGTGAGGATGTGTGTGCGTGCCGGTTGCGGTGCGTATGGAAATTATTGTGGACTCATATTGTTTTTAATATTCTCTGGTGTGTGTGAATTCTACATTTTATGTAAAGCATTCACATGTTTGTGAGAGTGTTTACGTACAGCAGAGACTGTTATTTCACCTACAGTATGTTTGTTTTTTAAAGCTTTTACTTGGAAAACTGTTTTTGGCTTGCATGTGATTTTGCTATGATTTCACAAAGCGATTATAGGCGCTCGTGGAAAGATAATCTATTATGATTGACTGCAATAATCTGGGCTTTCAGGAGGGTGGAGGTTTTTTTAGTGAGGGGGGCCAGGATGTGTGGCATTGTTTTCTCCTCTGCTCCTGTAGACCACCCAGACCATGACATCATCTGTAAGAGCCCCCATATGTTGCCTTTGCTCATGTTAATGACATTTGTAAGTGGATTTACCCACTCTCTCAGATTTTGGCTTTAGTAACGGTCACCGTGTTGCCGTGGAATCCGCACGGATTTGTCTGTAACGGCACACTCGTAGATAAAGTGATTTGTCTAAAGCACCTCATGTCATTTGTCTCTGTCCTCTCGTCTAAGCTGGCTGGCCCACTCTAATTGTGTTTGGCTTTGTGTTTAAAGAGATAGTTCACCTAAAAATTTCATTTACTCACCCTCATGTTGTTCTAATCTAAACCTCTTTGACTTTCTTTCTTCATGGATGAGGAATGGAGCTTTCAAGCTTCAAAAAGGACACAAAAGGATCATAAGTCACTGAATTGTGCACTATATTCCAAATCTTCTTAAGCCATTTAATAACTTTTAAACGATAAGCTGGCCTAAATTTAAGTCATTATTCACTGATAATCATATTGATGAGCTGTTGAGAACTGCTGCTACTGGATAATTGATTCAGTGAGTCGAACGGGTTACTTCAATTCATGAACGAATCATTCAGACCTATAAACTGGATCAACCAATTCATTAAAAAGCTTTGACTCAAAAGAATGACTCATTCATGAATTGGACATTTTTAGCATACTAAAAGATGGCTTTCTTCTGTGAGACAAAAAAGATATTTTGAAGAATATTGGGAACTAAACCGTTACTGTTCCCATTGACTTCCACTGTATGGACAAAAATACAATGGAACTCAATGGTTCTGTTAATATTCTTCAAAATATCTTCTTTCATCTTCAAGTCATACAGGTTTGGAACAAAATAAGGGTGAGTAAATGATCACAGTATTTTCATTTTTGGGTGGACAATCCCTTTTATAGTTATTGCATGGAAATTAAATTTGCATTTCACAGAAGTAATACAGGTTTGGAATGACGTGAAGGAGAGTAAATAAAGATAAGCTTTTTATTATCATTTGAACAATCTCTTTAAGTCTATGTTCAGTCTAGTCTTTTTACTCTTTTAAACTTTGCGCTCTTGGTCTACCCTGCTCTAATTTAGTAGTAATCAATATTATTCTCTCTTATGCAGGTCAGACTCAACCTACATCATTTTTCTCTTACCTTTTCCTCATTATTTCACTCTATCTGTCCACACAGCATCTCCCCATCCATCTGTCTTCCTGTCTTTCTATTGATTTACCCTCTACATTTAAAACCCTGGCCATAGTGCTGTTTTACTATGAAGTCTCCTCTATTACACTCCAGCCTTAGAAATCTAGACTACAAGCTTAGAAATATAATAAATATGGCCACGAGGTACAGTCCGCCTTCTTTCTGTCTTTTTTTCCCTCTCTATCTCCGTCTGTTCAGTCACTCGGCAGGCTGTTTGGCTGATACGAAGCTCTTTTGAAGGTAAATCTTATGTCAGCTTTTGGCCAGAGGGACTGAGCTGATGAGAGGTCTCTTTATCATCCTAATGGGAGCCACATAGCTCTGGGCTTGCCTGCATGCGGTGAGGGACCACAGAAAGCTCCGCAATAATCAGGCCCATTCCACCCCTACTGCTCTGGAGACAGTGTCCTTATGCAGCCGTGCTATCTAGAGAACACTGCTGCTTACAAACAGCTGACCCAGAGACAGCATGAGACATCCATGCAGCATGTCAAAGCCGCTAATACTGATGCACACTGAGTGGAATGGTAAAATTATGCATATTATGTATAAAAGAAAACTTTGCAAACAACAAATATCAACTAGAATCTAAGTCTCAGGACATGCCTGTACCAAAGGGGTCATGGATTGGCTGGTTATCATGACCTCATTTGCCCCTGCTGGTAGATGTCATAACTACACCATCTACACCAACAAGTTTCTCCATTGACTAGCATTAAAAATTAGCTGTTTATTCTGACAGAATGTATTTTTATTATATTTTATATACATTACCGTTCAAAAGTTTGGGGTTGATAAGATTTATTATTTATAAATTTAAAATGCAATTTTAAAATGTAACTTTCTGCAGTGTTGTTTTATTATCGTTGATATACTGTTATAGTTTTTAATATTTTGAATTAGAAATTTTTTGTTGCATTTTCTTTAATTTTAAAGTTTTAGTAATTTTGTTGTGTTTTTGTCATTTTTTATTAATTTTCAATTTTTAAATGTCTATATTGTATTTATTGATTGATTTTTATTAGTTTTAGTAATTTTAGTATTGAAACTAAACAAAAATGAGATGTTGCACTGACAACTAGCTGAAATAAAATAAGTTTTATATTTATTTCAGTTAACGTTTATTCAGTTTAATACATAACAATTTTTTTTAGTGGTTTTAGTTAACGATAATAACCCTGATGTTCAGCATCCATTACTCCAGTCTTCTGTGTGAAAACCGTGATACATTTTTTCTTCTAGAAGGAATTTTAATAGTGTAAAATTGAGATGTTGAGATGAATTAGATTGCTAATTGATAGTTTTCTTCAGGTATTAATGCCCTATTTGCGAACACAACAAAAACACCCTTAAAATTCAACAGACTGATAATGAATCAATCCTACAGGGTTGTGGTAACATGCACAGCAGGGTTGTTTGAACTAATGCAGGCACAGAGTCTGCAGAGTCTGCATACTCTTCACTCCAAAGCACTGCCAATGTTAAAGAGACTTAACTCCTTGCCCAGTGCTTTGGCTGAGTGAAAATGAGTGGGAAAAGACACCATGAAGGAGGGAAGAGCAGCTGAAGGAGATGAGGAAGGAGACGAGAAAGAGACAGGGGACGTCATTGCTTGTTATCGTCATAGCAGGCACGGGGGCTTGTCACGCTAGTCGCTCTGTCTCGGCATCAGAGAGGAAAACATTCAAGCCCAGGGCTCTGGACATGTGACAGGACCAGTCTTTCTTGACCACAGCTCCCAGTAACATACTGTCACTATCTGTCCATCACTGCAGTGCAGCTGTGATTTCACACAACCTGCAGATTGTTGTATGTCAAGTGGAGGGCTTTCATTTGACAGGACCCCTGATAATGCCCTTTCAATTAATAATGCAATGTAACCGTTTCAAACTAAATTGATCAAACCATGCTGCCAAAATATAGTTTGAGGAATTAGATCAGTCATGACACATCAAATGACTGACGTTCTGTGAAGATTTGGAAGCTGATTACAGTTCCAGCATATATTCTTAATTCATCAGAGGTTGCCATATTTTCCCGCAAGTATAAATTTAGTCAGACTTTGACTTTCAGCATATAACTGACATTGACCGCGTCCATCCGCGTTTGTCTTGGGGCTGGACGATTAATTTAAATCTCTGAAATCTCAATATGGCTTACTGTGACTGTGTTAGTTCACCCAAAATTTAAATTTCTTTCATTAAAGGGTTAGTTCACCCAAAAATGAAAATAATGTCATTTATTACTCACCCTCATGTCGTTCTACAGCCGTAAGACCTTCGTTCATCTTTGGAACACAAATTAAGATATTTTTGATGAATTCCGATGGGTCAGTGAGGCCTCTATTGAGAGCAAAGCCATTGAAACTCTCAAGGTCCATAAAGGTACTAAAAACATATTTGAAACAGTTCATGTGAGTTCTTTGGTTCTATCTAATATTATAAAGCGACAATAATACTTTTTGTGTGCCAAAAAAAACTACTTTTCAACAATATCTATATGGGCCAATTTCAAAACACTGCTTCAGAGCTTTATGAATCGAATCAGTGAATTGGAGCACCAAAGTCACATGATTTCAGCAGTTTAGACGTTTGATAGGAGATCTGAATCACTAATTCGAAAACAAAAGATTCATAAAGCTCAGAAGCTTCATGAAACAGTGTTTTGAAATCGCCCCATATAGATATTGTTGAAAAGTTATTTTGTTTTTTTGTTTTTTGGCGCACAAAAAGTATTCTTGTCGCTTTATAATATTAAGATAGAACCACTGAACTCACATGAACTGTTTCAAATATGTTTATAGTACCTTTATGGACCTTGAGAGTTTGAATGGCTTTGCTCTCAATAGAGGCCTCACTGAGCCATCGGATTTCATCAACAATATCTTAATTTGTGTTCTGAAGATGAACGAAGGTCTTACGGGTGTAGAATGACATGAGGGTGAGTAATAAATGACATTATTTTCATTTTTGGGTGAACTAACCTTTTAAGTACTCACCCTCATGTCGTCCCAAACCCGTAAGATCTTCCTTCATCTTTTGAACACAAATTAAGATAATTTTGTTGAAATCCGAGGGCATCTGAACCACACATAGGCAGCAATGTCATTGCACCTTTTGAGGTCTAGAAAGGTAGTAAAGACATCATTAAAATAGTCAACGTGACTACAGTGGTTCAACCTTAATGTTATGAAGCGACGAGAATACTTTTTGTGCGCAAAAACAAAACAAAAATAACGACTTTTTAACAATTTGAATTGTCATATGCAGTTGACGTAGTAAACACAGTGCAGCGCTTGCACAATGCGTCGTGCTGCTCACGTGTACAGCGTCGGCCAATACTGAGCTGGTGTTTGGACATAAATACTGAAACCTGCACTGCGTTCGCTACGTCAACTGCGTATGACAATGGTTCAAATTGTTAAATAAAGTCGTTATTTTTGTTTTGTTTTTACAAAGTATTCTCGTCGCTTCATAACATGTAGTCACATGGACTATTTTAACAATGTCTTTATTACCTTTCTGGACCTTATGTGTGGTTCAGAAACCCTTGGATTTCATCAAAAATATCTTAATTTGTGTTCCGAAGATAAACGAAGGTCCTACAGGTTTGGGACGATATGAGGGCGAGTAATTAATGACAGATATTTCATTTTTGGGTGAACTAACCCTTTAAATTCCAAAAATTTGGTAATTAAATCAAATCTGTGATTTAATTAAATAAATATATGCATGTGCTGCCTGTTTCAGAGTTAAGCACAGCTCTGTTCATTTACACATGTGCAGCTCATAATCTAGTGTTTTAGAGCAGCTTGGTTCATAGTAAATGCTGCTCCACATGGACTCCATCTCTGCGCTGTGTTGGGGATGCTTAAACTGTGCATTTACACCAGCCATCTTCCCAAACTTGAAATAAGAAATGTTTATAATCCGGCTGTTGTAAACAAAGGGCTGTCTGGAGTTTTCCACATAAAATGAAAGCTCAATTAAGGCCGCTGTAAAAAGTATTGTCATTTTACAGTTGCAGAAATTGTGCATCCCCAATTTGTCTTATGTGCCATTTAGGGGTTCGTATATCTGAAATAGATAATACAACAGGATTTTTTTCCTAACTGAAAAACTGCCATTCCCAGTTGCCAGACTAATAACAGATATGGATAATCGTTTCTTTTCACTGTGTACATTTTAATTCGAATCTTACATTTCAAATGACCTGTTACAATCTACAGTAGCAACACCGAAACATGTTCACACTCGCTCATGTCTGTTCATAGTAAAAATACCATCAGCATGCCAGTAGCTGTTTTTGAATAATTTAAATTGGAGTGCTGAGTCACTAGACTGGGAAAACAACCAGTAATGTGAGTGAGAGGCATTATAGCCAGTAAGAGCTTTTTTACTGTTGTTTTAATGGAGATGGAGGACAGGAATGCTGTGCTGTCTACCTACAAGGTGAGTCCAAGAGAAAATGAAAGGTTATGAGGGGTTTGAGGGTGAGAGGTTAAATAAGTTAAATCTATAAGATGGATAGCGGTATGGTGGAGGTAAAAAAAAAAAAAAAAATCAGTAGGAAAGAGCAAAAAGCAGGGTAGATAAAGGATGTAAAAAGCATTAAGCTTTGTACAAGTCTAATCTAAGCACAAGATACATTCACTTAGCCAAAGCCAATGTAGGGTCAGGAGATCGATGAACCGCTCCAGTTTTACCTTTCTTGCTCACTCTATCAAATTTATCTATCTTCTTCTTATGTAAACTTTGCGTCTGTCCGCTAATTTCATCCTCTGGCTCCAACTTGAAGCTTCTTTCCATCTTAACTGTGTGTGTGTGTGTGTGTAGTGTTTCAGTGAGGAGCACCATTGGTGCTCTTTGTACCTGTTCTTGCCTGAGCGAGCACCAGGGGAGCACTCTGATGCAAGGGGACGCAATGACAGAACCGAGTGATGCCAATCCCCCTGCTTGCATGCTCATCCGTGTGTATGTGTGAATGTCTGTGTGTGTCTGGCTGTTTACAGCCAATATATCACATCCCATCCATTCACAGGCATGAGTGATCATGCCAGTCTTTCAGCATCTGTTATGTACGTGGGATACGGGAGTGATACAGCATTGTGTCGGCTCATCAGCGAGCTTCAGTCGGCTATCTATTCTTACCGCTGTGCATCTGTGCATATACCGATATGTGTTAGTCCATCGCAATGTGTCAAGTGGTTGGCGGTTTTGCACGTCTTCACATGTCTTCATTAACATGACAGTGGTGCAGCATTGCTAAATCATTTTGTCAAGAGATGCCGGGCTGTCACAACAAATTTCTTGAGGACAGCTCAGAGCCAGAGACAACAACGGCCCAACATACCCCTGGCTGCATTAAACTCATCCAGGGAATTGGGTTAATACCTTGTCTCTTTATTTTCCTCTTGCGTTCTCTTTCTGTCTCGCCGCTTGCTCTTTCTTTCCATGCTCCAGCCTTTCCCATGGTTACTTGGACACGGCACACATGTTTTCGTTCCCTCCCTCTTCCTGGTTCTGTCGTCCTCCTCTTTAACAGACTGCCTTATTCTGTCTCCACTGTTCCCCTTTTTCCTTGGTTACTTAAACAATCGACCTCTTTCTCAGCCTAGTCTCCAAGCTATGTTGTTTAATTTCAGGCTTCCGACTTTCTTTCTTAGGATTAGCCGCAGCACATTTTCATGTTCTCCTGTGATTTCAAGAGTTGCTGGGTAAATTCACCTTCCCCTCTATCTCACGTTCCTTTTTTCCCCTCAGTCTTTTCTCCGTATCTTCTTAGCATCTTCTCTCGAGTCCAGATGTAATTTTCCTGGAAGGTTCATCTAATATCGTATCCCTTTCTAGAGAATCCAGCCACAGATACACTACCAATGTCTCAGTAGCGCACTGATGTTTGCTCTTTTTCATTCCTTTTTTTTTTTTTTTTTTTGTCTTTGTGTTTTTATTTGCATTTTGTGTTGGGTTTTTGTTTTGAGTTTGTTTGTTTTGTTTTTTTGGCTCTTTTGTTTCTTTTGTTGGGTTTTGTTTGTTTTTTTTTGTATTTTTGTTTGTTTTGCTTGCTTTTTGTTTGTAATTTAATTTTTGTATTGTTTTGAGTTTTGTTTAGCTCATTTCTTTCTCTCTTTCTTTCTTTCTTCACTCAAATTAATTGTTGGATTTACTTAAAAAAAGAAGTGTCAAGTGGATCCACACAATTATATTGAGTACAAATAACAATTTAGTTGTTTGAACAAAAGAAATTCAAGTAAAGCTGACAAAATTTATTTGAGTAAATACAAATCATTGGAATTTTTCACTGTTACATAATATTTCTATGTGCAGTTTACTTAATAATGTTATATTTATTACAAAAACACATAAAATAACACTTTAATCCCTAAATTTACTCTCCTAATGCAGTCCCTTGCAAAGCATGATAGGAACTACGGATCCACTGCCCAGTTAGTTATGTCAACATTAATTGTCAGCATTGTCAGCAATGTTAAGTTGACTGAACAAACACTAAGTAAAGCTCTCAATACTCATTTTTAGTAGAAACAACGCAGTTAAATTAAGTTCATATAGTTAAATGAGTTTAAGTCATTTGAACAAGGGTGGTTTGAGTGAAACTAACAACAGTGAAAGTTCATTTTTTTTGAGTGTTTCTTTCTTTCTTTTCTTTCTTTCTTTGTCTCTTCTTTCCCCTCATCACATGTGCGAAGCCACAAAATCTCAAAGGCAACACTGGTATTCTGATGATGCAGCAGTTCACACACGTTCACTCTCGCACCCCAACTAGGCAATTGCTCATTAAATGCACACAGTGCTGTAGCATTTAACATGTTTTTTAAAAAAAGTGAGAATAGGTTTTTGTCAGGTGACATATTTAAATAGAATGATACAATTATCTGTGGCTGTTTGGAAATGTTTTGTGAATGATGACAGCTCATTGTCTCAAATCTATGTTTCCACATTCTGAGGTTTGAGATCAACAATTTTGCATGAATGGCTTAAACAATTGGAAACACATGGACTAATTACAAAGTTTACAAATTACCCATGCAAACTTGACCACTTTTGTCTATGTATAAATCAAACTAAATATACCAAAATGTTTTGCTGACTCTGCTCAAAAAGACGGTGATTATAGACAAACAACAGTTGGTAGCAAATAAGATATACAGGACCTACAGTACTGTAGTTATTATTTTTGCAGGTTTTAACAATCCACTAGGGGTGGAACGGTTCAGATTTCCCACGGTTCGGTTTGTATCACAGTTTCGGTACAGTTCAGTATGTGCTATATTCAGTAAAAATTAGAACAATTGTCAAATGAAGAAGAAGAAACAGCACAAATAAATACATGAGAGCTAAGATACAAATAAAATAAACAATGCTTTACAGGTTTTTCAGGTATCTAACAGCTTTCAGGTACAGAAATTGAATAGAGTAATCCAATATAAAATAACACTTAATATAATTTCATTTAATTTATTTTATTTATAAAGCACATTTAAAAACAACGCAATGTTGACCAAAGTGCTGTACAGATCATAATACTCAAAGATAAAAAGAAATTACGATATATAAAACAGCAGACATATAAACATCTTTGAATAATTAAATAAAGAAACGTTATTGAAGTTACAAAAGCTATTCAGTCAAGAGTGATTTCTTCGTGCTTTGTCGTTTGATTAACATGAAAACACATAGAGCTAGACTGCTGTCCCTTTAAGACATAATTCAAAGATCCAGTACACTGATAGGCTACTGATAGACATGCGTTGTCTGTCTCGTTTTTCTCCTAAGACATAACCTACTATGTTTGTTAGGATACTCGCTAAGATGGGCATGTTGACAGTTTTTGTGTGAATTTGTCCGTTTAGGTGCAAGACTTGAAAGAGAATTTGCACGAGAGTATTTGCTTGCTGTGACGCGGCTCTCCAAGTACGCGCTTCGGATGAGCGCACACACACACACACACACACAAATCTCCTCACAGCGCGCGAGTTCTCTTTCGTGTCTTACGAATTAATGTTTAAATTGGCAAGGTTTAAATGAGTAGTTTAAACACAGATAGCGACGTGAGATGTTCAGGTCTCACCTGTGCTCGCGCGCTACGAACACCCGGGTGATGACGGCGTAAATGACTGGTCATAGAGCTTTCGGCACGTCATTGATCATTTGTTTACAACGAGTGACATGTTCTTTTGATCGTCGCTGTTGTAACGTATTGGGAAACTAGAATGCTAGTCGACTGAAACATACATTAGCCGATTCCGTCTGTCCTGTTTTGCACGTTGTTTTCAACAAACCATGTTATAGATGCGTCGTCAGATTTGGGATGAACCGCGGTGCAAGCACGTGCCGAGCCGTGGGTGGAGAACCGAACGGTTCGATATTTTTTTTTTTTTTGGACCGTTCCACCCCTACTGTCCACATACCAATGGCTCTGAATCAGAAAATGACTCTAATGTGACCTAATGGACTGCATCATGTTCATCGTTTATTTTTGCTATTTCTTGGTTCGTATGGACCATTTTATTCAGTTTGGCTTATTATTTTGTGTAAATGAATTATTGGATCTTTGATCTATGGATCTAACTGATACATGTGAGAGTGCATTTATGAATGTTTCAGAAATGTGAGGTTTGAAAGGAAATGTTTAGTCTTTGACTCTTCCGAGCGCAGAATAAGACTGAATGACTCACAGGTTGGTCTTCATTATAATCCACAACGAGCGAGTTTCTCTCAACATGCCATTTTCTATAATTACCACAGTCTCTGTGATATGATACATTGAAAGAAAGACAAAGAGTCTGTGTCTATGGTTTAAGATGAAGGTGTTTTGAAAGGGTGAGGGGGAGAAGGTCCACGTTAGGGGGTGTTACTGAAATGTTGGGCATTACCCCATCACTGCCTGAGGCTTGTGTCTGATGACATCAGGGGCCAGAGGTCAGACTGATCACTTCACCTCCCCAAAATTGGGATTTTAGGTTTTGAGTGCTTGACTCAAAACCTAAAATCCTCAAAGTGTATGTGTGTGTGCCTCGTCCTCTATATGTCCTTCTGCTGAGTGGTAATCAGGTGGAGTAGTTTGTTGAGGGGAGAGAACATTCCTGTGTGTGTGTGTTTGGAATAGAGTGGGTAATTGTAGGGAGTCTAGAGAGGGCCTGTAATCACCCTGCCCTTAGGAAGGAATGCTGCTCATCTTCTCATCTAATTACACCCATTTAAAGCAGCCTGGCTCCACAGAACAACCCGAGGAAGGGGGTGGGGTATGTGTTGGGGGTAAAGGTGCACAGAAGGATCTCTCTACATACTCTCTGTAGAAGTAAAATAGCCTAATCCTTAGTTAGGTTCATCCCTAGAACGTATAAAGAAACTTTGCATAATCATATGTGGGTCAATATTAAGGGATACGATTATTCTAAAATATTTATACGTATTTATACATATTCTAAAATATTTTTGTAAAAGACATCACATTTTAATGATAATTGTTAGTTGTGTGTGTAACTAAGCTCAGGTTGCTTCAGAGGATCAATTAGTTCACATGAAAAATTGTGAAAGCAATTAGTTCACATGATTAAGGACAGATTAATTGAAAAATTTCTGGAACGTCAGAAGAAAAGACCACATTTTAACATAGCAAAATATAGCCAAAAACTAATTTTTGCATTTTGAATGAGATCAAAATATCCAAACATAAAGAAATTGCTCAGGAGCTCTGCTTGACTCCAGATGAAAAGCTTCTCCCATCCAGATATGACACTGAAATAGCCTGTGTGCTTCTGTCTTTTGGATAAAGACTCATTAAGTCCTCTGGAGAAAAAGAAAGAAAAGAGAGGAGGGTGATGTTGAATTCAGTGCTGTGCTGTTCCATAGAGATCTGTGTATCAACTAAAGCTCCTCAGGGAGATCAAGTCCATGTGACTGAACGTCATGGCAACCGGCCACACACATGTGCCACCTTGCATTCTCACAGCTACACACAACATACACACACATGAAGTGCCATCATTTGACTTTGATGTTAAGACCTGCTTGTTTCAGTGGCCACTTTCACATGACTAAAAATCCCTCACTTGATCCCACTCTTTCTTTCCCTGATGTTTGTCTGAGGGTGATTGATGGTTTGGGGGTTCTCTGTCTGTTCCCATGCAGTAGGTGGTGTTGGGGGAGAGAGGTTTACAGAGGGGGTTCTTGCGGAATGGGGCAGTTATTGATGGTGGCTGATAAATGGGCTCAGTGGGGGGCGGCGCCCTCTAGCTGCGTCCCAATACAGAGTCAGCAGCACAGGAAGAAGAGCACTGATGGGCTCTCCATCTTCATGCCATTCGCATGGAATGTGTCACATTCTCAGAGTACACATTCTTGAAAGTCAGGAACACCTGATTTAGAACCAAAAATAAAAAAAATTACCATCAGCTAAAACTTTGAATCGTGTAGACCACTTTTATGCTACAGTGATACTGTAATATATACACATATTTATGGCTAACATGGAATATTTTATTATATATTACTGTAATACATTACATGTATTGCAAACATATACATTTTTTTTTTAAATTATATAATAAATATTATAACATATTCTTTTGTCTACCTTTTGTCTTCCATGGAAGTAAGAAAAGCAAATGGGTTTGGAAATGTCATTAAGGAGAGTAAATAGTGACATAACTTTCATTTTTAGGTGGACTTTCCCTTTAAATTTCACCCAGAAATGAAATTTCTGTCATTAATTACTCACCCTCATGTCATTCCAAACTCGCAAAACCTTCGTTCATCTTCAGAACAAATTTTTTATCTCCCATAGAAAGCAATGAATTTAAAACGAGATAAAAAAAAAACCTCTCAGATTTCAACAAAAATATCTTTATTTGTGTTCCGAAGATGAACGAAGGTCTTACGGGTTTGGAACGACATGAGGGTGAGTAATTAATGACAGAAATTTCATTTTTGGGTGAACTAAGCCTTTAAGAAACAGCATTTAAGTTACAGTATATGTTAATTTAGCCAATGTTTTATCCAAAGCAAATTTGAAACAGTTTTCTAAAGGAAGTTTTATCCAAAGCAAAAATCATGTTTTTCCATTGATTCATTGGCAAACGTCCTACCCAAACTCATGCCATTGGTTGAGCCAGATTTCAATTTAGAAAATATAAATTTAATGTCTTCTGTCATTCCATGTTAATGTACTAAACACTTTTTCAACTAGTGGCAAATTGGATTTTTGCAATATTTAGTTTGAGATCATCTGGTCAAGTAGCTGGGTTTTTTGATGGATTTTTGGGAATGACCACCAACTGTTGATATTAAAAACAAACACACACCACAGCTGCTGTTCGTTAATATTCTCAGTGGTAATTATAAAGCCTCATGGGGGAGTAGGTGTGTCTGCAGCGGAGGGGTGGAGTCAAGCCCAGCTCTTATGCAAATAATCAAATAGCTATGCTTTCATGCTTTGTGTCTGTTTACACACCAATATACATCTCCAAAGGGACTTTGCCATCTGCGTACATGCGTGTACATGTGCCTATTTGTCCGGCGGCTTTTAAAATGTGCTGAATGAATGAGAGCAGCATTCTTGTCAGTTCAAATATCTGTTTCCCACAAACCCTCACCTATGCCAATCTGCCAGCCACCCTGGAGACTCAATCCACACACCCACACACACACAAACATTCCCACATACACAGGACAGAAATAGCCCTGTCACACTACAGCTTGTTAACATGCTAGATTCAATCAAAGGCGTGACATTTCTGTCGCTGTGATGATTACCAGAGCCATTATTCTTAGATCCTACTCTCGCACCTCATTTGAGTAGAAGCATGTGTGTTTGTACATGCTAGTATTTACATGTTGCTGTGTGTGTATCAGAGAGAGAAAGCCAAGTGATAACATGCTCTACTGTCCTAGACAAGAAGGAGTGTTGATTCTGATTCAGATTAGAGAGAAAATAGAGACTGATAAAGTGAAGGGCATTCTGGGAAATCCATCCAGGATGAAATATGTCTTTTATGTTAACTGATTGCTTTTGTTCTTTTATGTTTTGTATCTCTTGTCCTCTACCATCACTTTGTTTTTCCAGACACGTTTTGCTTCCTCCTTTATGCTTTGGCAATTTAGCAAGTAAAGACGAACAGTTTGTTTGTGTGTGTGCAGTGAACTCGACGTGACCTTGTAGATCTGCGATGTTACTACTTTCTTTACTTTAGATGTGCTAATGGACCACTGAAACCTGTCAATATACACCTTACTCGCACAGTGTTTATATAAAAGCACTCTCTAGTAAGCAATGTCACTCTCTCTTCCTGTCTCAAGTGGTTTTTATCTGTTCTCGCCCAGTCTTGTCGTTTTCCTCCTGTCCTCTTCACACTTTTTCCTTGATTTGTTTCATGTTCTTCCTTGATACTTCTGATCCCCATCTTCTTTTCTCTTTACCCTTGATTCCTCCTCTCAGCGTAGGCCCAGATGGTATCAGGAACGTCTTTTCCTCACGTTTTCTCTGCTGCTTTTAGAGGAAATCTACAGAATTCTGTAAAATGGATTTAAATGTGGCCAGATGTGTTAAGGCAGGAACACACCAAGCCGACGGTCGGCCATCGGGCGTTTTTTGTTCATCGGCCGACTAAGTTTTCTCAGTGTGTTTCGCACCGTCGGCTGAAGTTGGTCCTCGTCGGCTTTTTTCCGGCTGATTCGACATGTCGAATTGGCGTCGGAGCTCGTCGGCCCGTTGGGCCCTCTGATCATTCTGATTGGCTGGTCAGCTACTGCCACCTGCTGGTACGGAAAGGCATTTCATCTTACGCAGGCACAGAATGGACGTGCTACTTGGCCGTTGGCTGTCGAGCATTGGTTTGGTGTGTCAGGCCAACTTTGGACCCAGACGCTGCCGACGTGAGCCAACCCCGCAGTCTGCTTTCGTCGCCACTAGTTGGTCGGTGTCAGCTTGGTGTATTCCTGCCTTTATACTAAGATTAATAGACATTCGTTGGTAGCTGAAAGCATAATAAATAAGGCAAAATATTGAATAAACTAACTTGGGAGGAGTAAAAAATGTGTAGAACAGATCATGTGTAGAACTGTCCAGCTCATGTTTTTGTCCTTGCTTCATTTCAGATAGTATGTGTGTGTAAAATTTTCTCTGAATATCAATCACTCGTAATTGTCCTATAAGAAACACCAGGGGATTTTTTATTATCCATCTATCATTGTCTATCTGTAGTCCAACCTCTGTGCCATTACTCTACAGTGTTACTGTGGAGAACCTGATCATTATGATGATGGTGATGGTCGTGGCTAGTGCACACACACACACACACTTTTTGTAGTGGCTGTTAAAATGATGAAGAAACTTCACACACGATATAAAGTGTGTGTCGGTTCAAAATTAACTTTTTGATACACCTGCCAGAGGGTTTAAATATTTTGTACTGCTCATGGAATTGTATTTTGTATAATTTATATATTTTAGTTGCAAACAGTGTAGGCAATTTTGTTTTGGTGGCTTAATGCAACAAATTGTCCATAACTTGTTCCTGTGATGGCAAAGCTAAATTTTCAGCATCAATACTCCAGTCTTTAGTGTCACATGATCCTTCAGAAATCATCCTATTCAGAGCCGTAATATCCTGATTTGGTGCTCAAGAAACATTTCTCATAATTTTGTTGAAAACTATTTTGTTGAACAGTTGTGTACATTTTCAGGATTACTAAAACAATAGAAAGTTCAAAAGAACAGCATTTATTTGAAATCTTTTGTAAAAATGTTAGTCTTTATTGTCACTTTTGATCAATTGAATGCATCCTTGCTTAAAAAAAGTATTGATTTCTTCTTTTGAACAGTAGTTTGAAATAAACCTTATAAATTAACCTTTTGATGTTCATTTATAAAACTTCTGATGATAAATTTTCCATTGTGGTAAAAGTCATAAGAAGATGCATGTCACAGCAGATGCTTTCTTTGTTTTAAATAACTTGTGTCATGTACATTGATAACTCTGTTTTATTTACTCACTAAAGCCAATATTTACTCTCATTTGATGCTTTGAAAGTATTCATTTTGTACCCTGTGTGTGTTTGAAAGAGGTTATTGTGTGTCAGTAATGATGCAGCCATTATAAGATCATTTCTGCTTTGACTGTTGTAGTTAGCAGAGATGCTGAGAGAATATTCCTGTCAGCTCAGCTGTGTGTGACTTCCTCAGACGCAGCACCCTCATCAGCAGCAGGATATAGCTGGGCTATTACTGAGAAATAACTCAAATGATCATGTTATGTTCACTAGAGATAGACAGAGAACTTCTCTCAGCCTGCAGTGGGGAACAAAGTATGATACAAATATATGAATACAGCATTAAGCTGCCTAAACATGTGTTACAGTGATTTTTCCTCAATAAATCCCTGTAAACATGGTAAATGATGTTTGGTAAAACACGCACAACCTTGAGTAGCATACAATACCATTCTAAAGTTTGTGGTCACTTTATCGAGCAAGGATGCATTCAATTAATCAGAAGTGACAGTAAAGACATTTATGCATTTGTTATAAAAGATTTCTATTTCAAATAAATGCTGTTCTTTTGAACTTTCTATTGTTTAAATCCTGAAAATTTACACAACTGTACAACACAACTGTTTTCAACATTGGTAAATGTTTCTTGAGCAGCAAGTCAGCATATTAGAATGATTTCTGATGGTTCATGTGACACTGTTCAGCTTCCATCACAATACCACATTGCATTTAAAAAAAATATTAAAATGTAAAAAATGTTATTTTAAATTGTAGTAATATTTCACAACATTACTGATTTTACTGTCATTTTGATCAAATAAATGGTGGCCTTGGCGAGCATAAGAGATTTCTTTTAAAAACATAAAAAAAATCTTACAACCCTAAATCTTTGAACAGTAGTGTATTCCTTTCATTAACAGCGTTAGAAAATACACCAGTGTTCAGTACATAATTGTATTTATTAATAACAATCACAAACACAATACTTCTGCTAAGTAATATTGTCCATTAAATTACCCATAGGCTGATTATGGTTGCCAAGCAACATGGCAACGTGATGCATTAATATATAATTGAACTGATGTGTGATAACGGCTGTCTGTAAATCACCAGTTTTTGGCCTCATCCAATCAGATACAGTTACAAGAACAGGAAGGATATTGTTTAGAGTAAAGATAAATCATAACAGGTTGGAGTAGCTCAGGTTATATCAAGGTTAAATCTTAGATGAATCAGTAACACCAGATGTTTGCTATGCAAATTGCTGTAAAGTGATAATTATTTTTGAATTCGTAGAGTGTTTTTGCAGCTCTACTTGTTTTGTGTTGAGTGGTATAATGTGTGTTTGAACAGAATATCATAGTTGAAACTTGTCGTTCCAAATCGTTATCCGTTTTCCTGAAATGTCTTCTTTTACGTTCTACAGGAGAAAGTTTTTTTTTTATTATTTTTGGTCAATACAATGGTAGTCAATGATCACCAAAACTGTTACCAACATTCATCAGATATGTTATTTTGTGTTCCACGGAGCAGGTTTGGGACAACATGAGGGTGAGTAAATGATTTTTGGTTGAACCATTAAATGATCTGTCAGAGCAGTATATTCTCACTGTATTTCTGTAAATAAAAAATGCTAATAGGTGAGTAGTCAAGACCACTTTAGGGTTGAAGATTTGAGGCATGCTAGTACTAGCGGTCTCTGTGGGCAGGATTTTACCACCCATTTTCACGGCTTGTGGTCTGACTGTTGAGAAATGTTGATTCTCAGCATTGATGAAGTCCAGATCCTCTAGGTTTCAAAAGCATCATTAAGAAAGCTGCAAAGTTGAGGGTAAAGCTGTAGTCAGTATATATACTGTATATATATATATATATATATATTATGTGGACTGTAATGACAGCCCTTGTAAACTAATGATAAAGTGTGGCTCCCATGACTGCAGACATTCTGGAGCTAGCAAAATTACACTGTCTGACACCCTCCGTGGCTTTTTGAGTAAGCGCCACCATTCTTTTGTGTGTAATTTGTGACTTGCCATTGTTCTTTTGTTTGTGAGAGAGACAAGACAGGTCTAGGAACATTTCTGATTTTATTCTGCATCATTGTTAGCCATGTGTGTGTTTATTTGTGTGTGTGTGTGTGTTGTCCCTTTGAGCATTTTTGTTTCTCTTCCATCGCAGTCTTAAAGGGTTAGTTCACCCAAAAATGAAAATAATGTCATTTATTACTCACCCTCATGCGTTCCACACCCGTATGACCTTCGTTAATCTTCGGAACACAAATTAAGATATTTTGGTTAAAATCCGATGACTCAGTGAGGCCTCTATAGCCAGCAATGACATTTCCTCTCTCAAGATCCATTAATGTACTAAAAACATATTTAAATCAGTTCATGTGAGTACAGTGGTTCAATATTAATATTATAAAGTGACGAGAATATTTTTGGTGCGCCAAAAAAACAAAATAACGACTTATTTAGTGATGGCCGATTTCAAAACACTTCTTCAGGAAGCTTCGGAGCATAATGAATCAGCGTATCGAATCATGATTCGGATCGCGTGTCAAACCGCCAAACTGCTGAAATCACGTGACTTTGGCGCTCCGAACTGCTGATTCGATACACTGATTCATTATGCTCCGAAGCTTCCTGAAGCAGTGTTTTGAAATCGGCCATCACTATATAAGTTGTTATTTTGTTTTTTTTTGGCGCACCAAAAATATTCTCGTCGCTTTATAATATTAATATTGAACCACTGTACTCACATGAACTGATTTAAATATGTTTTTAGTACCTTTATGGATCTTGAGAGAGGGAATGTCATTGCTCCCTATGCAGGCCTCACGGAGCCATCGGATTTCAACAAAAATATCTCAATTTGCGTTCCGAAGATTAACAAAGGTCTTACGGGTGTGGAACGGCATGAAGGTGAGTAATTAATGACAGAATTTTCATTTTTGGGTGAACTAACCCTTTAACTCTAGAATCGCATTGCACACATCCCAATAGTGCAGCTGCCTCTGCTTTGGATGTTGTCTTGTTTTTGTGTTCATGAGTATGTGTGGTTGTTTGCACATATGTGTGGATGTTTACACCCTTCCTAGAGACCGAGATCTGGGAGGCTTTGGTCCCGGCTGTGTCTTGTCTATCATTACCGTGATAAAAGACCTGCAGTCGGGGGCCTCTTAAGAGCTTCCTTCTTTTTAGAAGTGCCAGGACCATTCCAGCTAAATTGTGGGCTGCCAAAAGGCATGATGGGTATTCTTGTCTGCTCTTCAAACTATGTGTGAAAGCAATCTTTGTAAAGTTAGTGTCCAACCCAAAGGAGGGCCAGCGATTTTGTTTGTCAAACTGCTCATCCAATAAACATTATCTTATTTTATTGTTTTTTCATTATCTATTTTATTTATTTTAGTTCTTTAAATCTATTTATTTTTGTCATTTTTTTATTTATGCCATTTGTTTATTTACTAACATATTTGTTATTAAAAATCTTGCCACCGAAGCGTATATAGACAGACAGACAGGCATAGATAGATAGATAGATTTTTCAGTTGGTCTGTGCATCTAAAAACCGACATCTTTCCATATGTTCAGTCTGTATCTCTCTCACTGATTCTTTCTCTTTCACACTGACTTTCACACTGGCTTTGTCACCCAAAAGATCCTGCATTCACACACACATACACAAACACACACAAACGCACGCACACATACACGCACGTGAAGAACTCTCTTACACATTCTCACTCAGCTTCTCTTGTTGTTTCGACAAAATGCCTTGATTTTTTTTTTTTCTCTTTCTCTGTGTGTGACAGGGAATGACAGGCTATGTTTTTGACTGGTGATTTTCTGTAGCAATCGATGCCATATGGAGCTAGTGTGGAAAAAGAGAAACACAATTGCTTATCGACAGAGAAGTCAAAGTCTGAAAAAGACAAGCTGACAGCTGTCGGAGGAGAGAATGACACAAAGGGAGGAAAGGAGAAAAGGGACGAGAGAGAGAGAGAGAGAGAGAGAGAGAGAGAAAATAGAGATGCACTGTTAGTCAGTGGCACAATACACATTTGTCTCTTGAAAAGGAGAGCAATATTTGTTAAAGTGCTGTAACGATTGAATCTCGGTGTTAACAAAGTATTTTTTGTTGTTGTTGTTTTATGAAATGGAGAGTATATAATAGTGAGAATTATATTAACAGCATATTTTAAGGATGAGATTGCAAAAAAAAAAAAAAAAAAAAATGGTTTGTGATCCCAATCAATAGATAGATAGAACACTTTTTATTTTATTTTATTTTACTTTATTTTACGAAACACCGGTACCTGCCATTTTTAAAAAGCCGTGTAAACACACATTTTATACTTACTCTACAAACATGGAACACAGTGGTGGATGACATTTACCTGTTGCATTTGTCTGCAGCGTTGTTTCTCAGCCTTGATGATATGAAGTTGTTGCAGGAGATTTTGTCTTTTAGCCCTCCTTTTTGCTCTTTCAATCACATAACTTATGTTTACATTCCATTTACAATATCACGAGGCCCACAACATACAACAAAATCAAATATGGTTTGTGACCCCGATCAATAGATAGATAGAACACTTTTTATTTTTTATTTTGTTTAATTTAATTTATTTCTAGATACATAGATACATGTCTCTTAATGTTTTCTCGCTGTGAGCTTGGAGAAAGGACATACTGTAGCTGTCAGGTAATGACACAAAGTTGGAATGACACTTTCTGCTAGGACCTTCTAGTGTCCTTCCAGCCACTGACCTATCTGATGTGCGTGTTGATAAATTAGATTTTGTTGTGTGTAGAGCACACAATAACACTACACAGGGCTTCACCCATTTCAGCATGTATTGTGAAGTAAAATTTCAAGACGCTGTGTCTTAAATAATATTGAGATATTAGGGGCTTTCGCACCAGAGAAACATTTCATAGTTCCTATAACTATTGGCGGAAATACACGCTTTTTCGCATGTTCGTACCAGGAACAGGGAAAGATTTTAGTTATAGGAACGCCTTTTGGGGGCACTAAATTAACTCTTACTTCAGAGTAGGGTCTAACCCAGCGCAATAGGAACTACCAGTGACATACGGTAAGTGTACATTGTTTGGCCGAACACATGCCATATACAAAACACCGGTACCTGCCATTTTTAAAAAGCTGTGTAAACACAGTTTATACTTACTCTACGAACATGGAACTCAGTGGTGGATGGCATTTACCTGTCGCATTTGTCTGCAGTGTTGTGTTTCTCAGCCTCGATGATATGAAGTTGTCGTAGGAGATTTTGTCTCTTAGCCCTCCTTTTTGCTCTTTCAATTGCATAACTTATGTTTACATTTCATTTACATTATCACAGAACCCATGACATACAACAAAATCACAGCTCCGATCATGACGTCCTCATCCTCCAGATGAGGTTGTTGAATTCCGCGCTTCACATCACTGTCAGCCAGCTTACGTCTCTTCAGAGTTCCTACTGGCGGTGCAAATGCAACCAGGAAAATGGCTCTATAGGAAAATGTAGTTCTCTGGGGAAATTTTTCTTGTATAACAGTATCTATGTTCACAATTATTCAACAAAACTGGTCAAGCCCAGTTTGTTTGCTCTCTTTCTCCTTATCTCTTATTCTCCCTCTATTCTGCCCTTTCTATTTCAAACTGACCTGTATAGTGTTCCTTCCTCTTTGTATGTGAAAACACCCTCCCAAATCCAATTTTCAGTTTGCTCTTCCCTCACCTCTTTCACCTCTGCAGTCTGCGGACAAGTCCAGACCCCTGTACCTCTCACACACGCTTGCTCTATCAAACACAGAGGTGCACGAAGACGGTTGACCCACATGTCAGCCTTCAGAGCACTTATGATGTCCTCTCCCCACCCAGTCTCTGATGCTCTCTCCAATTCTGTCCTTTGTTCTTTCTCATTACATTTGCAATTCACCATTTATCAAATTCTAACCAGATGCGACTTTTATGAGCACTTAACTCACATCCTGAACTGATGTGCATCGATGTTTCTGCCTTAAGCCAGAGTTTATATAAATATAAACAAAGTGCCTGCAACCCCTTCAGCCGTGACTTATTCACGATACAACACTAGCCTCGAGTACCTTATTGCTTTTATAAAATGGTTACCACACAATATAAATATTAAAGCCAGAAATATGTATCAATGCAACTTTCATGAAGTAAACTTTCACTAAAATCCTTCCTTCCGCCGGAAAATAGCCCCTGACCGTGAACAGCAACAGAAGTTACATTATTACACCATTAGATGCCGGCAAAGACTGTCTTTATGAGCGTGTCAGTCAGTAGCAAAGACTTTTACATTGAAAGACTGAATTGTTGTGAACACAAAACAAGACACAACTGACAAATGCTTTGACTAGCGCTGTCAGTCATGGGAAAACCCCTTAACTGTTAAAAGGGCAAGATAATACATCGGACATTTAAACAGATTTTTTATCATGAACAAAAGACTGACCTGAAGGAGAATGCTAAATCTGAATGCAGGTAAACTCGCTCAATCAATCTCTTACTCTCAGTACTCTTCTTGTTCTACATAATACAGTAAGCTTCAATGAACAATATCAACTGAGAACAAACAGTTTATGTTGCTAAGAGTGGTTGCTAAGGGTGTTGTGTAGTGATACACAGAACCGTTGGGCGAAGCGGTCGTAGCTGTGTTTTATCGTGAATAAAACACAGCTATCGACCAATCAGAATCAAGGACTGGAACTAACCATTTTATAAATATATAATAGCAATGCCTATAAGTCCAACCCCAATAATTGCTCCAACAACCAGCATCAGGATATGAATGAGAACTAAATAATATTCTTGCACTGCAGCAAGCTAAGCTATGTCAACATAATGTTTTAGTCACATCATTACAATGCCAAATGATGACAGTTGTATGTGCGTGATAATTAAACTCAAGCAGTTTGTTCAACCATGAGAACCTTTGCAGTTTAATGGCCGAACTCCCTCCTGTTACGGCCAAAGGGAGTTGTCATCTCCCTCAGAGTCTTATTTTTGTTTGTGATTGCCTTTGTTGTCATTTGTGATTATGCCTGTCAATGACAGAGCAACTCTGGGATAAATTTTTAGGCTTGACATTGCAGACTAGGGAAGAATAGAAAATGAAAACAAATGTTGCGCAATATCCTTGTATTTAATTGGGGGAAGGGGAGAACCAAGGACATCTGAACATATGCTTTTAAGTTATAGCACATTATCACCCCACTATAATTAAGGTTAGTCAGAAAAATACCATTTCACAGTTGACAAACCTAAAAATGTGTCAGCTTGGAAAAGTGTGTACTACAAATCACAGAAAGTGCAAAACAACAACTTTACCATTTTGCCCCGCGGGGCCGGTGTCTTCAGACCTCATTTTCACTTGGTAGTCAATAGCCTGTGTAGCGTTTAATGCTTGAAAGGTTAACAGCATTGTCGTGTTGGAGGTGACAGGGCCTGGGCGCGGAGCCGTGAAACACGCTGGCCCCTGGATGAGCTCTGTGCTGTGGTGCTGGGAGGGATCTGTCACTGGGAAAATGTCAAGGGATAATGTGTGATCACTGGGTGTTTCAATGGAAGGTCAAGCTCCCCTACCTTCATCTTGGCTCCGTTTAATCTCACTGGGATGGAGAAGAGCAAATGCTGTATTACTAGAGTACATTTGAAATGCCAGGGACCAAGACTTTTTCAACACACACCGACTGTCTCGCCATTACCCCTGAGGCCAAACTCATTTGCCGTGACAGATACACGCTTGTGAATACACACTCGCATAAACCGTACACATGTTCTTACTGCTCTCTCTTCTGTTTTGTAGATGGCAGCGATTACAGTGAGGTTCTCCCGGATTCGTTTCCGTCTGCTCCGGCCGAACCATTGCCGGAATTCCAGAGTGAGCCAGAGGACGCCTTCATAGTGAAAAACAGACCTGTGAAACTTTCCTGCAAGGCTGCCCCTGCCACTCAAATATACTTCAAATGCAATGGAGAATGGGTGAACCAGAATGATCATGTGACCAAGGAGAGTCTGGACCCTATTACAGGTAAAGTCTGCTATATAAACCAAAAATATGTGGACACCTGAACACAAGACCCATTTGTGTTGTTAAACATTATATTGTACGACTATGGACATTAATATGGAGTTACATATTTCAGTTCATCCCAAAAGTGTTTAGTAGGGTTCAGGTTTTGGACTGCTGAAGTTTCTGTGTGCTGTAGCATAGGAACAGCCTTTTCCCAGACTGATTCCAGAAAGTTGGCAGTACAGAACAGAGTGCAGCAGTTGAGTTATGGAAATAAAAATTCCATTCATTTTCTCCATAGAGGAAATTATTTTGAAAGATAACATATAAACCTTGAAAGACAGACCTACTGTGAACAACGTGTTTGTTTATCAATGGTATATGCTTCTGGTGAAGTCATCAGCCTGCATTATATCAACTTATTTTTTAGTTAATTGTTTAAGAGCAGAATTTCTGATGAAAAACTACATTACTCATGATTCTGCAAAAAAAATCTCCACCAATCAGAGACTCAAAGCAAGCCAGTCATGGTAAAAGAACACTTTAGCACACACCCACTCCCATGGAGTGTGAATTACGCAATTGATTTAAGTTCTCAAATTACTTAAATATTTTTATATATGTACAGTAGTCAACATTTGAAGTGGATCAAAAAAGTTAATCAAAGTTGTCCTAAGAACTAAGTTGTTTTAGGACAACTTTGATGAAAGGGTTTGATCTACTTCAAATGTTGACTACTATATATATTGTAATAAACAATCTTTAAATCAATAGTTTTATATTTATCTGTCATTTTTAATTCAATTGTCATTCTCTCTGCTTCATAGGATTGTAGTTCTTTCCCTCATTAAAGTACACAGTCTTGTACCTTTTGTCTTTTTGTCTGATTTTCATTATCAAAAACAATTTCACCCTGTCTGTTCCGATCAAGCTTATTTTTCTTTAGTTATTATAATCTTCCCAATAATTACATTTACATTAGCTTTATAGTATTGTAAATATTTTTGTTTCAATTTATTTTTTATTTTCATGATTTTTTTTTTTTTTTTTTTTACATTTTTAAAACATAATAAAAATATATTTTATATAAATTAATTTATTTATTTTTATTATATTTCATAAATTTGTATAATTATATACCTTTTATTATATCTGCCAAATGCGTCAGTGTAAATGCAAATGTATTATTTTTAAATAAAAAGCACAGTCTGGGAGCTTGCAATTTCACTACACTCAGGATGTATCACTCAATGACACGTAGGTTTGAAATGTGATAGATATACATTCACGTTTTCCCTCTTTTCATTTTTCCTGTCTTAGGTCTGGTAGTGAGAGAAGTAGATATCTCTGTCTCCCGGACGCAGGTAGAGGAGTTGTTTGGGCTGGAGGATTATTGGTGCCAGTGTGTTGCCTGGAGCTCGGCAGGCACCACAAAGAGCCGGCGGGCTTACGTCCGCATCGCCTGTGAGTTTGTGTTCAGCAGCTTATGTGATCTGTCGGTGTGACATGCCTTTTGAGGCAGGCACTCTGCCTTTAGAAGACAGCACCTGAAGAGAAACCAAGTATTTTGACTATAAAACACTCACTATTTTTGCTTATGCTATTTTAATCCATAACACATATGAATAATTCTTTGCTTATAATTTAAAAAAATGGAAACACCTTTATTTGTTGTTTGTTTTAGTATAAAAAAATAATTTCTGTGTTTATCAGACCTAAGGAAGAACTTTGAGCAGGAGCCACTTGGCAGGGAGGTGCGTCTGGAGCAGGAAGTCTTGTTGCAGTGTCGTCCACCAGAGGGCATCCCGCCTGCTGAGGTGCCATCTCGCCTTCCTATCCTTTTGTTATTGTCTCAACCTCCATCTGGGTTTTTCGTCAGTTTGTTTAATGCATAATAACAAACAATGTTTGATTGCTTGACGTTTACAGTTAAACCTGTGGGCAGGGGTTGCTTTAATATTGCAGGCTTTGATAAATCATTCAACCACACAGGATATTTTACACTATTCAGTTTCATTAAATTACACCTCTTTTGTATTCAGAGCATGGTGCTTTTTGATTTTCAATTCAAATGATTTTAAGTCCAGTTTTTGGTCCCGATACTCATCAATCTTCTACAAACTGAGTGGATTGATTTTTTTTTTTTTTTTTTTTTTTTTTTTTTAATAATGCCACAGGTGGACTGGCTGAAGAACGAAGAGCTCATTGACCCGGCGCTGGATTCTAACTTTCTAATTACCATCGACCATGACCTAATCATCAAGCAGGCTCGACTCTCTGACACGGCTAACTACACCTGCGTTGCTCGCAATGTGGTCGCTAAGCGACGCAGCAGCACTGCCACACTCATCGTCTATGGTAACCACTTGACCAATCAGAATCCCTGCAGTGATCTGAATCACTCAAATATTCTGTCAAGGGGGAGTTCACAACACAAAAGAAAACTAGAATCACCCCTATTGTTTATGAATATTACATGAAATACTTCATCCTTATTGGTCATTTCCAGCATTCTACAGTCTACACTGTGCTAGCTTGATGTATTTCGTATTACTCTCCATTGTGTTATTTTTCTTTTTATATAATCAAATAGTTCAAATATATACACTGCCATTCAAAAGTTTGGGATCTGTAAGATTAAAGAAATTAATATTTTTATTCAGCAAGGATGCATTAATTGATCAAAACAAAGGGACAGTAAGAACATACAAAAATTTCTATTTTAAATAAATGCTGTTCTTGTAAACTTTCTATTTATCAAAGAATCCTGAAAAAAATGTTTCACGCTTTCCTCAAAAATATTAAGAAGCACAACTGTTTTCAGCATAATAATTAGCATATTGAAATTATTTCTGAAAGATCATGTGACACTGAAGACTGGTGTAATGGCTACTGAAACTTTAGCTTTGCCATCACAGTAATAAATTGCATTTTAAAATATATTCAAATAGAAAACATAAATTAAATTGTAATATGTCACAATATTACTGTTTTACTGTATTTTTGTTTAAATGAATGCATTCTTGGTGAGCATAAGAAACTCCTTTTCAAAAAAAATTAAAAACCTTACCAACTCCAAGCTTTTGAACGATACTGTAAATAATATTTCAGCACAAAATCAATATTTCTGGTTCATTTATAAATTCATTTGATTAGCACCTGTGTAATAAGTGGGATAAAATACATTAATCTGGTCATTATTGCAAAATAAACCCCTTCTGGATGTTTCAAGACCCTGTTTGCTTCAAATTCATTTACAGTATGTAATGATAATGTCTGGCTGATTGTACTTTATCCCTCACGTACTATATAATATGCAACTCTCTTATGCATCTTATCCTGCTGTATGGCTCAAAGTGGTTCCTTTTGAATTGCTGTTGTTTTTTTCTTTTATAGTCGAGTTACTGTAGGCTCCATTCTCCTCAGATCAAACTGCATGTCTCATGATATGTATATGTGTATCTGGCTTTCCTTCCTTAGTGAGTGGGGGCTGGTCATCCTGGACAGAGTGGTCAGAGTGCAATGCTCAGTGTGGGCGGGGCTGGCAGCGACGGACACGCAGTTGCACCAATCCAGCACCGCTCAATGGAGGAGCCTTCTGTGATGGCCCACCATTCCAAAGAGTCACCTGCACCACCCTCTGTCCAGGTGAAGACTGACATCTGTCACAACTTCACATGACACACTTGTATAACCCCCCCTCTAACAGATTCACACACGATCCACTGTGTAATCGCTCATTATTTATTTTCCTAGTGGATGGAGGCTGGACAGAGTGGGCCAAGTGGTCCGCGTGCGGGACGGAATGCACACACTGGCGCAGCCGTGAATGTCAAGCGCCCCCACCACGTAACGGAGGACGTCACTGCAGCGGCAGCATGATGGAGAGCAAGAACTGCACAGAGGGACTGTGTGCCCGCAGTAAGTCACATGACACAGCATTATCAGTGACAAAATGTCAACGTTTTTAAAGAAAAATAAAATATAAAAAAGTAAATTCGCATACTATCCGTCTTAAATAGTATTCGAAATTAGAATTAGTGTGTCCCGAACCGTAACACGAATAAAAAGTGTTAAAAAACTACAAACATGACAAGTGTGCGAGACCGACAGTTAAAGGGTTCACCCAAAAATGAAAATTGTCATTAATTACTCACCTTCATGTCGTTCCACACCCATAAGACCTTCGGAACACAAATTAAGATTTTTTTGATAAAATCCAATCGCCAGCAATAACACTCCCTTTTTCAATGCCCAGAAAGCTACTAAAAACATATTTAAAACAGTTTATGTGACTACAGTGGTTCAACCTTAATGTTATGAAGTGACGAAAATACTTTTTGTGTGCCAAAAATAACAAAATAGTGACTTTATTCAACAATATCTAGTGATGGGCGATTTCAAAACACTGCTTCATGAAGCTTCGAAGCTTTACGAATCTTTTGTTACAAATCAGTGGTTCGGAACGTGTATTAAACTGCCAAAGGGTTAGATAAAGGGGTTTGAGTGATTAATAATCAGTATCTAACCTGAAGAAAAGATATTTATTAAATGTTATCCACATTATATTTCATCTGCAACAGCATTGTGAACTTTTATAACAATGCGTTTGGTCATTAACTTTTAAATACATCATTATGGAATCATGAGGAGAGTTCTCCGCATTAAAGACCCATGACTGACAGATCAACGTGCCACTACATTTCTCTCCGAAACGGTAGGAAATTAAAGGAAATTGAATGTGGAGGATTTTAACTGTGACCAGATGATTGACAGGGCAGTTTAAATGGTTACAGGTTGCATGTAACTAAGCGACAGAGCATCCGTTAAAGATGCAATTAAGACGAAGTGGCATTTCCCAAAGCTTGCATACTCTTCTGCTACATACTCAAAAGTATGTACTTTTTACAAACAAAAACAGTACATAGTTTTAGGGCATAGTATAAGTAGGCAAATTGGGATGCAGCATTATTTTATTTCAGCTAGTTGCTAAGGCAACATTTTCCTTTTTATTTAGTTTAACTTGATTTACTAAAATAACTAAAACTAAAAATAAATAAAAATAATAAAAATGTCAAAACACACAACGAAATTAGTAAAACTTTAACTAAAATTAAAACGAAAACAGAAAAATAAAATTCAAAATATTAAAAAAAAGCATAAAATGGTATTTAAATGATACTAAAATAATGCTGGTCCTCACATCTTTGGAAATGAGTTAGCACAGGGTTCTGAGCACAGATGGACAGGAGGGTAAACGGTGAGGTTTGGGCAGTCAGACGAAATGTACTTTAATACTAGCAAGTGAAGAAACACATCAGCCATGTGACGGTGAGCCAGATTCATCTTGACACTGGGTGCTCATCCCAGGGCTGGTTTTGGAAGAGCACAGCTGACAGCATTGAATACTCTCAGGAGAACATCAATAGCTTGCTCACACACTCACTCACATATGCACACACTGTTCAGCCAGAACACAGTGCAGACTGGAAGTTTTAGTGCGGTCTGTCTGGGTTTAAAACCCAGATTCCAACATTAATAATGCAGCATTGACACACACACACGCAAGCACGCACACACATTCATACGCAGTATATATCTCCAGACAAATGATTCCTCTAGTGCCTACCATCCCTTGAGAGCTGTAAGATATTTACTTTTGCTCTGCCCACCATAAACCTATGATTTTAGTGTTTATGTTTTGATGTTTCATTTGCTGAGTCTTGTATTTGCATTTATTGATTATTCGTTCCACTTTCATTTGCAGTCATCTCTGATCTATGCTCATAACTTTGTTCATCCATCCTTGTGTTCATTCTTTCTTGTTTTTTTCTGTTTTTGCCTTTTTTCTAACAGATAAAAAGGTTTCTATTGAACATTCAAGCCATCGTAAGTTTTCCTTTTAATAACAGTGTTTTTTTTATTTGACACTTCGTTGCATCCACTTTTCACCCTCTCCCTCTGTGTGCCTGGCTACTTATGTAATTGTGTCTGGGAAAGCCATGAAAAAGTGACTGGAAATATTAATCTAAAAGATGCAATATATGTACGATGTGTGCGTGTTTGTGTGTACTTTTTCACACTGTCGTTTCTCTCCTGTTCCTCTCTTGATACGCAGCACACTTGTCTTGCATGATAAAACAGAGCCACATGAAATAAAGTGAAAACATGTGAATTGAGATTATGAAATAGAGGACAGCACCTCATAGTCTGTTAAAAATTATCTACAGACATTTTTTACAGTTTTGCCATTTTATTATTGATTGATTTAATAAATAAACAGTCCATTTTTAAATTATCTACAGGCATGACATATTGTGCAGCTTGGGGGTTGTTTTTTATGATTATTTACTTATTTTCCTATTACCATTACTCATTTTTAATTTATCAGTTATATAAAATAAATTAAACCTTTATATTACTCAAAATTCACTAAAATTGTACATTGTTGTTTAGTCTGTCACAATATTTTGGAACTGACATGTAGCAACTACTTCTTTTAACTTGCCAAGTGAACATAGTAATAGCCTGAGAGGCTCAAAATGACCAAATATTGTTTGATTTAAGTGGCTTGGCTTCTATATAAGTTAATTTCTCACGATTAGCATTTAAATATCATTTTCAGGCTTAAGAGGTTGTTCAGTATAGTATGCAGAGTTATGCAATTTATAAACACACACACACACACACACACACACACAGAAAAATGTGCATACGCCTTCCTGGAAGATGATGTATAATACATATGCAGTCTTGGTTCAGAAATAGAGTGCTTTTTGAAGACATTGAAGTTAATGACTGTGCATCTTACTGGCCCAGAGCGATCAATAGTGTAGCTTACAGTTCAAGTGATGCTAATATTCTGAGATCAATGTGACATTCAGCACTTGAGAGACCAAAAAATAACGCACCTAATTCGGCTTGGTTCCGTTTGCTATAATAAGTTAAGATGGCTGTCAGGTTCACTTCCGTCCCGCCACGTGAGCCCTTTTGCCCACTCTAACTCTTCGCTTGCATCTGCTCTCTTTTTCTCCTCTGTCTCTTGGGTGCAGTACCTATGTGATCACCTCTATCTCTCCTCTCCTCCTAAAGCCTTTTTATAGTATACTAAGGTATGTAAATATAGTGCTTAATTCAGCGATGACTGAATAAAAAAAGAGACAGGAATCAGGAGTCAGGGAAGAAAGTCCCACAATGGACTGTTAGATCTACAGCAGACCTTTTTAGACCCTTATTTAGGGTGGCCTAATGGTTAGAGAGTCAGACTGGTAACCCGGAGGTTGCGAGTTTGATTCTCAGTACCGGCAGGAAATGACTGAGCAAGGCACCTAACCCCCAATCACTCCCTGGGTGCCACAGCAAAAATGGTTGCTCCACGTGTGTGTGTCCACGGTTTGCAAAGTCACATGTGTGCATTAACTTGGATGGGTTAAATGCAGAGGACAAATTCTGAGTATGGGTTATCATACTTGGCCTTCACATGTCACTTTCACTTATCCTCAGACCACCCACAAACTGTTTACTGACCGCAAAAATTGCAAGCATCACCATTACGAGCTGTTTTGTACATCTAAAAATAACATGAAGCAGAGGACACTGGATGCCTCACACATTGAAGATAAAAATAGCACTTACGTTAAAAATAAGGTGGATAAACCTCTGTAAATTATACATAAAAACAAAACAAAAACTGCGATTGGTCACTTTACATGCTGTTGTTTCCTGTCTAAGTGGGCAGCTCTTGACCAGAACAAGCTACAAAGCTTTATGCAGATAGTTAAGAGTCTGGGTACTAAGCTCTTCTCCTTTTTCCGACCTATTTATTTTCCTTTGATCACATTTTTGTGTTGCATAATGTATTTATTTACATCAGTGACAGGGTTGTATGTATGAGTAAATCTGTACCTGTATTTGTCTCAGCTCTTGGCCCCGGTGCTGGTATAGTGGTGTACGCAGGACTGGTGGGGGCTTTGCTGCTGTGCGTGATCCTCGTGCTGTGTGTGGGCATCCTGGTCTATCGCCGGAGTTGCCGCCATTTCCATGGTGAAATCACAGATTCGTCATCGGCCCTTACTGCTGCCTTCCACCCTGGCAACTATAAACCACCACGACAGGGTGAGACATCAGTGTTTCCTCACTTTCTCTTTCTCACTCACTTTTTTTTAAATTGTTCATTCTCACTCCTCTCACCCCTTCAAACCTATTATAAACTCTTTTTTCCGATATGTTAAGTTTTAATCCCTTCTCCTGCTGTCACCTGCTCTCTCAAAAGTATTTAATCTGCTATAACTTGTTTATATGGCTCCTCTTTTAAATCCTCTCCCCTTTAATACTCTCATTTCTTAGGCAAATCCTCTCTTGTAACTTTGCAGCTAGCCAGAAACATTTCCTTCCTTTTCACTTCTCTACTTTGTTAGATAATCCACACCTACTGCATCCGACAGCCCCTCCTGACCTCACAGCCAGTGCCGGAACCTTCCGCGGCCCGCTTTTCGCACTGCAGCAGGCCACCTTGGACTCTCAACATAAGATCCCTATGACCACGTCTCCCCTGCTGGACCCACTTCCTAGCCTGAAGATAAAGGTGTACAACTCCTCTACCATGTCCTCCCTTGAGCTGCCGACAGGCCCGGGATCTAATGATGGGGAGATCATGAGCCTGAAGACCGTGGGCTCTGGACCTAAAGACTACCATGGACATACGCTGCCCAGAGAGCCCAGTCACAGTGCTAGTGCCACACTGGGCTCCCTGGGTGGTCGTCTCACCATCCCTAATACAGGTAATAATAGGTTTTAAAGGAGCCATATTTGACTCTTTTATAGGGTTTTTTCAATAATCAATAATGTCCACTGCTGTTAGTCAAGTCTACTTGTGTTAAATACATTTATTAGTTTGTTGCACCAAAAAACTTTTATATTTTACACACACACCCATATATATATATATATATATATATATATATACAAATAGCACGCATTACAGAACAAAATACTGCAATTATATACTGAAATTATTTAATTAAACATTTATATTGTGTTTTTTTTTATCCTCCCTCTGTTCCCCCTTCCTTCTGCCAGGGGTGAGCCTGTTGGTTCCACCAGGGACAATTCCTCAGGGCAAGTTCTACGAGATGTATCTCATTATAAACAAATGGGAGAAAACAACGTAAGTCAGCCACTTAAAACAGTTTCTCAGTGCCCTGCCCCCATCCCACTGTCATTTCCTGACATATAACTCTTGCATCTATCTGTCACTTTGTGCAGTTGCAAACAGTTCAAAACATCTCGACAGCCCTTGCAGAGCAATATTGACTGCAGAAACGTTTTGACCCCTGTGGCAGCGCTAGGGAAAAAAAAAACATTTCAAAACTATGACACAGCAGAACAACACAAACAAACAAATATGTCTTGAAAACACTGAATGGCTGCCTGAGCTCTGACTTTTTTGCTGAGGCTCTCTCTTTTATTTCTTTCTATACTGTTTTTATTTTATTGTCAGAAATATATAAATATCACTGTGCCTTATGAGCTTTCAAAATTTGTCTTCCTCTCACCATTTGTATGCATCATAAATTTTCTCAAAACCTAAACAGTTATTGTTAGAGGCATAGCTTTGGCTGGTCTTTTTTGGCACAGTGAGTCTTGATGCTCATGTGGCCGGCACAAGTTTGAATTTGGCATTTTTGTATCCCACTTCCCCAAGTAGCAAAAGTACAAAAATAAGTGTCGAAACAAATAATTTTTTCAATCTTATATTACTCGAAATAAGGGATTACAGAATTTGGGATGTTGTGTTTTTGATGTTGTGCACTTTAATTCATACTTAATATGGCAAGTGGCATGGATGACAGGCTGCTTACCTTTCTTCCTCCGTGTTTTGTCAGGTTGCCATCAGATGGTAGTCAGACGGTATTAAGTCCGGTGGTGAGCTGCGGACCCTCTGGCATGCTGCTGAGCAGACCTGTGGTCCTCAGTCTGCCCCACTGCGCACAGCTAGAGCCCCCAGACTGGACCCTCACCCTCAAAATGCAGAACCATCAAGGTGCCTGGGAGGTGAGCATGATGTCTAAAAGATGAGAGAGGCTAGATCATTGGATAATGACAGAGAATCAGTGAAGGAGGAGGGTGGGAAATTGAAAGAACAGGAGGAATAATGAGTGTTAACGGATGACAAGTTAAATCAGGATATATACTTTTGACAGACATCACATCATTAGATATACCCCTGGTTTCACAGACAAGGTTTAAACATAGTGCCAGACTAAAATGCATGTTTGAGCTGTTTTAAAATATGATAATGTCAAAATATGTCAGTGCCATTGTTTTGTCTCAAGATGGGTTTTTATGTTTATAAAAGCTACTTAAATGTCCTAATTGAACTAAGGCCTAATCCTGGCTTAATCTAAGCCCTGTCTGTGACACCAGGCCATAGTGTAACAACTTTATTTTCCTCCTATCCAATAGGAGGTGTTAACTGTGGGAGAGGAGAGTCTGTCGTCTCCCTGCTACCTACAAGTGGAGGAGCAAAGCTGTCATATTCTTATGGAGCAGCTGGGGACGTATGGTCTGGTGGGACAGTCGGCTCCCCTCGGCCAGCCTGCAAAAGACTGCAGTTGGCCCTCTTTGCTCCTCGGGCCCCGTGCCTCTCATTGGACTACAGCCTAAGGGTCTACTGTATACAGGACACCCCACATGCCCTTAAGGTCAGTCTGTCTGCCCCTCCTAATGGGCCTTCCCAAATTTACTCTGCCAGCAAAATGTTCAGTTTGAAAATAAGTAAAAATCTTGTCTTCATCTTCTTGCAGGAAGTATTAGAAGTTGAGCGAAGTCTGGGTGGGGTTTTACTAGAGGATCCCAAACCCCTTCTTTTTAAGGACAGTTACCACAACCTCCGGCTATCAATCCATGACATTCCTCATTCGCATTGGAGGAGTAAACTCCTGGCTAAGTATCAGGTGAGAGATTTTGTAGTGTTATTGGTTATATGGTTAGAATTTATAATTTTTCCTTGTTTTGTTTTGTTTAAATGAACCTTTTAGATAAGTACACTTGTATTAACTTGCTCCGTCTGTAAAACGACTTTCATTTTTGTCACAAATCCTTCTTGGTTTTCAAACCCTCTCCTCCAAACACCTGTGGTCCATTGCATAAGCTGCTTAGACTAGTCTTAAAGATAGTCACTTCATTTTTTCCTCAAGACTGGTCCTAACTTTTTAAATTCAGCTACATAAAGTGTAGTTTGGTCTACTTTGAAATTAAAAAGTAAGACTTATTACCCCTTGGCTATTTGCTAGTTGGTCAAACTAGTTCTTAAAACAGTCTTAAGTGGCTAAGTTTATGCAACTGGCCCCTGGTTCCTGTCTGACCACTTTATATAGATAGATAAAAAATAAAGTCCCATTGCTGGTGGCATTTCATGTTGACATTAACATACAAATAAACACTTTGATTCCTATATTTTCATATACATTTTTTAATGAATGTACAGGAACTGCTGAGCATTTAAGCATTATACGTTGTTTGTTAAGGACTTATTTTTGTTATTGTTATTGTTATTATTATTATTATTATTATTATTATCTAAAAAATGCTGCCAAATATGGACAACCCCAACCACTGGTTTAAATTTTTAAATTAAATTTTTAAACCCAGCAGTTGGGTTTGTCCATATTTGACACAACAACCCAGCATTTTTAGAGTGTATAGATTACATATATATATATATATATATATATATGTAATTATAATAATATACTTTTATATTACATGTAAATTATAAAATTATTAGAAATTCTATTATTAAAATGTTACCAATTTGAGCATCAGAACTACATCAGTTTACAGAACTGAAATGAGTTGCTAATGGTATTTCACATTAACTTTAATGTTCAAATAATAGACAGTTTGATTTGATTTTAAATGTACAGGAACTATTAAGTAGTTAACTTTTATATATAACTAAAGGATTTTTTAGGACTAATTATTGTATTTATTATTATGTTTTAAATATTTTTAAAATTATATGTGTATATTTATAATAGTACTATAATTGTATAGTATTATTAAAATGTTACCCATTGGAGCATCCTCAGATGTAATTCATGATGTTCCCTTTCACAAAAAATTTGCCTCTTAATTGTGTGTATTGTGTGTCCCAGGAAATCCCATTCTATCACATCTGGAGCGGGAGTCAGCGGCCGTTGCATTGCACCTTCAGTCTGGAGAGAGGAAGCCTGGTGGTTTCCCAGCTCACCTGCAAGATCTGTGTCAGACAGGTGGAGGGGGAGGGACAGATCTTCCAGCTTAACACTGACATCCAAGAGGTACAGAAAACAGCAGGATGTAGATGTATTATTATATATGATTTAATAACTTGAAAATAATATATAGTAACTGGCGCTGACTTCATTTCCTGAATTTGTGCGTATGCTCTTTAGACCTTGCCCCCCCACTCACCATTGCCAGCAGGAGGTTCGTGTCTGCCTTCGTCTCAAGTGGGCCCATATGCTTTCCGACTGCCCGTATCCATACGGCAGAAAATTTGTGCCAGTCTGGATGCCCCCAGCGCACGCGGCTGTGACTGGAGAATGCTGGCTCGCAGCCTGGGCTTTGACAGGTATTTTTGCGTGCATCTCTCATGGCACCAAAAAAAAAAAAATCTGCATATACACTACCAGTCAAAAGTTTGGAAATGGTAAGATTTTTAATGTTTTTTAAACAGTAATATTGTGAAATATTTTTACAATTTAAAATAACTGTTGTCTGTTTGAATATATTTTATAAAGTAATTTATTCCTGTGATCAAAGCTGAATTTTCAGCATCATTACTCCAGTCTTCAATGTCTAATCAGCATATTAGAATGATTTCTGACGGATCATGTGACACTGAAGACTGGAGTAATGATGCTGAAAATTCAGCTTTGCCATCACAGGAATAAATTACTTTATAAAATATATTCAAACAGTTATTTTAAATTGTAATAATATTTCACAATATTACTGTTTTTACTGTATTTTTAATTAAATAAATGCAGCCTTGATGAGCAGACGAAACTTCTTTTAAAAACATTAAAAATCTTACCATTTCCAAACTTTTGACTGGTAGTGTATATTTACACACGGTAGACGATGACAACAGTTTCATCTCTTTCCACGTTTCTCCCTTAGGTATCTGAACTACTTTGCAACCAAACCCAGCCCCACAGGTGTGCTGCTAGACCTGTGGGAAGCTTGTCACCAGGGTGACGCAGACCTGGTCTCCTTGGCGACAGCTCTTGAAGAGATGGGCAAGAGTGAGGTCTTGGTTGTCATGACGACGGACGGAGATTGCTGATCGGCAAATCAAAAAGTGTGAAAAGGGACATATTTGCCACTAAAAACCTAGAATTAATGCAAGCGGATGGAAACTGCACTCCAGTACATCGTTACAACTTGCCTTTTACCTCAGTTCCTTTGTGCTCATGCAGAATATTCCAAGGACTGCAATGCGTATGAGCTGTGGTCAGGCGCTCTGGATGATCTTTGAATAAAACATATCTACATGTAGCAAATGCGATGATGCTGCAATCACAAAACAGAGATGTTGTTTGAAAAGGAAGTCAGTTCTATGGTGCATTTGCTGGTACAGTTCCGATCAGCTCATGATTAAATGATAGTTGCATCATACTGATACACACTGATTCCCTGCTACACATAGCAAGTGTGAAAGTACACGATCAAACAACATTGCACATCGAGCAGCTGGCTTTGTTTCCTAGCGACCGCTAGATGCTTAAAGACACTGAGATTCTGTGTCCGGTAAAACAGCAGTGCGCCAAGCTCCTCAGGAAACATGCTCGCACACAAATAAACAAGAGTAAAGGTGGAAACATTGAAAAACTAGGAGCTAAAATCATCTGCACTAAAATCAGCTTTCATAACGATTTCACTTGAAACAAACCACATTCTTCGGAGAGTTGCTTCACTTTAAATTTGGTTTGAAGCATCATTTTCTGTGTGTTTCTTTTGAAAAAGCATACAGGAATGGATTTGTGCGGAGGACAAATCTTTTTGCGATTTGGATTTTCTTCTTTCTCTGATCATACTTCCATTAGCCTCCGTTAACTTTCTTTTTTTATATTCGATCATTTGTAATGCAGGAGAGCTTTCTGATAAACTCATATTAGTTTCCTATAGGGAACGGACTTTTTTTAAGTTATTATCCCTATTTGTGGATCATTGTTTTTCACTCTTCTGTTCGTTATGTTCTGCTGCTGCGTTGTTGCATTCGTCTCTGAAAATAGGCAGTAAAAATGTGCATTTAAAGGTTTTTGTGATGTACTTCACAAGTAAGAGCTGACTTTTTTGGTCGTTGAAATTGAGATGGGATGAAATTGAAATGTTACGCTGAGGTTAAATATGCTTTGATCCTTCTTGGGAAAGCGTACTGCAAATATGCTGCACTGGTTAAAGAGTATGAAATTGTGCGGATGGCAGAAAGCCCTTTTCAGGGTTTGATGCCAGTCAGTTGTGCTGTTTAAATTATAAATAGTAGCCTTGAAAGGTGGCATAAGTGCTCTGTTGATTGCAGTATGACCCGCTTGCTCTTTATTGTCTGTTTTGACTTTCGGGTTTTAATGGGTTTCCCTTGAGTAAGCCTGAAAGCCGCGTACTACTTATTATCAGAAGTCATATAATCATTTGAAGTGGATGCCGGTCCATTTCTTTTATTTTTCTTGACCTTTTCTTCACAAGTGTTCAAATGTCTGGCAACAAACAAAACGAAAAGGAAATGTGCAGTATCTGTCCATGCCTGTATAGGTGTGAATTAAATAACCAAGGTGTGTGTGTGTGTTGTGTGCGAGAGAGAGAGAGATGGAAAAATACAATGTTACAGAGCTTGTTTGCACCAACCTATCAGTCAGTGCTACAGTGTATATGAATGAACAGGCTTCATCATATCTGTTGTCCCCTTTTCCCATTATAAGTACTATGCAAGTGCACAACAAAAAGTGAATCTGTGGACGTCTTGATGTCTCGTGTATGAAGTACGTGGAATGGGAATCTTATTATTTTCCCTCTTCTGATCACTGCTGTAACTAAGCTGGGGAAAACTGGACCTCTTAGGCCTCTCAGCCATAATAAATGCAAACAAAATGACTGTAATTGTGGGTCAGGGATCCATGACCTCTGTGCTGTTCTCCTCATTTGTTTAGGAAGCTTTTGGCCCGTCACTTACGTCCTCACAATAAACAACAGGAAGTTTGTTCAGAGGATTATTTTTAACCCTCTACATGACGAAGACAGCAAAGAACATTGAAAATCCCTGATGGATTGTGAACGCTGAAGCTTTTAAATGGCTCTGAAATGTCTCCAGTCGTCTCTCAGTCGATGTAACATGAAAACGCCTTTGAGCCTTTCACATGTGAAGCTGAATGGGCTTTGCTTCTCTCTGGATGGTAGTTGCTGTTCATGGATACTCAAGTGTGGCTGAACTTAACCTTTTTTTTTTTTTTTTTGTTCAGATGTTATTTTGTATCAAAGAAGGTACACAAGAAGTCAGGAGTTTTTTTTCCATGTAATGCTGTAAAGTAATACTGTACATAAATGTTTAGACTTCTTACTGTAACTAAATATAATTTTTATGCAATAAATTATATTTCCTAGTTTAACAAGACAGAAGTGTCTTTTTTTGTCTATTTTTTATAGTGGTTATACAACTCAAATAATAACAGTGAAATGTTAAGCTACGACAAGCAAATTCTGTAAAAAAAAAAAAAAAAAAAAAAAAATTATATATATACAGAATAAATTATATATATACAGAATTTGCTCCAGTATGTATGTGTGTGTATATATATATATATATATATATATATATATATATATATATATATATATATATATATATATATATATATATATATATATATATATATATATGTGTGTGTGTGTGTGTGTGTGTGTGTGTGTGTGTGTGTGTATATGTATATGTGTGTGTATATATATATATATATATATATATATATATATAATTTATTATACAGGATATAAGAACTAAGTATTTAATTCTGATAGTAACCTGATTGTGGTATGGCCATTTGAAGCTTTTTAAGGACATTAAATGTATTACAGGGTGAAGAACCTTTTCCCCTCAGTCTTTATAGACTGGTTACAGAGATGTGGTGAGGATGCACTCTTCCGTTTATCTCTGAGATAAAAGTGTTCATAATGCCCTGGAGAGGAAGCAACAGCAATTGAGAGAGAGTGAAAGGTTTTTAGTGTCTGGATATTGCCCTCAGCAGCTGCAGTGGGCTTTTTGGTTTGAGCAAGAGACCTGTTTCATCATTTGGTTAAAATGGTTGAATAGACATGTAATCATATATTGCTTTCTGCTCTCAGTATCTATTCCATCTATCCCTGGAGCAATTCACATGCTTTTGTAGCACTTAACAATACACCAAATAAATTGCCAGACATGCATTCAGTCCAACTCTATTATGAATATGTTCCGCACAAGAAGTTATGTCACGGACATTTAGAAGATAAATGAAAAACAAATGCTTTAAAACTTACACACTTAGAATATTTGGCTTGAGACAAAAATTCCCTTCAATACTCAATTTTGTCAGGGTTATAATTTTTATTAATTTATTATTTAAGTTGTCATTTACCACCATCGTCTGGTAGTTAAAGGAACTACACACACACACGTTAGGTTTTCATGTTTTATGGGAACATACCATAGACATGATTTTTAGAATGTACAAACTGTATATTCTATCTCAGTGTTTCTCAACCAGGGGTCCATGGACCCCTAGTGGTCCTTGACATAATGCCAGGGGGTCCTTATAAAATATCTGAATATGAATTTTTGTATATTTTGACATTTAACATGTTCCCATAAAAGAAGAATATATGTGTAATATAACTGACGATATGACTAAATATAGGGCAAGTCAACTAACGTTGTAGTAAATTATACTTTATTACATTTGGTCGTCAAATATGACGGGGGTCCATTACTCAAAAAAGGTTATCCCCTAAACCTGCCCATCACAGAAAACTTTCCGCACTGTTACATTTTCAAAAGACATCACTTAGGTTTATAAACTGTTTTTTCATGGGGACCAAAAAATGTTCCCAAAAGGATTTGTGGTATTGCTGTCTGTGGACACACACACACACATATTATAGCCTATATTTATAATTATAGGTTATTTATAATTATCATAACGGGACAGTGAAGATATTTCTCAAAATATCTTATTTTATGTTTTACAAAAGAAAGTACTGGTTTGGAACGACATGAGGGTAAGTAAATGATATTTAATTTTTGGGCGAAGTATCCATTTAAACGAAAAGTGGATGCGATTTCCCTTCGCCAGTGTCTGTTAGTGCAAGGTGAAAATTCGCGCCCTGACAAACTTTGTACTGTATCTTTTGTGGTTACTGAAACATTTGAAAACACATGAGACCTATTTGAAAGTATTGTCGTCTTTTTCTCCACTTTTAAATCGCTTTTGATAAACGCGTCTTCTAAGTGAATATTTAAATAAATGCCACCACGTGGTGGTGCCTGAGCACAGGTAAATTATTCAAATAATTGCCTGTGTATTTGTTGTGTGTAAATATAAATAGTATAGAAAAGTATTCAGCGCAGTAGCCTATATGAACTTTTGTTTACATTTGTCTCTTGTGTGGATTTGGATCTTCGCTGTTCGCATCTGCTAAATTATTTTTTTTTCCAGTTGGATTTTCGCCCCGAAAGCCACATCACCACCAGATGTACCCTGACTTCGACTTACCATATATATATTCAGTCTAGCTCCTCAGTGCAAACAAGCTTATATATTAATTCTAACGACCCAAATAAAATTATAATCAATATGTGTTTTAACGTTCAATATAAAAGGAAAAAGATATCTGAGGTTCCTACTGGATAACAGACCCATTGTCCCTCCTCTCATTCAAAGTTTCTCATCTCTCTGACTGGCGCTTCCTCCTCTAATGGTCAGCTTTTCCAAGTCTCTGCTCTTGATGAAGTTTATCTATTAGGTCGATGTCTTGTGTGCAACCGTAATTCACAACATTTGGCAACATGTTGAAGGTGGTTGTTGAATCCGCCAAAGGAATTCCTAAAAAGACTCTTGGAATTCCAGATCCTATAGCAGCAATCATCTTTAAGGGTAAGTCCGGCTGTTTTTCCTCTCAAGAGGTTTATATTTATTTTATTTTATTTTATTAAGGCCTATTTATTAAATGGTATGTTTAAAATGTAAACTTAATCATTGTTAACTGAGTTTAACTGACAAGTTTAGCTGATGAAGTCGATGCCTTTTTAAAAATATTTACAAGACGAGGTTTTCTAAAGCATCTTAACATTTTATCGTCGTTTTAAATGTGTGTTATGTTTGTTTACATGTAAAAGAACAACGCATTTCCTTATAAGGGATTGGAATGAACCAACGTGAGGGAAAACTTGTCCCTCCCTACACTGTAAAAAATGAAAACGTGCAGTTGTTATTTCAACCTAAAATATCTTTTACTCTATGTGACCCTTAAAAATTATTTTCAGTTGTGCAAACCTAATGTCTATTACTGCAGAGAGCATATTTTCATTATAGTCCTATTAAAGTAGCATGAATATCAATGTGATGATGTTCTGAATAACTGTGGGGCTAATATTATAAATAATATTATAACTAATGTAGTTTGGATGGTCATAAAAATAGTTTTAGAGACTTTTCTCATCAGCCTTTTCTTTTTTTCTTTAAATTTCAGGTGAAAAAAAGAAAACAAAAACAATTGACAAAGAATTAAATCCTGTGTGGAATGAGGTCAGTACAAGTCATAGTTTTTTCTCTTTTATTTGTTGGACACTAAAGTTATGTCATTTAAATCAATGCATCTTAAATGTGGATAACCGAGACCTGATTTTGCCATTTCAGATCATTGAGTTTGATTTGAAAGGTTCTCCGTTGGATTCCTCATCATTCATTGATGTGGTTGTGAAAGACTATGAAACTATTGGAAAAGACAAGTATGTGTTCATCCACTACTTATTTACTGCATGAGCCTTTTATGATTCTAATAAGTCATAATATGGCAAGTGTGGTCAAAGAAAAGATTATTTCTCTACATTGTTGTTGGCGAAGGTGGTTTAGATGGTATTTTACATTTGCTGAGTGGGCGTGATTGGTTACCCTGCCTATCATTTCACACATGCTCATTGTTGTATGAAAATATGACTGTTGTTGAAATCACTGCAGTGTAAATTATAAACGTAAGGGAGTCTTGTATAAGAAAGTGGAATGGGTACTTTTGTAAATGCTCTGTGAATAAACATTTATAGGAGTATTGGTAATGGGTTTGCGAGATTAGTTAGTGCAGAGCTGGACATGAAAACCTTTAAAACCTCACTGCCACACCTAACAACCGTGTCTAAACTTGCAGTGTTATGCAGGCGAGAAACTCCAGGCAGTCAAAATAGCACTTTAGATGATTCCTTTAAAAAGCTTCGTTTGTCAGATACACATGTAGTCAAACCTATAGCTCAGTCTTAAACTAGTGAACATTTGGTTTGGTTCAGAAGGCAGTTTTTCTTCCATGTGGCAAGTTTTCCTGTGCAAAGTATGCCATGATAATGAACTTTCCATGAGTCATGCAGCTGACTTCTCCATGGTGTTTTTTTTTCTTCTTTTTTTTTTTTCTAGTTTGCAGACTCTCATACACGTCTCATACACATCATACTTGCTGAAGTTTGTATTATTTGTTGGCACAGGCTAGCCTAGCAACAAATTTGGAAAAAAGTAAACTTGTGAAAACTTGTAGTTGGCGGACTACTTGAATCACCAATGTATTTACAGGCATTTAAGAATGATGCAATCTGCTTTTTAAGTTCACAGTTGCCTTTAGCCTTATTTGGGAATTTAAAATAGCTTTTGTAGTGGAATTAATTTGGAAGAAATTTAGGAAGTATCATATATTAATCATAGTTTATGACTCATAGGTAAATCATGTGCATAGCATCTCTCTTGGACTCTGTTTCTGGACAAAGGAGCAGATATTTTTGGCATGAAAAAAAAATATATAAAAAAATAGAAAGAGTTAAGATGGCATTTACTGAATATTTTACAGAAAGTGTTTAAATATTCCAGAATTGTGTTCCAGAACAGACAAGTTTATTTTGTGATTATGACAGATGACTGTTCATATTCCATGTATTACACAACATGCAGGTTAATCTCCATATGATGTTGAGTCCTGTTCACATGGTGAATGTATCAGCTGTGATGATGCTGTGCAAACAGGATGCGCCTATTACTAATGTGTATGCTTGTGATGTAAATTATTTATATTACACTCTTATTCACTTAACATTGTCTTCACTGAAGTCAGGCAGTACAGAAGAGTTGTGCAAATGTTCGCATGCATCCCCCCTCTGAAGTTGCTGTTTTTATCCCCTCTGCCTGGCACTTAAGTCACTTGCATAGTGAAATTGCTTCCAGCTGTTTTTCCCTCTGCTTCCTTCTCAGTGCTTTCCAACTTTATGTATAAGCTTTTGGATATTCTGTACAGCAACCAGAAGTTAAAGGGTACATGGGAAATGTATACATACCTTTACGTTTACAACACAATTCATTAGACATAAAAACCACTTTAACAAATGATTGCACATATTCTTTACAGTGAAGCAAGATTGTGGAAAATGCTACAATAAAGTGCCTCTCTCACCACAAAACAGCAAAACTGTATTTACACTAACATTCAAAAGTTGCCTTCAGGTTGAATTTGTTAAAAAACAAAACAAATTAATACTTTTTTTTCATCAAGGATGCATTAAATTGATCAAAACTTCTTTAAAAAGCATTAAAAAATCTTAACAACTATGAACTTTTGAACGATAGTGTATGTATTTTTATAGATAAAAGAAGTAAATTATTTTAATAAGAATCGGTTAAAGGTTCATTTGTTAATATTAATTGATGTATTAACTAACATGAACTAACCATGAGCAATACCATTTGTTACTGTATTTGTTAATCTTTGTTAATGTTAGTCCAGCTGTTCATAGTTGATGTTAGTTCACAGTGCATTAACTAATGTTAACAAATACAACTCTTGATTTTAACAATGTATTAGTAAATGATTAGTAAATGTATTAGCAAGTATTAGTATTAGTAATGTATTACCAAAGATTAATAAATGCTGTAGAAGTGCAGTTCATTATTAGTTCATGTTAACTAATGAACCTTATTGTAAAGTGTTACCTAAAAATCTAATTATAAATCCTAGTCAAAAAAACAGCCACTGCAAGTTTTGAATTCTTCTTGAAGGAATTTTAGATTCAGATATGTTTTCTAAATGTTGTAGAATAATTAGAACAGGGATGTATAAATAAAAGGATGCTGTTTCATTCTTGACATCCACATTTCTCTCATGTTGAAATGTGGTGGTTGAGCCCACACAACCCAAGTCCTGTTGCTGTGTCTCCCTGATTCACCAGCCATTGCAAAACTACAAATGGTCTCTTTCAGGTGTCTTTGTGAGCTTAGTCTTAGTCAGAGGCTTTTGACTGAACTTGTCCAGGGTGAGAAAAGCTGAAGTGAAACAGAATAATGCAATCTATATTTCAGAAATCTCATCAGAGTTCCCCCCTTATTTTTGATTTGAAGTAGTGAAACAACGTCACAGGAACAGTGTTTAAAGTGGAATTTTCATAATGTAATTATATATACAATAGTAGCAACAAAAGCATAAAACACTGTCCAATTTGTGTAAAAATGAAGTTTGCTTCCCTGTTTAGTATTGTTTTCTTCTGCTTTCTAGATTTATTGGTTCTGCAAAGATCTCTCTTAAAGAATTGGCTGCAGGTCAGACCAGATCTCTTCCTTCCAAGAACATTCCCCTCATCAATGAGAAGAAACAGGAAATTGGGGTACATTTTTTGTACAGTATAGAATACAAATAACGATGCTGAATAACTTAAAATAACAATTCTAACTGTATTTCTCTGCATTTACTACTTTAGGCAACTATCAATTTAACAATTGGTTATGAGCCTCCTGCAAGTACCATCCCAAACCCAAATGATCAGAACATCGGAGATGCCCTCACTGGAGATACTGCAGGTTATTATTACTGCTTACTGGCCCACATAAGCTATTCCTCTTTTGGTAACCAGTTGGGATAGACGTTTGTGTTTACATACAGTATGGAAATGATTGATGCAAATGAGAGACTGAAAATGCATCACCTAAAACAAAAAGGACGCTCTACCAGAGTCTGCCACATTGTCTCTGTGTGCCTAACAATAATAATGATTCATATCATAACTAAACTGAAAAACTAGGTAATTCACAATTGCATATCAACACCTATACAGTATTCAGCAATTTGACAGGGCTTTGTTATTTGAAGTCAGCAAAAGTCATTTATATCTACAAGTCTTAAAGGACCCTTTTGAGAAGGAACAGCTTAGAAATGTTTCACACTCTTATGGGGGGTGTAATACATTTTTAAATTAACCAAAACGCTTTATTATATTAATACATTTATTTATCTGTATTATTAATAATTAACATTAATATTTATTGTTTTTATATGTTATTTTTATATATATATTTATGATTTACATTATATATATATCTTGTCTTTGCTTTTAGTTGGTGAAGAGGAGAAAGGTGTTGATAGTGATGAAGATGCAGATGCGGCCGAACCAGGGGCACCTGGAGTTTCTCCCTCTGGACAGCCTGGTAAAAAAGACTCAAAAAAATTGGTTCGTACAACTCGGAAGCGGACAAAAGCTCTCGCCAACAAACCCCAAGATTTCCAGGTTTGTGTTCTTATTGCTAAATGTCATATCTGAAAGGTTGGTGAGCTTTTAGGGCTTTAATCCATTAACATTATTTTCACTTAGATTCGTGTTCGAGTAATTGAGGGTCGACAGTTACCTGGCAATAACATAAAGCCAGTCACCAAAGTAAGTGTGTGCGGACAGACACACAGAACAAGGATTCGAAGAGGAAACAATCCATTCTTTGATGAGGTATTTTGGTTTTCATTGTGTTTCATTGTGACTTCCTATTAAAAAGAAAACATATAGCCTTGTTTTTGGCCACTAAATTGTTTTTCCTAGACTAGAGAGAAACCTTTCTTTCTCTGGACTGCTTCTTGACTTTGGTCTGCTCCGCTTTACACTGCACTGCACCTGTTTTGACTAAAAACCACTTCCCACTTCCTTTTTGACCTGATATTTCTGTCGCTCTCACATTTGCCTCAGTGAGTCTACAATGTATTACTTTCACATAATTGTTACGTTGAGGCTTCTTTAACCAAAAGTGCTGTTTCAGTTCACATTTCATGGCTAGTGAGATTTACTTTTTTGTCCACTGTGTTGTGAATATGATTTAATTTACATGGCTGTTTCCGCAGATTTTCTTCTATAATGTCAACATGCTGCCTTCTGAGCTTTTTGATGAGAGCATCATGATCCGGGTAAGATGGGTCTTGAGATGGTCCTGGCACAACACAGTCTCCACAAGGACATGTTCCTTGAGTAGCATTCAATCAACCAACCCTATACCTAATGGTAAAATCTAAGGAATCTGATTGGTTGAAAACAATGTTGTTTCTGGATCAGCACGAGGAACATGTCTGCTTGTGCAAATCACATTAAATAAAGTATTTTAAAATCATTTTATATTTACTGTTGAGAGAGTTTGCACTTTCATCTCTAGTTCATTTTATGTGTAGACTATGGTTACAGCTTTTTATTGTATGTCTTATAATAGATATATTTCTCTCTTAAATCTAGGTGTATAATGCCTACTCCCTGAGAGCAGATAGTCTTATGGGGGAGTTTAAGGTACACTTTCATATAATCCATAAAATCCTAATGTCACTTGAATATATTTACAATGTATTTATGGCTTGGTTAGAATCCTAATATCTAATTCATATCAAGCATTTGTGAAGAGTACTTTGATGTTTGAGTATATGTCGTTACAAACTCTTTCAAACACTGTTTTAACAGCTGGATGTTGGCTATGTCTACGATGAGCCTGGTATGTGAAGAGTTTGGCTTGTTGGATTACAAACTGTTATATAGTGCAACACAATGAAAATTTGTGTAATGTTTAAACAGTTTAAGCTTTTTCACACCATTACATATTCATATTTGTGTAATGTTTTTTTCTATCTGTGGTTTGCCCCAAACAGGTCATGCAATTATGAGGAAGTGGCTGCTGCTAAGTGATCCAGATGACTCCATTTCTGGAGCCAGAGGTTACCTGAAAGTCAGCATGTTCATAGTAGGCACCGGAGACGAACTTCCAGTGAGTTCCTAAGTACATGTCACTCTGAAAGTGTAAAAGAATTGTCAGGCAATTTCAGGAACAGTTCACTCTTACAATTGGCAGTTGACACCATTCAGAATGGAATTTCATTTGTCAGAGAGTCAAGAGTCCGACATATAGCGCAGCTGCACGTCAGACGACCCGAGTTTGAGTTAACTTTTTGATAAACTTGTTGGTCAGGTGGAAAAGCGAGAAGCCAATGAGGAACTGGATGACATTGAAAGTAACTTGCTGCTGCCAGCTGGTGTCGCTTTACGGTGGGCTACGCTGAGTCTGAAAATCTACCGTGCTGAGGACATGCCACAGAGTAATCAAGACAGCAACACACCACTGAAATTCTATATACTGCCATTTCTGTTCGCATAGTCAGTAACATGCTACTATTGTCACTTTATGTTCAGTGGATGATGCATTTGCCCAGACGGTAAAGCACATATTTGGTGGAACAGATGACAAGAAAAATTTGGTGGATCCTTTTCTAGAAGTCAGTTTTGCTGGCAAAAAGGTAAAAACAAAAAAGAATAGATGTTTATTGTTGAGGAACTGGACTGATTGGTAAAGGATTGTAATGAAATGCTTCTGTTTGTTTTTTTTAAGGTATGTACAAAGATTGTAGAGAAGAATGCCAATCCAGAGTGGAATCAGCTGATTCACCTGCAGGTTAAGGTAGGAAGGGTGATAACCTTGTACTATGTTAATAGGTTAATAAAAATGAATACATATAAAATTCAAGCAATTAAATTGTGACAGTTTCCATGTAAAATGACTATAATGCTTTTTAGAACAGTGATAGTTAAAGTCTAACATACAATACAAAAAACGAGTGAATAGCACAATATCTCTTCGATCTTTCCTTTTAGTTCCCATCAATGTGTGAACGCATCAAGCTCACTGCTTTTGACTGGTAAGTTCTTTATACTGTATGACTTATAATTTTACAGAGCTGACACATATTTACACTAACCTTCAAAAGTTTGGGGTCTGTAAGATTTTTAATGTTTTTGAAAGAAGTCTCTTATGCTCACCACTACTGCATTTATTTGATCAAAAATGCAGTGCAAACAGTAATATTGTGAAATATCGTTAAAATGTATTCCTGTGATGGCAAATATATTTGTAGATTTTATTTTTTGATGAATAGAAAACTCAAAAGAACAGTGTTTGAAATAGAAATCTTTTGGTATCCTGTAAGGTTACACTTTATTTCAATGGTTCACTTTAGACAATCTACTAACTATAAGTATCTTTGCAACTACATGTCAACTAACTCTCATCCCAGATAGCAAAATACACTCTGCCCAGTTCCGGTTAGATTCTTGCCTGCCGGAGACTTACCACTCGGCCCGCTTCTGTCTGCAGCAATCGGGCCGGATGCCTGTGTACTCACTGCCCGATTCTGGCCCGAATCAATCGGGCCAGATGTGGCAGCCGTTACCTTGCCGACACAGCCGCAATTAAGTCACTAATTTTTCAATTAAGTCACTAATAATTCAATTAACGTGCACAGCGCGCCAGACACGGCCCGGCTCCGTTTATATATCTACCATACTGTTCATTAATTTTTCATTTAAATTTGATACCCAGCCAAAACGTTTACTTACATTTTAATTATATAAATTATAATACATAATTATTAGACTGTAGTAGACTGTTAGAGTTACAGTAGGTGTTAAGGTAAGGGTTAGTAGAATAAGTTGACATGTAGTTGCAAAGTTATTTATAGTTAACAAAATGTGTTTTGAGGGGACCATTAAAATAAAGTATTACCCAATGTAAAAGTGTTTACAGTCATAAACATTTTGAACAGTAGTGTATAATCATAAATATATGTTGGTGCCGTGACCTACCAGTTGGCTAACATGCACATTGAGCTGTGTTGCTCATGTCAAATCTGTATTGTGTCATTAATCCTTCTGCTTCTCTCCATCATTTCCTGTCCTCTCTCTTCAAAATACTATTTTCTTCATATCCTATTTGACTTTTGCCTTTGACAGGGATCGACTGTCAAGGAACGATGTTATTGGGACCACCTACCTTAATCTGACTAAAATAGCATCATCTGGGGGGGAAATTGAGGGTATAGTAAGATGCTTTGTTTGCCTCTTGTGAGGTGTAGGTATGAATTAATATAGATTTTACTGTAGAATATTAATGAAGTGTCATTTATTTTTCCTTTACAATACAAACTTTATTTTAAAATAGCAAAACTTTCAGAAAAATTTTGAACAATATGCTAAAACTGCCTACATATGTCTAAAACTTGATTTCTTCATCAGAATCACACTCAGAAAATGGAATGCCTCCTTCCTTTAATGGTATTGTGAATCTTATGGCTTTTAATGTTATTTAATTTAACTTTTATTTTGTTTAATTTTTTATTTTTAATTATTTTTGATGTTAAAATACTTAAAAAAGTATTGCTAAAAAGTAAAATAATCCAATTTAATGTTCAACATTTGACATGTCAACTTCAGGCTCCAAAGATGCGAATTTGACATGTCAGTTTTGACACTAGATATTTATTCATATTTCTAATGTAATGGAATATTTATATTTGTGTGATTTTTAAGTTTCAGTTGTCTTAATTTATCAGTCATCCCAAAGCATCTTTAACCGATTCTTTTTCAGTAGACACTACAGAAGCTGAGCTTGGATTTCTTCCAGCTTTTGGGCCCTGTTATATTAACCTTTATGGAAGTCCAAGAGAATTTACTGGCTTACCTGACCCATATGAGGATCTGAATTACGGCAAGGTGAGTGCTCTAAAGAAAAATAGTGTGCTGGGGAATTGGTGAGAGCTACGATATAGAACATAATAAATACTGGCCAAACCCAGCAACAATCTTAGAAGGAAAACATCTCTGTGACACCTTGACTTTGAAGATAATATTGTTTTGCAGTGTTTGCTTTGCATAAAAAAATGAGCAAACAGTACATGCAGCCATTCTTCATTCACACCGTCAATTGTCTGTTGCACAATCTGTGGTAGTTGTCAGAGCTGTTATTCTAGCTCTGTGTGTTTCAGGGTGAAGGGGTGGCCTATCGGGGAAGGGTTCTGATTGAGCTTTCCACTCAGCTGGATGACAAAACTGACAAAAAAGTGGAAGACATTTCAAACGATGACATTTTGGTGGCACAGGTAACAGCAAGCATTTCCACTCTGTTCCATCCCGGAATAAACATTCATCTAAAACTAGGGAATTTCTATTAATATGATATCACAATTATTATTTTTCAGAATAGAATTAAAAATTCTTGTTTTATGTACCCTTACTGTGCAGAAGTACCAGCGGAGAAGGAAGTATTCCTTATGTGCCGTGTTCCACAGTGCCTGTATGCTTCAAGAACCTGGAGAACCTATTCAGTTTGAGGTCAGCATTGGAAACTATGGAAATAAACTGGACTCTACATGCAAACCACTGGCCTCTACTACCCAGTATAGCTGTGCTGTTTTTGATGGTGAGCTATAATAGATACAAATAGTCCAAAATGAGAGCCTGAGACCTGCATTATTTTGTTAATAATTTTTGTATTTTTGCCCACAGGAAATCACTATTATTACTTGCCCTGGGCTGATTCTAAGCCAGTTGTTATCCTCACATCTTTCTGGGAGGACATAAGTCATCGTTTGGATGCGGTGAACATCATTGTCTTCATTTCTGACCGATTGGTACGATTTTAATGCATCTTCATGCCATGCAGCGATTTAGCAAACAGATAAAGGATTCAGAGCAACAACATATTTTATGCCTCTTGCTTTAGCAATCCAACATCATCTCTCTGAAGACGGCCATCCTGGCTAAAGTGTCTGACTCTCGCCTAGCTGAGATTTGGCTGAAACTTATCACCCAACTCATCGATGACCTTTCCAGGTAAATTCCAGAGGGTAAACTTTCTTATCTCCCTCTTTTTATTTTTACTTACAACTGCCCTTGGAGCAGTGTTGATCTCAGCAAAAAAAAAAAAAAAAAAAAAAAAAGAAAACATTTGTTGACGGGATTTTTTTAATATGTTGTCAATAATAAGACAAGAGGAAACAGAGGCATTGTGATGACAAATAAATCATTTTTTATTCATATTTAATTAAACAATTAAATCATATTGTTGATAAAATATGACAAGAAGAAATATGACAGTCCAGTGTATTTAATGCAAAAGTCTCTAAAATGCAAAAAAAAAAAGAAAAAACTATTTTCATAAACTATATGCCATATCAGAGTAAAATGTACTAAAATTAATGAATATGACATAAAAATACTGACTGAATTAAAAGAACTATGACTATAAATAAAAACTGAAAAAATTAACAGTGCCTTGTGACTAACTTTATTTGCCTACCATGTTAGACATGTTATTTACTTGATGCTGAGCCTGATGACATGTGATTAACTTGATGCTGTTGCAATTAGTTACCAGGTACCAGATTTAGAGGGTAAGCCGAATCTGACAGCGCTTGATATTCAGATCAAGAATCTGCGTGATAAAACCATGTCCAGTGTCAAAGAGGCAGCCATTCGCATGAGGGAGGAGGCTGTTGATGTTAAAGCCACAATGGCTGATATAGAGGACTGGCTGGAGCGACTACAGCAGATCACAGAGGAGGTTTGACACTGCCTCCTTAGACACTAATGTTATGCTGCCTTCACATGCTATCTGAAATTTGATAATTCCCACTTCTGAAGTCGTGATTACGAGCTCATCGCATTCAAGTTTCGAAACGGGAGGGCGTTCATGTGCAATTTTTACCTAGGAAACTCGTATTTACGATAATTCCGAGAGCATGTGAAGGCAGCATAATTCTACTGAATGCTTTTTAGAGTTTTTAAGTAGAAGAGAATGTTGTATATCCATGTGCAAAGCATCAAATTAATTTTATAGTCAAATGTACATAATCACAAGCCCTGGAACATTAACATGATTGTTTAAATTCACAACACAGCCTCAAAACAGTATGCCTGATGTCGTCATATGGATGCTGAGAGGAGAGAAACGTGTGGCCTACGCCCGCATCCCAGCCAATCAGGTGCTCTACTCCACCCACAGTGACCAGGCCATCGGCAAGTACTGCGGCAGGACGCAAACCATCTTCATGCAGGTAGAAAGGATCATTTTGGAATTGAAATTTAGATTTGTGGCACAACATAAGGGTAGTTGACACATGCCCATGATTTCAGGTATATATATATATATATATATATATATATATATATATATATATATATGCTCACCAAGGCTACATTTATTTAATTAAAAATACAGTAAAAACAGTAATATTGTGAAATGTTATTACAATTTAAAATAACTGTTTTCTGTTTGAATATATTTTATAAAATAATTTATTCCTGTGATCAAAGCTGAATTTTCAGCATCATTACTCCAGTCTTCAGTGTCACATGATCCTTCAGAAATCATTCAGATGATCTGCTGCTCAAGAAACATTTATTGTGTACAATTGTACAAAATATTTGTGTACAATATTTTTTTTTCAGGATTCTTTGATGAATAGAAAGTTCAAAAGAACAGCATTTATTTGAAATATAATCTTTTGTAACATTATAAATGTCTTTACTGTCACTTTTGATCGATTTAATGCATCCTTGCTGAATAAAAGTATTAATTTCTTTCATTTCTTTTAAAAAAAATAAAAATAAAAATTCTTACTGACCCCAAACTTTTGAACGGTAGTGTATAATGTTACAAAAGCTTTGTATTTCAGATAAATGCTGTTCTTTTGAACTTTCTATTCATCAAGGAATCCTGAAAAAAAAGTACACAACTGTTTTCAACATTGATAATCATAAATGTTTCTTGAGCAGCATATCAGCATATTAGAATGATTTCTGAAGGATCATGTGACACTGAAGACTGGAGTAATGATGCTGAAAATTCTGCCATCACAGGAATAAATTACTTTATAAAATATATTCAAACAGAAAACAGTTATTTTAAATTGTAATAATATTTCACAATATTACAGACGAAACTTCTTTTAAAAACATTAAAAATCTTTACCGATTCCAAACTTTTGACTGGTAGTGTATATATATATATTCCCTTGCAAGTAAAAATCGACGTTGGCGAGTATATGAAATGGTGTCAATCGCCAGTTGGCCGGTAACATTTTTATGAATTCTAACAATACAATATTGTGAGAACATGAACGACTCTCGGGACAGTTGAAGGGCCAGTGCTGAATCGTCACGAAAGTTTAAGCAATACCAATTTAAATATTCAAGCACAAGAAGATGAGAAAGGGAACTCAATTCATTACTCACGCCGCATCTCGAATACTAAATTGAGCTCTGTTTCTCGTCTTCTTGCACTTGAACAGCCAAATTCACACAAAATTATGTCAAAAAATGCGAGTCTCGGTGAATATCCTAGAAAACATAGTCGGTTATGTCTTAAATGAACGTAAGAAACTAAAGGAAATGCATGTGTACAGAATGTATCAGTATATTAGATCCGTGCATTCTGTCTTAAAGTGACAGCAGCCTAATATACCTGCTGCTGTCTGCATTTTTTTTGTTGTTGTTGGTAAAAACACTCACTGCTATTGACTGAATAACTTTTGTAACTTTAACAAGGATTAATCTATGTTTAATTTATACAGTAAAGACTATGCAGTGTTATTTTACATTTGATTAGCCTACTTTGTTCAATTTTGGTACCTGAAAATTGTGAATTTTCACTAGAATCTAAAATTTTGGTGTCATATTATAAGCTTAGAAACCTTTCAACATACTGAGATTTTTTTTTTTTTTTTTTGCAAATTTTGATTAAAGAGAGTAGTATGTACGAGATAGCAGTTAACGCACATGCAGGCAATGCCAGTTTGAGTCCAACTCACATTTCCCAATCCTGTTCTTCCATTGTTTTTAGTACCCAATGGACAAAAACAAAGGTCTTAAGATCCCTGTGCAGCTGCGTGTGAACATGTGGTTGGGTCTGTCTGCACATGAGAAAAAGTTCAACAGCTTCGCAGAGGGGACATTCAGTGTGTATGCAGAGATGGTTAGTAAAAGTGGACACTGAAGTGAAACCTATATACAGTAAGACTGTAATATCTGTATCCTCTTTGTTCTCCTGTGTTAGTATGAGAACCAGGCTCAGGTTTTTGGGAAGTGGGGGACCACGGGTCTAGTTGGCCGGCACAAGTTTTCAGATGTGACGGGAAAGGTGAAACTGAAGCAGGAGCGTTTCATGCCGCCCCGGAGCTGGGAGTGGGAAGGAGACTGGTTCGTTGACCCTGAGCGCTGGTGAGCTGATGATAACTGCAAAATATACAATGCAATATATGAATGCATATTTTGAATATGATTATTTCTGTTGGTATGATTAGCGTGATAATTGAGTTTTACTTTTTAGCACCCATTTAGCTTAAACTACACTGCGATATGCACTATTTTATCACTATTTTGTCTTTTTTAAATTATTTATTTTAAATTAAACAAAATTATGTAATTAATATTGTGAAATATTATTGCAATTCAAAATAAAAGTTTTCTGATTTAATATATTTGAAAATATAATTTATTCATGTGATGCCAAAGCTGAATTTTCAGCATCATTACTCCAGTCTTCAGTGTCACATGATCCTTCAGAAATCATTCTAATATGATGATTTGATGCTCAAGAAACATTCTTCTTATTATCAATGTTGAAAAAAGTTGTGCTGCTTAATACTTTTTTTTATAAGATTTCATTGATAAATAAGTCAAAAAGGGCATTTATTTGAAATCTTGTGTAACATTATAAATGTCTGTAATGTCATGTTTAGTTTAATGCATACTTGCTGAATAAAAATATATTCTTTTTTTATACTACTACTACTACTAATAATAATAAAAACATACTGTCCCCAGACTTTTGAACGGTAGTCTATGTAATTAGTGACTCCGTGGCATGAGTAAAGTGGGTTAGAAACAATCAGAGGAAACTGTAGCTTGGCATACAGCTGTAGTTGACCCTGCTGTAACATAAACATAGTCTCTCTGCCAAGCTCTCTCTGTTCTGTGTTTATATAGTCAGCTCATTTTTCATTCTCCAGGGGCTCTTATACTGACCTACTCCCTACCCTGTACTGTGTAATGGCCTTGGCTTAGTGTTTGTTTGACTGTTTGTGTGTGTTGAAATAAATTTGTCAGTAAAGCCCCACTTGTGTGTTATGTGCTTGACTCAGTCTGCTTACAGAGGCTGACGCAGGGCACTCTGAATTTACTGATGAGGTCTACCAAAACGAAACTCGCTTCCCTGGCGGAGAATGGAAACCTGCCACCGAACCTTTCACTGATGTGGTGAGAGAATAAGCACTGCACAGTGAAGAAGAAAGAGCAACACTCAATTAAGTCATGCACATTTGAGTTTTAAATCTGAATTTTGAATATAGTATTGAAATTTGAAGCAGCTTACTTTTTCCCAACTTCCTGTGGCCACATAGAAAGTTCACAACTACAGTACAATACCTCTCTTTTAGATCACTAGGTGGTCACTATTAATGGTGCAGGTTTTTAAAGGAGTAATTCAGCCAGAAATGAAAATTCTGTCATTATTGACTCATTCTCATACAACCATATGCCTTATGATAGCTTAATATGATGAACATCTGCTTAACTCTCCTTGGTAAGTTCATGAGATAAGAAGTGATGTATGATTCATGAGTGAATCGTTAATTTTAGTCAGATCTTTTCAATAAACCAGTTGATCCAATCAGAAGTTCAATTCGCTTATTCAATGATCTGTTTGCAGCGGTTATCAAGTTAACAGCTCAAAGAGTGGAAGATTATTTAGCAAACAACAATTTAAATTTCAGTTTGTTCATCACACAAAGCTACTGACAGTTTATGAAATGTTTATGGTCTTTGTGTACTCTTGAAATTATACAAAATATCAAGAAAGTTAGTTATTTGTTCATCACGAAAAGCTACTGTTCCGTCACACAAATCTGCTGTATGACTTCAGAAGACTATTTATGAAACTTTTATGGTCTCTTGAAATTATACAAAATATCAAGAAAGTTAGTTATTCATGTTTGGAGAAACATGAGGGTGTGTAAATGAGGATAGAATTATCATTTTTGGGTAAACGACCACTTTAAGTATTGAATGATGAGATTTATTCTGTGCAGAATGGAGAGAAGGCCCAGAATCCTGCAGAGATTGAGTGTCCCCCAGGATGGATTTGGGAAGATGACTGGAATTTTGACAGCAACCGGGCAGTTGATGAGAAAGGTCAGGAATTGTGACTCCTGGGATTAAACCCACTGCACAATACAAATAGTGATGAGGTTTGACCAAACAGATGCAGTTTGTGTGTAATGCACACTACCGTTTAAAAGTTTGGGGTCAGTAAGTTTTTTTTTTTTTTCAGCAAGGATTCATTAAATTGATCAAAAGGTATCTATAATGTTACAAACAATTTCTCTGTCAAATGAATGCTGTTCTTTTGAACATTCTGTTCAAAGGATCCTTAAAAAAATTTTCACTGTTTCACAAAAATATTAAAGGGATAGTTCACCCAAAAATGGAAATTCTGTCATCATTTACTCAGTTGATCCAAACCTGTATGAATTTCTTTCTTCTGCTGAACACAAAAGAAGATATTTTGAAGAATGTCAGTAGCCAAACAGTTGATGGGCTCCACTGACTTCCATACTATTTTTTGTCAATGGGGGCCCATCAACTGTTTGGTTACCCATATTCTTCAAAATATCTTCTTTTGTGTTCAGCAGAAGAAACAAATTCATACAGGTTTGGAAGAACTTGAGGGTGAGTAAATGATAGAGTTTTCATTTTTGGGTGAACTATCCCTTTAAGCAGCACAACTGTTTTCAACATTAAAAATATTAAGAAATGTTTCTTGAGCACCAAATTAGCATATTAAAATGATTTCTGATGTGACACTGAAGAACGAAGTAATGGCTGCTTAAAATTCAGCTTTAAAAATTACATTTTCAAATATATTAAAATAGAAAGTAGTTATTTTAAATTGTAACAACATTTTACAATATTACTGTTTTTACTGTAGTGTTGGTCAAATAAATGCAGCCTTGGTGAGCATAGGAGACTTCTTTCAAAAGCATTAAAAAATCTAACCGACCCTAAACTTTTGAATGGTAATGTACATCAGCCAAATATATGCACTACGGTATGTCTCATAATATATGCCACTCATTATCATGAGTATGCATCAGGTCATGAAGCATCCCTTAGATGTGGGAGCTGATTCCAGAACTTTAACATCTGTTTTTTCCATTGATTTTATTGAATGTCAGGATGGGAATATGGTGTCACCATTCCTCCTGATGATAAGCCCAGGTCCTGGGTTGCTGCTGAGAAAATGTACCACATCCATCGCAGGAAAAGACTAGTCCGACCTCGCAGGAAGATATCAGACACGCCCACTGTAGAGGTGAGAACGCCTCACTACCGTTACTTTCTGATTTGAAGATTTGCGCTATGTTAACTTGCACTGTTGTCTTGTACTGCAGCTGAATTCTGATTTAGGATTAGTGAAAATCATTAGTCAAATACTGTCCGTAATATGTATAATCACTCTTTTGACAACAGAAGAAAGACTTGGGTGATGGCTGGGAATACTCGTCTCTGATTGGGTGGAAGTTCCACAGAAAGGAGCGTTCCTCAGACACATTCCGCCGCAGACGCTGGAGGAGGAAAATGGCACCATCTGAACGTGTGGGCGCATCGGCTATCTTTAACCTGGAAGGGGCTTTGGTTAGTCCATTCCTTGTCTTGAATGACTGTCTGACTGGAAAACCAAAGTAGATGTTTCAAATACGTTTTATTTTGGCTAGAGGACAACATTTATTTGTCTGTGACACAAGATTAAACAGGATTAAAAGGATTATTGTGTATTTTGACTGTTCGTGTGGTTGTAGTTTGATGTTTGAGAAAGATTACAAATGACTTATTTTATTTAGAATGTAATTTTAAAGGATACTGAACTTTTTAAAAACTCAGTTATTTTTCTTTGCTATTAGGGAATAGATGACGACGAGAAAGGCAGCAAAAAGGACACAGCTAAACTCTTTGGTGCCAACACACCCACTGTGTTTTGCCGATTCGACAGTGAGTAATGTTTATTCATGCCTGCTGATTAAAGGACTCCTTCTAAATTCCTTACACTGATTATATCTCTGAAACTAACACACCCCTTCTCTTCCCGACAATCTGTACAAAACAAAACAACAACAAGTAAAGATAGGGAGCCAAAAGAAATCTTGAATGGTGCTGATTAATAGATTTTTTTATGCAAAATTCAATAGGAAGAGGAAAAACCAAACACCTAGTTGTGGTGCATGACAGAATTTCCATGGAAAATATTTCAAAATATTTTTCAAAGGTAGTGTGTGTCAAATAGTTTTGATTAGACTTAAACTTTCTTTCTTGATCCCCGAGGGGAAATTAAGGAGACTTAATTGGTAAACAAACATCCTTTTGCCTCCGTTGATTATAAAGATTGGAATAATAATAAAAAAAACTTTGTATTTCACAACCTTTAATTTTCCCCCTATTATTTATCACCATTGCTGACTTTATAAACTGTTTCACCCAAATAAACTGATTTTTCACCCAAATCTCCATGTGTCTCAACAGAGTCATTCATCTACCATCTCAGAGTCTATGTCTATCAAGCCAAGAACCTTCTTCCTATGGACAAAGACAGCTTTTCTGGTGAGGGTTTTTTTCATCTAATATGAACGCAATCCATCACCTCACTGAGGTTATGCACATGATTTTAATAAATCATATATGACTGATCCTTTGCATGGTGTTTTCCCAGATCCCTACGTGCATGTGTCTTTCTTGCATGTAAGCAAGACAACAGAGATCATTAAGTCCTGCCTAAACCCCACATGGGACCAAACCCTCATTTTTGATGACATTGAAATCTATGGAGACCCTCAGACCATCGCTCATAACCCACCCAATATCGTTCTGGAAGTTTATGATAGCGACCAAGTGGTATGACTCTCTGTTAAGCCAAACTCAGGTGTACATGGAATCTGTAAAAAGCACTGTTGACCCTTGAATGATTTCAATGATGTTTTAATTTTGATCTGTGGATGTGTTGCAGGGGAAGGATGAGGCTATGGGCAGGTGCACGTGCCCTCCAGTAGTGAAGCTAAACCCTGCCACCCAATTAATACCTAAACTCCTTTGGTTCCCCATCACCATGAAGGGACGAAATGCAGGAGAAATGCTGGTAGCAGCTGAGCTCTTGCTTAAAGATAAGGTTGTTTTAATTCTTATTTGTCATGTGTCATTATTTTTCTTCCACTACCCATACATTAATGATTTATTAAACACAAGAAAATATACAGTATGTGATTATTAAACATATATGTTGTTATATATGAATATACAACAACAAGAATATATATATATATATTTGTTTGTATCATCGTATTGTTGGCATGTCATCTTAACCACACCACAGTTGTCATTTGCTTATCCACTATACTGTTCATTGTTGTCCTCAGGCAAATGACGTTAACCTGCCCTTGGTCCCACCTCGTAGAAGTGAGAATCTGTACATGGTTCCTCAGGGGATCAGGCCTGTGGTGCAGCTCACTGCAGTTGAGGTAATGCAGTCATCCTTATGAATAATGTGTTTAAACCAAACAAAATTGCTGCCTGTGTCTCATACTGTGTGTTTTGACAGATCCTGGCCTGGGGTTTAAGAAACATGAAGACATATCAGCTGGCTGCAGTGTCTTCCCCCAGCCTAATAGTTGAATGTGGAGGGCAGATTGTTCAGACTGCCATCATTAAGAACATCAAGAAAAACCCCAACTTCCCTGGATCTGTCCTGTTCCTCAAAGTGGTACAACACCTCCTAAAATTAAAGAAAAAGCTTTTGCTAACCTACAAAATTGAAACTGTACTGCTGAAATGTCTGTGTATACAAAACAAAGGATCCAACATCTCTCATGAACAAGCTAAGGCATTGCTATTGCTCATATTAATGGTTAGAGATTTGAATCAACCCTAGCGTTGAACTTTGATGCGTAATTCATCCCACGCTCTTTGTGCTGAGGACGTAAAAGTAAACACATATTATGAGGCTTGTTGAGTACAGATCTCTACATTTCAGATTATATTTACAAATTAAATAAATGAAGTAAATTTAGAATACCACTTGAGGGACACTTTAGAGTGGGCTCATTTGACATAGGTCAGTAAGCAACCACCCAGAACAACCACATAGCGACTTGCAGTGAGTTTTGCATGAGCAAGCACCACCTAAATTTAATGCTACAATCTTTTTTTTAAACCATGTGCCCCAAGAGTCTAGACTCTAGATTATAGAATAAATCTGCACTGCTTCCAGATTTATGCATGTTTTTGATTCTAATACATATTGAAAATAAAAATACAAAAACCATTACTAAGTAGTTGTGTTTGTAAATGAAGCTTTGTTGGTTTTGGACAAGCAGAATCCTAACAATGTCTCTCTCTTTTCAGCTTCTTCCTAAAGATGAGATATACACTCCACCCATTGTGCTCAAAGTTATTGACCACAGGCCTTTTGGTCGGAAACCAGTCGTTGGACAGTGTACTATAAACTCCCTAGAGGAGTTCAGATGTGATCCTTACATAGGCACCACTGAGGTGGCTATGTCTGCCAAGGGTAACATTTTACTTGAATTAATTTTATATTCATTTAAATAATAAATTAATATAAATATAAATCAACATGAATCATACAATACATTTTTATATGTACATAAAATAAATTCAATATATCAATAAAATATCAAAATATATATACATATATATATATATATATTTAGATGTATTTCAATGACATTTTACTGTACTCAGTAAAATGTCAAAAATCTATCAATCTAATCTGATCAAGAATAGTGTATAAATCTAATATTTGTTTTTGTTAATGTTCTTTATGTCAGTTGGTTTTCAGTCTCAGTTAGACTCTAATTATCTCATGTATAATTTCTGTCTCAGTGGCCATGATGACAGCAGCTCCCAGAGATGTCATCATTGATATGGGAGACAGAATGCCCAGCCCTTCAAAACAGGTACAGTGAACAGATATAAAAGACTAATTTTGTCTTCAGAATAGTTTTATTTATTTGTAAACTTCATAATAATTAGTTTACACCTCCTTTCCTATTGTTACCCATTTGTGGTTTTCCCACTGGAAAATAAGTAGCCTTCTGTCATTAAATAATAGTCTGGAAATGGTGCAAAATAGCTGCAGACAGATTGTTACAGCATCTTAAACAGACAATCTCACTGACACATCTATTATACCACAACCTATTGTAGGAGGAGGACACAGTGGACTGGTGGAGTAAATTCTATGCCTCCATTAACGAGCACGAAAAGTGTGGCCCTTATCTCCAGAAGGGATATGACACCTTAACTGTGAGTAAACTTGCCATCCTGTGTGGATGTTTGCATCCTGCTTATGTTTCAAAGATAAGGTATGACTATTGTTATGTGATTGAACAGCGTTAATGTGTCTATTTCAGGTCTATGACACTGAGCTTGAGGCTGTCCCAGAATTCAGAGGCCTAACAGACTTCTGCAATACATTTAAATTGCAGAGGGGTAAAATGGAGGATGAGGAGGAAGACCCCTCTGTAGTGGGAGAGTTCAAGGCAAGTCGGCGCCAGTCAGCTATTCACAGAGCTTCCTTTACTTTTGAATTGATCGGCTTTTCATAAGGGGTGGCGGTTTCCTCGTCATTAAATATCTAGGCTGGTAACACAAAGGTTGTTGGTTCGGTCCAAGTAGGGGAGACTTTTTACGGCTATTCCAGACCCGGCCTATCACTATTGTGACATTGTGTAAGGCATTTAATCTCAAGTTGTTTAGAAAGAACTGTTCTCCTACTGGTGTAAAGTATCATGTAATAATGAAAACATTTTGAAAGCATTTGCTACATGGCAAGTTTCCAAATTCTGGGATTCTGGACAACTCTAAACACTGAGAAAAGTGGTAAAAGAATTTGACCAAAAAACAGCAACTACAGAGTAAGAGTAGTTGTAAGAGTATAAATTATATTATGCTGCCATCTAGTGGTAGACATCTAACTGACCAAGCTACTTTTACTTGATGATCTGCATTTGCAGGGGTCGTTTCGAGTATATCCCTTGTCAGATGACCCAAATGTCTCAGACCCACCTCGGCAGTTTAGGGAGCTGCCTGAGAGCTGTCCTCAGGAGTGCCTGGTCAGAATCTACATCATACGCTGCCTTGACCTGCAGCCCAAAGACAACAATGGCATGGTGAGTATGTAGCTGATTCACAACTAAAACTAAAGATTTTAATGGATCACAAAGCATCACATTTTACATCTTTTGATTGGTGAATTTTTGATGTGTCTCATGTACATATCCTTTCTTTTTGAAGTGTGATCCTTACATAAAGATTTCTCTGGGGAAGAAAATGATTGATGACAGAGATCACTACAAACCAAATACTCTAAACCCAGATTTTGGAAGGTGAGAATATAAATAGTGAAGCATTTACATACATCTGATTTTTCCTCTTTTTTTAAACTATTTTAATGTTCGCAGAGTATTTGAACTGAACTGCTACATTCCACAAGACAAGGACTTGAAGATTTCCATCTATGATTATGACCTGCTCAGCTCTGATGAGAAGGTTGGGGAAACCATCATAGACCTTGAGAATCGACTTCTTTCTCGGTTTGGCTCACATTGTGGAATCCCAAAATCTTACTGCGTGTAAGTGGTTATTTTACTAGCGGCCAGCTGGCCACTTTTTCATAACAGTTTTAAAGTCCCATAACCTATTGCTAGACATATTCATGTACTCAGTGCTATTTGAAATACTATATGTTTGGAAAAGATCCGGGGTGAACCAGTGGAGGGACCAGCTCAAACCATCTCAGATCCTGCAGAATCTGGCCAGGATGAGAGGAATTCATGTCCCTCATATTGCAGATGATGGCAGTTTCGTGTCTTTTGGAGGACGAGAGTACAGGCTAGATGAACTGGGTATGCTCATTCAAACCATTAGACCTTTTCTGGACCTCAACATCATATACATAAACTACTGTTCAAAAGTTTAGGGTCAAGTAAGATTTGTATTTTTTTAGAGAAATGAATACCTTTATTCAGCAAGGATTCATTAAATATGACATGTGAATGTGATACTATCTGAATATGAACTTAAGAAACCCTTTATGGTAGTAAATAATGGTGCAGTTGTTGTTACTACAGTTTTACCTGATTCAGCACAAATGTACATGATGTATATTGCATTTCTACTTTGGTCTGGAACTTGTAGCACCATATTGCTAAATAAGCATTTTATAATGCAGTAAATAAATGATGACAAGACAAACTGATATTACTTTGCTTATAGAGGCCAATAAAAGCATCCACCAACACCTGGGCCCACCTAAGGAGCGAATCTGCTTGCATGTTTTGAGGAGACAAGGCCTCGTCCCAGAGCATGTGGAGACCAGGACCCTGTACAGCAGCTACCAGCCCACTCTCTCTCAAGTCAGTCCCCATATCCTCAGCTTTTCTAATACATACTCAACTTTGCAGTAATTTTATCCAGAAGTACCGTCTGTGTGACTCATGTTTATTTTGTCTTTGCAGGGCAAAATCCAGATGTGGGTTGAAATATTCCCCAAAAACATTGGTATTCCAGGACCCCTTTGTGACATCACTCCTCGCAAACCTAAAAAGTACAATCTATTCTTACTCACATCTAGTAAAACTGCTATGTTTGTTTGCTGTTCTAATGTGTCCCCTTACACTGAAGGTATTTCCTGCGAGCCATCATTTGGAATACAACTGAAGTCATCCTGGATGAAACCAGCATCACAGGAGAAAACATGAGTGACATCTATGTGAAAGGGTAATAGGTTAATAATAATATTAGCATAATAATTTTGGAGTATGTATTTTGTACTGTGTAATCAGCGACATGCATTAATTAATACACTGCCATTCAAAAAAAGAACATACTTTTATTCAGCAAGGATGCATTAAATTGATCAAACGTGACAGTAAAGACATTTATGATGTTACAAAATATTTCTGTTTTAAATAAATGCTGTTCCTTTGAACTTTCTATTCCTACAAAAAAATGTATCACGGTTTTCACAAAAATATTAAGCAGCACAATTGTTTTCAACATCGATAATAATAAGAAATGTTACTTGTGCACCAAATCAAAATATTTGAATGATTTCTGGCCAATTTCTGTGACACTGAAGACTGGAATAATGGCTGCTAAAAAATCAGGTTTACCATCACAGTAATAATTACATGTTAAAATAAAAGCTATAATCAGATAACAGCCATTTTAAACTGTAGTAATATTTCACAGTATCACTGTTTTTACTGTATTTTGTTCAAATAAATGCAGCCTTGGTGAGCATAAAAAACATAGGGCCCTATTTTAACGACCTATTTTAGCGCTCGGCGCAAGTGCACTTAGGGCCCGGCGCATGATCTAAAAGGGTTGTCCCTATTCTCTTAATGAGTAATGGGTGTGTTTTGGGCATAACGTGCAATAAACCAATCAGAGTCTCATCTCCTATTCCCTTTAAAAGCCAGTTGCGCTTGCGCCATGGCGGATTCGCTATTTAGGCTGAATCCCAAATGGCACACTTCTATGCAGTTTCAGTCTCGTGGACATACAATGGCTGCTGCGTGTGTGTGTCCGTTAAGTCCAAGAGACCGTAGGGTGTCCCATTCATCATTTTAGGTTTCAGAAGAGTGCTCGCAAGCGCCCCCTTTGCAGCCTCTATGTGCCCTAGATGCACACTTCAGTCTGCGAGCAACGCAAAGGACTTTACCCGACAGTCAAAGCGGCATTACGTCACAAAAGTGCAGACTCAGAGGAAGACAGTGAGGGTTTAGGGTGCCATTTGGGATTCAGCCTTACTTGGCGGAATTTAGAAGCGGAAAAACTGAACGCTTCTCTAGAGAGTAAACGGATCTGCTTGTGCACGAGGTTAAAGCGCGTGAGCAGACCGTCTACGGGACAAGCCGGATTCCACCACAGCATTTTTATCTTTATGCACACAATAATAATCTTTTACATTGTAATCCTTTTATTTTTAATATTTGGCATGTTTGTTTGCTGCTGCGCATCCCTGTGTGTGTAATAAGCAGAGTGTACGCGCGTTGTGCACCCGCATATAGGCACATATTACTAACGTGCTCTTTAAATAACGAAACAAATATTGCGCCATTGACTTTAGACCAGGTTTCAGTTGGTCAGTGGCACAGTCTATTTCAGTTGCCTCAAAATAGCAACGCACCAACAATGCGCCTAAACACACCTTGTTTTCAGACCAGCACGCCCACGGGCACACAAATGGGCGCAAATGCATTTGCTATTTAAACAACATGGTGCAGGACGTGAAAATGATTACTGCGTCATTTATTTATATTTATTATTATATGTATTTAATAGGTGGATGCCAGGTATGGAGGACGACAAGCAGAAAACTGACGTCCATTACAGGTCTCTAGATGGAGATGGAAATTTCAACTGGAGATTTGTCTTTGGCTTTGATTATTTGCCAGCAGAACAGTTGTGTCTTGTGTCTACAAAGGTTAGTGGTTTGGAAAAGTGTAACTAAATTTTATATTAAGTGTTTTCATTCATTGTCACAATGAACCCTAATTTTTTTTTTTTTTTTTTTCAGGAACACTTCTGGAGTCTTGATAAAACCGAGTTCAGGATCCCTCCTAAACTGATCATTCAAATCTGGGACAATGACAAATTCTCCCTGGATGATTACTTAGGTGAATGCTCTTGTTCAAATCTACATATGTACCCATCAGATGTTTAATCTTTCTCTTTTTGGAGTTTATGCATTATTTTGGGTTTCTTTAGAAATGTTTGTGGTAAGTTTGATGATTTTGAGAATTGGTATATCTGCTGGATCAGATTTCTGATATTTCTTAAACAGGCACGGTGGAGCTGGATATGCTTCACCTCATCCCTCCAGCCAAGACCCCTGAAAAGTGCTCTCTAAGCATGTTAACACAAACAGGAAAGAGCCTCGCACCTACATCACTCTTCTCCCAGAAGTCAGTGAGAGGCTGGTGGCCTTGTGCCATGGAGGAAGATGGCAAAAAAATCCTGGCTGTGAGTGCAGCTTTCAAGCATATGAATAAAAATAAGATTTGTGACATGATGCATACTGTACATGCACAGTACAAACGGTAAAGACTGTTGTCTTTGTGGCATTAGGGTAAAGTGGAGATGACTCTGGAAGTGGTGGAAGAGAATGAGGCAGACGAGAGGCCAGCTGGGAAAGGAAGAGATGAGCCCAACATGAACCCCAAACTAGATCCTCCAAAGTATGAGAATATCTATGTTTGGTCATTCAGTTTCATGTTTGATTATATGATGTGAGTAATACTGTATGTTTTAATATATGTAAACAGCCGTCCAGATACATCCTTCCTTTGGTTCACAAATCCATGCAAGACCATGAAGTTCATCATATGGCGCAGATACAAATGGCTCTTTATTGGACTCATTATTCTAATAATGGTGATCCTGTTTATTGGAATCCTCTTCTATTCCTTACCTGTAAGTAATATTATTATTAGTAAATGAGCAAACATTTTTTTTCCTCAAAGTAACTGAGTATATGATTTGCATTTTCTAAATTTGCCCTTTTATTCTTCCAGAACTACATTTCCATGAAAATCGTGAGGCCGTTTTAAACAGAAAATTTCTAGATACTGGCACAGCAACCTGCAGTGGGACACAGTCAATGGAGAACCAGCAGAAATGTTATTTTTATGTATTTTCCTCTATTTTTTAATCTCTAAAAATACTTGAATGTATAACATACTCCAAGTGCTATTCTTTTCTTTGTAGACAACACTGGGTTGGCAGATTACAATGCTGCTAGAAGTTGCACTATATTTGTTTGACTTCTCTACTTTTGCATAAAGGTTGCATTATATATATATGCATAAAGGTTGATTATAGTAATTATGGGATGTTTACAGAGCATTGTAGAAGGTGGCACTTACAGATTTTAAGCACTAAATTCAGATGTGTCTGCTCCTTTGTTGTTCATTACTCATTAAACAATTATTTCTTGTATTCTTTTGTCTTGTGTTCAGATACCAAACATAATATTAGAAATATTAATTGCATTGATAATATATGATTAATAATAATAATTAATTGGCACTTGCATGAATAATTTCCCCCCACAATTAATTAGTTAAGTTGATGAGAATAGAAAAATATTGATTGTCAACCTCAGGAGGATAAACTAAATATTATGAACTGGTCTATTTTCCATTTGTTTTAAATGAGTGTTGCCAGTTGAAAAGTAGCTACTGGTGACAAAAGGGGGCGCGCTACGGCCTGAAGAAACAGTGACGGACTGTTTCACCCACCAATGACCTTTAAATAAAATATAGATTACAGTACATCAATTCACCCACTAAGTGTATATATATATATATATAATGAAATTTAAATAAAAATATAGCTTACAGTACATCAATGAAAAAGAAACAGTGAGAGACTAGGAAACAGTCTCCTGTCGAACTTGAAATAAAGAAAACGGCTTTCAATCATGTGACAAGAATCTACCCAATCAGTAGCAAACTTTACGACCCGGAACTGAACTGATGCCTCCTTCACCAGTCCGTGAATAATTCTATTTCACTGTGTCTTTCTGTCTTGGATAGTGTGGTAAAAGCCGTAAACCTTTGCATAAATAGGTGCAGTTTTCCCCTCTGGTGAAAAAGAGCTCGAATATGTGTGCACAGCGATACGAAGACAAAGCAGAAAAAGAGTGCAAGTATGATTGTTTGATGCGTGATCAAAGCGAACAGTCTAACAGTAAAGCAGCCTGTATAATATACAAATATTAACATGAAGTACTGAAGCAGTATTGTTGTTTCTAGCAATAGTGATGGCGGCTACTTATAATGTATAAAAAAAAAAACATTTGTGCTGTTGATTTGAAGGCTTCAGCTGTCTGGTAGACGGGTGTGTGTTTTGGCTTTAATTACAGTTGGTGTTATTATGAAATCTTATAATATATGGATATAATAGATGCTTAATAAGATTTTTCTTTTATTTTCCAGGCTGATATATTAGCCTAGGAATCCATGCAAACATTGACCTGCATTTTGTTATCACTCAGCTAGCTTAGCCATTCACAACAACAGAATAAACCTGATGATTATGAACCTTATTTATACACACATATTCTGTATAAAACAACCCAGTATGTCATCTGCACTAATCTAGAAGTTAATTGTATATTATATTAAATATAATAGCGATGTAATTGTTTATATGGGGCTTTTTCAACTAGGGCTGATTATCGCAAAAAAAAAAAAAAAAAAAAAAAAATCATATCACGTATTCACGATTATGTAACACAAAATGTTAGATACCAGTGAGATTATTGATGTCAACTTTCAAAACCACAGCATATACTAAAAAACTTTACATAAACAAATGGAAAGCAGACTGTCATTTAGCCTGCTTTACTTTTCACAGTAAATCTAGTAAACTGCCTTTCGAAATGTCAGCTTTCTTGTTTTGCAGCAATCCTTTTGTTAATCTGGTTTATCAGTTATATATGTTTTTTTGTTTTGTTTTTCAGTAGAGATGTGTTCTAAAACACATAAGTGTTCTAAGTTTCAGTTCTAAGTTTCACTTTTCTTTTTACAGCAAGTAGTCTGGCTGGAAGTGTGCTTACGATGAATATGGATGCAGATTTGAACCGGTAAGTTGGTCTTATTTTTCTGTTTTTTAATAGATAAAAAAAACTCTGTCTAAAGCATTTTTGTCTGTTCCCTTTGACAGCCATGAGGATGGCGATGTGACAAAGCCTGAGAGTACTGGAAGTGATCTTCACAAGGCCACTGAGTGTGAAAAAGAGGAAAGTGATCAGGCAGCCCCAAGGAATAGTGAAAACCTGTGTGAATTACCAACAATATGTAAGGACCAGAATGATGATCTGGTGGAACAGATACAGTCCTCTGCACCAAACTGTGGCATGGACTCAAAGGCCATTGCTTATAGAGATGCCACCAGTAGTAATGATGCAAGCAGTCAGACAAAGCCAAGCAATGGAGAACAGGCATTTGAATCAAACCCACCAGATGCCAGCCTAGGCAAGGAGACTTGCACATCTACAGAGAAATCAGAGACAAAGCTCAACTTATCTGCTAATGACACAAGTGACACATCTTGCAAAGATGTGGAGATGAGTCCAGCATGTATAGTGCTTCTGCCCAGCAGTTCTGAGGAAAATGCTCCTGCCTGCTCCGAATTGCATTCAGGAGTTGGCTCAGTCGTGGAGACCAAACCCCCAATCCCCAGTCCAGAAGCTGTAGAGAATGTCACTAATGAATCTGAAGTGACACCCATGGAAACGGATGATACTGAGGGGCAAAACTCTGGTGCTGGAGCTTTTGTTCCAGAAAATGGTGATAAGGTTGAGCCTGAAAGTAACCAGACACAGACGTCTTTTTCAGAAAGGTATTGTGATTTTGGAAATATTGCTGTGTATTTCCTTAATTGAAAAATGGTTTTGAAATTAAATATAGCTACTAGGGCACCAATACTAAAAGTCTGGCTGTTACTGATAATTATTTTTGTATACTGGCCAATATTGAAGTTCTGTACTATTTTTTTTTTTGACATAGTTAATTAAAACTACTAAAAATGAAAATGATACAAGTGAATTTATACATCACAGTATGAAAATAAGATATTTTGAGATTTGCTGAAGATTACACCGTTCAAAAGTTTGGGGTTGTTAATTTTTAGGGGATTTTTTGTTACTAAGTTATATTTATGCAGTAGTTATCCATTCACTTTTTGAGCATGGATCTGAAATTTCCAACTTAAACTGTCATAAATCTTAAATGCTTTGAAACACAGACTAAAGTTTGGTCTCATTTTAAAGATGACACTTGGCAGATTATTGCTGAAAAATACACAAAAATATCATTAAATCAAAGTCATAAATTTAAACAAACTGTGTTCCAAATTTGAGGTTGATATCTCAAAAAATGAGCTTTCAGTAAGAATGTGTTTGTGCACAGTACCAAACATTTCCAATGGATAAAATTAGTCTCCAATTCATTTCCAATGTGGTCATTTCTGTGTGCTATTATTAAATTATTAAACTATTAAAACTTCTGAGCCCAATCTTTTGAATGGTAGCATACATTTGTTAATTTTTTTAAATTATTAGTATTTTTAAAGTGGTGACATAGGTAATCTCAGTGTAGAAATAGGCAAAATTACATTGCGCAATTAAATTTCCAATATCTGCTAATATGAATTTAATAATCAATATGATACCGATATCACTGAAATCATATGACAATATGAAACTATTAATAATAATAATGACATTTTTATTCTAATTATTATTATTATAATGCTATAAAATATAACAATGCAAGTAACACCATTTGTTGGTTGTCTAGTGAGCAAGTGTCAGCAGAGCAGAAAGAACTGGAATGGCGCGGGACCCCAGTAGAGGAGCTTAGAAGAATGCCTCAGTGTGGACAGTCCCTGCCACACCTCTGGGCAACATACAATCACAAAATACTCATCAGGGTAAGCCACGCTGCTCTTCACAGCACTCTGCAGCGACACTGTGATGTTCTCAGCCAGCGCCTAAGGGCTTCCTGTCAGTTTGAGTCTAATGCCGCTGTGGATGTCCAAGCAGCTCTACGCTTTTCCCGCACAACATAGAACTCAGTGTTTTGATGTTTCATTGAAAGGATTTGAAGTGGGTGGATAGTACTTAAATTGTCCTTACAGAAACTAGTTATTACTTTATATTTTACGCCACAAGTATTTGAGTCTGTAGCAGACTTTTTAATTTTTTAAACTGAATAATTTTTAGAGGCAACCAATGAAAGCAAAAAACAAAAACAAAAAACATTGTTTTAAAATATCAGATTGACATACTGACCTGATTAAATAACTGTTTGTTGAAGTCATTAAAAGGTAAAATTAATTGGTAAATACCTAGTCTCTCTCTCTGCCCTGGTTTTATAGACAGACCTGCTCAAAGAAGGACAAGTCCCTGATCCATATCCAGGCAAATACAATGATTTCTGGGATGATGTGACTGTGAAGATGCCTTGTTCAGAAAAGAACCTTTTTCCTGTGGAGAATGAGGTAATGTCTTCTTTTTTTTTTTTTCTATTTAGAAAATTCATTAAATAGACTTTGCACTGTTTATAAAAGTGGTCTTGTTGAATAGTTAATACTGTTTATTAACCTTAATGTAAAGTGTTTGTTTTACATAATTACATCATACATCAAAAGTTTGGGGTTGGTAAGATTTTTAAATGTTTTTAAAGAAGTCCCTTGTATTGTGAAATATTATTGTAATTTAAATAACTGTTTTTTATATTTTAAAATGTAATTTATTCCTGTGATGGCAAAGCTGAATTTTCAGTGTCATTACTCGAGTCTTCAGTGTCACATGATCTTTCAGAAATCCTTTTAATGTGCTGATTCGGTGTAGAAGTAACATTTCTTATTATCAAAGTCAAAAACAGTTGTTCTGCTTTATCTCTTTGTGAAAACTGTATTACATTTTCGTTCAGGATTTGATTAATGGAAAGTTCAAAAGAACAGCATTTATTTGAAATAGAAATCTCTTGTGACATTATACGTAAATGTCTTCACTGTCACTTTTGATAAATTTAATGACTCCTTGCTGAATAAAATTAATTTTTTTCAATAACAAACCAAAAAAAACTTACTGACCACAAACTTTTGAGCAGTAGTGTGTACAGTGTATATGTAATGCGTATGTCTTGTTTTCAGGATGGAGGTGGAGTGCAAAGTCGATGGGAGTTGATTCGCACTGCTTTGGGAGGAGAATTTAAACGTTCACATGACATTAGGGTAGGTTTTAGTTTATTTCTTGAAAACTTTATGACCATGAACTGTCAAATGTCAACATGTGTAGGTATAACGCCTAAAATATAAGAGTTGTGCTAAATGAGTAAATGATGAATCCCACCAGAGGGTGGCAGAATTGCTCCAAATGTGAAGCATCCTTGTGTTTTTTTTGCTTTTGCTTGTCTCTAGCTGTCTTGTAAATGTTATAGTTTGACCAAAATTGTAGTATTAACTTATTTTAATGTGATTCAGTAGCTTCCCTTTTCATAGATATGTAAAACATCTAAAAATTTGAGGTTTGCATGTTTTTAATGGTTAATATTTAAAAAAATTAAATGTTTTTAACTGTTATAATCTTACAGGATGCAATATTGAGTTACAACACAGTGCATGCTAAAAGATGGGACTTCACAGCTTTGAACCTACTCTGCGATAAGGTAAGGAATGCATTTTGTATGTGTGTGTACATGTAAAATAGAGATGACCAAAATATTGTTGTTAGTGTCCAATTGTCTATTGGATTTGTGCTGATATTTCATCATGTGTTAATGTACGAAGCATTTGACTTACCCCATCTGGATGTAGTTCAAAGCATCCCAAATAATGTGCATGCAGATGGTTGATTTGCATTTGATAGTGGAAAATGAAATCAGAAAGTAATAAATTAAATCTACAACTTGGACAAACCACTAATGAGTTTAAACAATCTGTACATGCACAAATAATGAGTAATTTAGTTTTGCATTATGCTTGTACAGTAAAACAGAATTCAATGATAAATCCAGATTAATTGGGTTCTCTGCCAGTGCTATAAAAAAAAACATACTTTAACTTTATGTCAAGTGGCCCCAGTTGGTTACATTTCATTTCATGATGCATTTTTGACGATCTATATCATAACCGCACCTGCCATAAAATAAAAGTTCTAATGTTGTGGCGTTAATGAAGTGAGCATCCTAAAGTCTGATTTCTTATGGTGTGTCACATTTGGGACCAGAGGGCCCCATGATACTAAAAATGTTCCATCATTGTTTAGTCTGACTGGTTTGAATTTACTGGCACACTAAAGGCATTACACTCTTCAGTAAAAGAGAAGAAGCAGGTTAGCCTCCAAGTGGATATGCACCAAGCAGTCCGCGTCTGCCCCTTCTGCTACCTCGTCCCCGGGGATCTCTTTGCATCCAGCAGTACTCAATTAAGACAGAGGTGGGCACTCAGCATAACGAGCAGCAGCTGGCAGCGCAAGGCCAGGGAGATGAGGGTCCTGTTTACTGCAAATAAACACACTCAACAGATGGACCACTGTCTTCCACATAGCCAGAAGCTGGTCTTGATGGTGGCTCTAATAGGGAGATGACTTAAGAACTCTTGAGGTTGAGTTCTCTTGTTCCACAAAGAGCTTGACTTGAAACTTTTGGCTGTTTTCTGCCACAGTCCTTGTTCTTTGCGGGCTTGGCTAACTTGGTACATCAGTTTACACGTTTGTTGAACTGTGTAGGTACAGAAGAAGAATTCAACATCGTTTTTTGTTTTTGTTTTGTTTTCCACTAGTTGTAACTAGTGGAAAAAATTGGCACCGATGTTCTGAAAGCCCTGCTGCCCACACAGGTTAAAAAAAAAAACTATTAAAATATTATCTGAAATTTTACTATTACTATTTTTCACAATAAATAAAATTTGTCATGATTTCTGACTTTAGGCAGTGTTAAGAAAACAGGAAGAAACAGTAATATTACTCTATACTTTATGTAAAAATCATTGCATTACACATTTTTAAATATAATTACTATCTTAACAAGAAGTTAAGCACGGATCAGATTTTCAGAACATCAGTTTGAACTGACAGTACGGAAGATTAAAGGTGTGGTGTGTTCACATTTGCCGTTGTTCGGTGGATTCACTGTGTTGACCAACAGAAAGCTGCTTGCAGGATTTCTGTGGGTCTTAAAAATGTCTTAAATTAGAGCAGAAAGTCTTAAATTCATAAAATTATGACATTAAATGTTTCATGCATCACAAAAAATGAATATCTTCCTCAGTATTTTTGTCCTGCTTTCCAATACAAATATCCAAACATCTTTTTTTTGTGAAATGGATCAAAATGAAGCAAGTTTATGCTTAAAACGAACAAATATCTGTCAATGAGTTATGAGAACTTATTTTTTAATTAAGGTGAATTCATAAAATTGTGACATTAAATGTTGAATGCATCGCAAAAAATGAATAGTTACCTCAGTATTTTTGTCCTGTTTTCCAATACAAATATCCACACAACTTTAAATTCAGATAAATTTTTTTGAGATGCAAATGTCTTAAAAAATGGAAAAGTCTTGTTTTTTGTGAAATGAAGCAAGTTAATGCTTGAAACAAGAACAAATATCTGTCAATGAGTTATGAGAACTTCTCTTTGTATTAAGGTGATTTTTTTTTTTTTTTTTTGTGAGCCCATTGGCAGATGTTCTTGTTTTAATCATAAACTCACTTCATTTTAATCCATTTCACAGAAAACAAGACTTTATATTTGATATATTGGATATCTGTTTGAAGTTGTATTTTCAAACTCTGAAGTGTTGCTGAAACAACTCATTGGCCCTGTCCCAAATGGCACCCTAAACAGTCCACACTTTCGTGACTTAACGCCACTTTGACTGTAGGGAAGAAGTCTGCTGCGAAGCTTGTTTTATTGCGGGCTCTGCAAAAGTGTGCATCGAGGTTGAATATTGACCGCAAAGGGGGCCCTCGCGAGCACCCTTCTGAAACCTAATATGACAAATGGGACATCCTAAGGTCTCATGGACGCAGTAGCCATTATATGTCCACAAGACCGTAAGTGCATATGAAGTGTGCCATTTGGGACAGGGCCATTGTGTTTCTCTCTAGACATTTATATTTAGAGAACATACTGACATTGTTTTCCCTTCAATTTATTCCTTAAATTTTCTATTGTCTTAAAGTCTTAAATTTACCCTCATAAAATCTGCAGAAACCGTCTGCTTGGTTTGCGAGTGACTTCTGTGTGAGCTGTGCTTCATATATTTTTATACTATTGACCATAGACAAAGAACCTTTTTGACTGTGAAATTTCACTTATGTGATCGCACCTCAATTTCTTGTACTGGTGATTACCGGCCCGATTCAATCACTGGGTGTAACTTTAGTAGATGAAGCAAAATTTTCAGACAGTGGCCTGACAATACTTGTTGCCCACCAGGCACCAGTTTGATTATACTATATTATTGTTACATGACTGAGAATGTTTTTGAAGCATAAGATTATATGGATCTTTTAGCAGACACTTTCTTATCCACAATGACAACACATTTCATTCTTGTACAGTTGCTGGTTTGGTAATAATTTTTGCTTTCCATAATTTTAACTCACAGTCACTGCGGTTACAAGCTCATCTTTAACCACCTTAGTTCTGTGTATGCAGTCTTTCTCAAGGGTGCTCTAAATAGCAGACTTTGTTTTATAGTCAAAAGCCATTTCTTTATTACAGTAGTATTCTTATAGTTATGGCTTCAGCCAAGACGTCAGAATGTTCCCTCCGTGCTTAAGATGATTTGATAGAATAATCTCAGACCTGTGTAAATCAATAGCTGTCTGTGACTTTTATGGCTGAATCAAATTTAATTAACCAGAGCCATTAAATCTATAAGGGAGCCAATCAAAGCCATTAGCAAAGTGCACTGCGTTCTAATGAAGCATACTTGAGTGGACCAGCTCCTTAAACTGTCCACTTAAGAGCTTGAGCTGTGCCTTTGCTCTTTGGCTCTAGCACCATGCATCTTCATGTTCCTACTGCTTTTCCATCTCTCTGTTTTTGCCATAATAATTTTATTACTGTACTCTTTTGGTGAGCAAGCATCAACCCTTTAGGGCTGTCCCCACTAATGAGATGCATAAATGTAGAACAATCACTCTCGTTATCTATACATTTGGATGTAAATATGAAGTCGTTCTCACTGCTTGGAGCTGTAGTTAAGTATGCTGGTACCCATACCCATACTTTCCCCTGTGTAATGGTTATTTATGCTTTTGTGCTAGTGCTGTTTTCTAAATTGCCTAGGGTATTATTGAATATAATGTGTTTATATACAGTATATCATTGCATTTTAACTAAATGCATAAATATTTATTTAAATGCTTTCTTATAGTTCTGCTTGAGCCAGCTGTCTTATTTCCCTGTATCATCAACAGAGGGCACTGGTATGTCAGCCTGGAGAGCTGGCAATTGATTTTCAATTTAAGATATTAAATGAAACATCACTGAACAGCGGTCAGTTAATAACTGTAAGAGAGCTCTGAATTGTGCATGTCAAATGTGTGCTTGTGCTAGACTGTCAATTAAAACATTTTTACAGCACAATATAAAGCAACAAGACTACATCAGAGTATAAAGGCGTCTTTACGCAATGCTATATAAAGGCCATACTGAAAATATGGCAGCTCTCTGCTTTGATTCAGTGAGAGGGTAACGGAGCATCAGCGCAGGCCACATTGTTGTATTTTGTCATTTTAAATTTTGAATATCATATTTTTAGTCATAATAATGTTGTTTATAATTTAGGAATTAAGGAATATATAAACATTAAATGTGCAGTAATTGTGATTACATGCATCTTTTAAATGCACCAAGAATCATGGTTGTGGAAACCTTGGAAATATCTAAGGAACTTATGAAAGGTTCTATAGTGAATTTACATTTAGCAAGTGAATTCTAGATATGCATTGGCTAGCACTTTGTGAATGCTAGAGTAAAACTTGCTGCCAAGCCTGATGTCATCAGGGTGTTTGTTGAGGGTAACTGCCTTTGTGACTCACTGCGCGACAAATTCTGCTGTCTTCTGTTTCCTGTTGGACGCAAAGTGGTCGTCTTCATGTGGGCCGAACTATCTGTCCATCACAAATTTCTAGATTGGTCTCTGTCTTATTGGAGTCTTAATGATGTGTATGATCATTTAAATCTTAAATCTTGATAATTTCAATCTTAATTCTCTTCACTTGAATCTGAGATGTGAACATATTGAAGTTGAATCTCCAGCATTACAGTAGTATTTATCAGTTTTTCAGTGATGACATAGTCTAGCAATTTGTGGTGAAACAAAGATGTTAGCAATATTCTGCACATGAGTATCAAATATTACTCTCATTATTTCACAATTTCAATTAAAGCTCAGGAGCAACAGAATAATTTACAGTATAGTACTATACATCACATCGTCCCTACAAGATGTGCAAATAGAAAGCCTTTCTGATGTCTTAAAATTGTGTCTGTTACCGCAGGACTCAAATAATTGTCACAGAGTTGAGCAGCTGCTGGGATTTTGATTGACAACAGAGGTGTAATGGCTATGGAAAGCAGCAAAATACAAATTAGGAACTGTCTTGTCATAAATTGTAGTTGAGCCTCAGCCCTACCCTGAAATGAAAGTGTCAGAGCAGTGGGCTCTGATAAATTCACTCTGCTGGCTCAGTGCACAGAACTCCACTTCAAGCCTCTAGCCCTCCGCAAATGCCTTCGCCTACACAACCATCTTATTTCAGTGTCTCAGAACTGTGGGATTCCCTGCAGCATTCACACCGTGTGTTTGTGTAAGCATACTGACATGCAAAACGATGCTAGGTAAATCTTGCTATGAATGAAACAGGTTGATTTGTGAAGTGAGAAATTCTGGTTGGTTTGCATAGGATATTAATCACCCTATTATTTTGTTTTACAGTTCAGTTTTTTTTAACCTTTGAGATGGTTCACCAAAAAATGAAAAATGCAGAAAAATGACTGATTGTATGGACAAAAACATTTTAAATATTCTTGAAAATGTATGTTTTTGTTTTATGAAAGAAAGAAAGAAAAAGAAAGGTTTAGAGCAACATGAGGGGTGAGCAAATTTAAAATTTTTGTGTGAACTATGCCTTTAATGCCCAAACAACTCTGTGTAAAATGCCAAGCATAATATGTCATGTACACATAATGTAACATCACCAAGAAAAATCTGCTATTTATTCTCCTTTTATACACTCACAAATAAAAAAATAAATAATAATTCCTCCCTCAGAATTCTTATTGGTTGTATTTTGATGGAGATTGTAGTATGTTATCTAACAGGTTCTGGTTGGGCAGGATAAGGGGGAATGAAGGAGGTCATTTGATTTAGTGAGGTCTAACTCCTGCAACCTCAGCTCAGGCCTATCCGGGCTGTCAGCTCTCCTCACTTATTAGACCCAGAGGAGCACTTTACGATGTCAAGCAGGTCATTACTTATGACAGCATTTAGTCAGGCCTACTTTGCGGGCGTATAAATGCTCCTTGGTTAAATTGTCAGACGAGGCTTCCCGTCCAGAAGAGCTCTGCGCCGCCTCTCCTTCCTCAACCCATTTGCATCTGTTCCAGGAATCCCATTTAATCAGCTGAGCACGCCCAGTAACCTTGATGAAATGGGCCCATGACTGAGCGCGCTGCCAATCGCAGCCAATATATTTATAAATAAGTGTGTTGTAAATCTGTGTGATGATAAAACAGTAGCGTTTTTATTTTTGCTGAAATCATACAAGGTTGCTGAGCCAGCGTGCGCTGTTTTGACACCCTCGGCTTCAGACTGAATATCGCGAAGCGGTGCTGTTTGTCTGACCAGAGATCTACAGTGGCGTTGGTTAGCTGTATTTTAACCAAGATGAAATGTGCAGTGAGGGCTTTATTTCCACCTCAGTGATGTCAATGACCAGTGGGAGCTCCGCAAAATTACGTTTTTGTAACCTCTGTGCTATAGATCAAGCTTTGTTACTACCTCTTCGGATATGAGTGAGATTTTTTTTTTTTTTTTTTTTTTTTTTTTTTATTCCCCTCTCCTTGCACTGACTACACTGACAAACCAAGGAATTTTATTTATTAAACTCCCTGAATTCAGCTGTTTGGATGCTCCAGGCAATAGAGAGATAAAATGATTGCTGGGATTGCCCATAGGAACCCCACTAATAAGGTTAATATTACGTTTATTGTGTTTATATAGTGCACTCTCAGGTTCTACTCTTTGCTACAATTGAAAGCAAGGTTTTGTTTTGTTTTTTTGTCGAAAGCCAGCAGTCCAGGATGCAAATAATTTTTGTTCACCTATTGATGCCATTCTGACACCATGGCATCCTATCGTATTTTTTTTCCTGACAGCTGAATAATACTGTCTATGACAAGTCGACAGCTGGGTTCAAGTGTCTTATTCAACAATATGGCTCTTTTTTTCCTGACAGTTGTTTTCCATTAAATGGTGTTTTAGGAAAAATGCCCCAGGAGCAGAGAAACCCATGTAGAATAGGCTTCATTATTTATTCTGTTTTGTACCAGACAGTTGACATTTGATTTTTTTCTTTTTTTTTTTCTTTATTAGTTTGAGGACATAACATGGTAATGTTGTCAATCTTTAATTGGTAATAGTTAACGGTGTAATTCGTTCTCTAAGCAAGAGGTATCACTGCAATGAAGGCATTCATAAGATTGTGTTTAGTCACAATTTAATAGACAAATATACACTACTGTTCCGTACACTACACTATAGAAATTAATACTTTTATTCACCAAGGATGCATTAAAGTTATCAAAAGTGACAGTAAAGACTTTTACATTGTTACAAAAATTTCTATTTTATATACACTTCCTGGCCAAAAAAAAAAAGTTGCTGTTTGGATTTTAATAGGCAAATACTTAAAGTTAGTTCACCAAAAAATGAAAATTCTGTCATTTATTACTCACCCTCATGCCGTTCCACACCCGTAAGACCTTCGTTAATCTTCGGAACGCATATTGAAATATTTTTGTTGAAATCCGATGGCTCCGTGAGGCCTGCATAGGGAGCAATGACATTTCCTCTCTCAAGATCCATAAAGGTACTAAAAACATATTTAAATCAGTACATGTGAGTACAGTGGTTCGATATTAATATTATAAAGTGACGAGAATATTTTTGGTGCGCCAAAAAAACAAAATAACGACTTATATAGTGATGGATGATTTCAAAACACTGCTTCAGGAAGCTTCGGAGCATAATGAATCAGCGTGTCGAATCAGCAGTTCGGAGCACCATAGTCACGTGATTTCAGCAGTTTGGCGGTTTGACACGCGATCCGAATCATGATTCGATACGCTGATTCATTATGCTCCGAAGCTTCCTGAAGCAGTGTTTTGAAATCGGCCATCACTAAATAAGTCGTTGTTTTGTTTTTTTGCCGCACCAAAAGTATTCTCGTCGCTTTATAATAATAATATTAAACCACTGTACTCACATGAACTGATTTAAATATGTTTTTAGTACATTAATGGATCTTGAGAGAGGAAATGTCATTGCTGGCTATGGAGGCCTCACTGAGTCATCGGATTTCAACAAAAATATCTTAATTTGTGTTCCGAAGATTAACGAAGGTTTTACGGGTGTGGAACGCATGAGGGTGAGTAATAAATGACATTATTTTCATTTGTGGGTGAACTAACCCTTTAAGAGTCTATGGATGGATCATTATTACACTGATTATTATGTTTAGCATGTTATATGTTTGGCAACGGTTCTCTTAATCATAAAACAGTTCTTAAACAACCATGTATTAAGATGTATCATGGCCATATTCCAGGATGACAATGTCAAGATTCATCAGGCTCAAACTGTGAAAGAATTGTTGGGAGGGAGCATGAAGAATCATTTTAACACATGAATTGGCACTGACCTTAACCTCAGTGTAAGTTTTTGGGTCTTGATGGAAATAACATCACTACATTTGTTCCCATCAAGAGGTGCAACACTTTTTGGTCAAGATCTTGTACTGACAGTGCAAGAGGTGAGCACTCTGTAAAGTCTCCTCCAGCACATCCCAAAGGCTTTCAATGAAATTAAGGTCAGGACTCAGAGGTGCCAATTCATGTGTGAAAATGATTCTTCATGCTCTCTGAACTATTCTTTCACAATTTTAACCCTGGTGAATCTTGACATTGTCATCCTGGAATATGGCCATGATGTGTCTTCCTACATGGTGGTTTAAGAAATGAAAAGCTACACACTCCAGCTTTAAGGGTTAAAAGGACCGTTGCCAAACATATAACATGCTAGAAACATAATAATAATAATAATAATAATATAATAATGATCCATTCATAGATTCTGGTGTATTTGCCTATTAAAATCCAAATAGTGACTTTTTTTTTTGGCTGGGCAGTGTTTTTTTTTTTTTTTAAATAACTTTCTGACACTATTCATCGAGGAATCCTGAAAAAAATGTATCACGATTTCCACTAACAATATTAAGCAGCACAACTGTTTTCAACATTAATATATAATAAGAGATGATTCTTGAGCACCTAAACTGCATATTTGAATGATTTCTGAAGGATCATGTGAAAATTTAGGTTTGCCATCCATCACAGGAATAAATTACATTTTAAAATCTATTAAAATAAAAACCAGTTATTTCAATTGTAATAATATTTCACAATATTAGTGTTTTTACTTTATCTTTGATGAAATAAATGCAGCCTTGGTGAGTATACGAAACTTTTAAACGGTAGTGCACATTTAAAGTATGAACAGACCTGTTTCTGTATTTGTTTTGTTTTAAGCAAGCTAAATGAATGACCTCTATCAGCTGTATGAAAACACATGAAACACATTTAATCTCTCTCTTGCAGGGTTTGGAAAGTTTTGAAGTTGAGCATCTATTTAACGTCACATTGCCAAAGATGGTGAAACTGGTTTTGGATACGCCCAAGATTTGCACCCAGGTAAGGCTACACAAAATCAAATGCTGTCCTCCACATTGGCTGGGACAGACACTCAGGTTTTGGGGCAGAAATAGATCAGTAGTGATAATCATGTCTGGCTGGTAAAGGTCAATGGGCCCATCGTGCTGCGGTGTAAAACCAGTGGCTAGTGAAGGACACTTCCACATGAGCACAACGGCCTTATTAGGAGCTGAACGAATAGAAGCCACTATTAGACATTCCATCAGCCTAATTTCTGACATCAGAACAACACTATTTTCTTAAATGTGTCCTAATTTATTTATTCTTGTTTTGTAATATTTCAAAGTGCAGTTTAGAAACAATGTTTAATAGAGTTACAGGTTGCATATTAAGCTAGAATAGATTACAGTATTTTTAACATAAAAATACGCACTAATAAATTTAGGCAAGTCAAGTCTGTTTCCCCTTCAACAAGCTAGTTCTTACTCAGCCAATGAAACAGTGTTTATGTAAGATCCTGCATAGGTCTTTTGCCCTTAAAAAGGAACATCTCTCCTTGCTCAGCTGCACTCTTTTATTTATATACATTTTTATTAACGTTTGCATAGATTAGTCATCTATACTGCCCTTAAGAGTCTTTAAGTCCAATCAGTAGAGATGGATGACGCTCTGTGTAAATGCTGCTGGCTGATGGTGGGTTACAGCAGGGCACCTTAATTACTCCTGGCCATTTGCTTAATGTAATTCTGTCTCCCTGTTTGGTCAATTGCTAAACTAATTATCTTTGGCTCTCTCTCCTCTTCCATAGCCAATCCCGCTGCTTAAGACGAGGATGAATCAGTCCTTGACCATGTCACAGAAACAAATTGCCTGCCTTCTTGCCAATGCCTTCTTCTGTACATTTCCCAGACGCAACTCACGCAAGTCCGAGTATGGCAACTACCCTGAGATCAATTTTTACAGGTACTGCCTCCTCTTCAGTGGGGTCGCTCTGGAGACCTGTATTTTGCAGATCCAGTTATTGATTGTCTGAGGTTTTAGATTTCCATCCAAATTAGGGTTTATGTGTATGCTGTGAGGTAACTCACAACATGATTTAATTTCGCTTCCCATTATCTAGTAGTCTGTTTCTATTACATTTACAATGAATTTTTTTGGCCTGTTAATATGGCATGTATAGGCCTCAAAATTCAAATTTAGTGAAGGCTCCACTTTATCAAAATTACACTCCTACACATTCACAAATCCACACTGTGTTTTTCATTTACAATGAACATTTGCACTGTTCTCACTTTTCCATTATTAAATATGACCCGTGCTGGTAAAATGAGTCGGAATGCGCACAGGCTAATTTCGAGCTACAGGCAAAACAAGTGAAAAAAGTCAATTTTGGTCGAAATTGAGGTTTTCACAAAAATGAGCTCATTAAGCCCTCGTCTACCAATCCCAATGCCCCAAATAGCAATTAAACATCTAAAAGTATCTTTATTTGTACATTTTCTGATAGGAGTATCTTTCCTTTGACCATGAAAAATGCATTTTTCTCTGCTCACTTCTGGACGACTGGCGCTTCCTCTCAGCACAAGTTTGGGATTGGTTTGGTAAAGCGCAGTGTTCCAACTTCGTGAATATTTATAGAGAATTCTCGATGGCATGACTCTGAAACAATATAATGTGATTTTCAAACTCATGCTGATGTAAACAAAACGATCTTCCTCGCGCTGACTGACATATCCAAAGCGCGTGCACAAAGACGCCTCAGACAGTGTGCAATCCCGATATACACATATACTGTACACAGAATTACAGTATTTAAAAAAATCTGTCTTGGCGAGTATGGTTGCTAGGTGATTTTTGTTTTAGAACCTTTAGAAAACTTTAACTCGATTTTTCTCAAAATTGACTCTATCAAACAGGTGTAGCTCAGTCACTTTTTTTGTTGGATTCCAGCAAATAATAAATAATTTTGAAGGAATAACAGTTACTCATTTTTGAAAATGTGCTCATTGCAACTCATTTTGCCAGCACAGGTCACAAATGTTTTAATATTGAATCATCCATAAGGGGGTGATGATCCTTCAGACTCCAGTTACAGTTGTGTTGTAAACAGTCTTTGTCATATTAACTATTTTAGAGTTTCAAGACTTCCGCTATATGGCTGTTGTTAAAAATAAGACTTCTTCTTATGGTCTTGGTTGACTTTCCAAATCCTCATTCAATGTTGTTTGGTTTGATGGATTTCGTCTTGGCGTTTTACAACATGAAGAGAAGACAACGTGTAGGAGTTTCTCTCCCCTCTTAAATTGCAGCTCTACAACAAAGCCACTCATGTGGTACAGTACTTAAATCAAGCCTTTACGGGCTGATTAAAACAAATGAATGAGATGCTAGAGAGGCTGATGTGAAATGCGTGGCCATCCATCTCTCGTCTGTCATCATGGCTACTCCGATGTCTTCCTCTGATGAGCAGGATCCCCCTGCTGCCAGTGCTCATCTCACTGCATGGAGATGTTGTTGGTATTCAACAACAGTATATCGAAGTGTACATATCAGTGACGGGGGGGTTAGATGTGTCTTAAACTAGGTAGATGTGTTGTCATATGGCCAGATATTTTGAAGGGCTCATCATATACAGCTCCCTGTCACAAAGATTCAAATGATAAAGGCAATTTACTTTTGCTGTAGCAGGTAAAATGAGTTATATGTTAAATATGTACAGGTTTATAAATATATTTATATAAAAAGTTTAGTCTTTTTAAAACAATACACACAACAAATGTTTTATATAAAATTTCTACGCATTTGTAGCTGTGGGTAAAGTGTGCTAGTGTGCTTTGCCTTCAAATTCCAAAAATTACTATTACCAAATGTAATATAAATACTCTGAATATTAAACCTTGACCTGGCCGGTATGAAAATGTGAATAATGTGCTGAAAATTTTTTTTTTTTTTTGCAGTAATGTTCATTGTGTTACTCTTTCACGTAATTATTAAACTTACTCCATGGCCTGACACAGCTTACCACTAATGTGGGTCGAGTTGTCACTGAAGCACTTTTTCTACATAGCAAAACATTGCGGAAAGCCATTTATAGAAAAAGTTTTAATACTTTGGCGCTGTGTTTGTCAAATGATGACATGAGTTTTGAGCTATACTATCTTTGTTCCACCAATGGAGTTCAGGAAACCTGTTTGAAAACAGTAATTATTTTAAGTTGATGACGATAGTGGTGCAAAAATTAGACACTTCATCTTTAATATGGCTGAAATGTCTTCTTGTAAAAATTCCAGTCAAATATTGTCTCTGCTGTAATGAAGTTGTTTTCATGCAAGTCAGAGTAACAAAACCATCCTTTAAAAGCTCTTTGGAAAAACCGTCAGTGGTTCATCATGCCGCACACTTGCAGAAGAACGCAGCCCTCTGTTTTACTCTGTCATGCTGAGATGGCTATTGATTCCCCAGGCACTTCAAGTACTTATACAACCTCCTAGACTTACAGAGGATCTAAATATAATACATTTGGCTTACATTTCCAGCCATTACCTTGTTTCTGCCTTTATTTTCCCTGCTGGACATATTTAAAGTGCTCTAGATAATGAAGGTCTGAGCGATATCAGCATTAAACCTAATTGGTCATTCAGGTGAACACAGTGATACAAACTACGTACCAGCATTCTACACTAACAAACAAGTTATTGTATGTTGCTATGTTTTATGTTTTTTTTAAACATTGTATTATTTAGGACGGTGTGGGCCGTGGCTACAGCCATGTTGCAGAAAACAAGTTTCAGCAAGACCGCAGAGTATCCAGACGTGCAGATCGTTATGGTGCGGCCCACTTTAATTGAGTGACTGTCCATCAGTTTACTCATTGGCTTGAGCACTGCCGCTATCAAGCACCAGGCAATTTAGAGATTGCTTGTTTGGCAGAGCTGTCAAAGTCTGCCCTTTGGGAAATGACATATAGGCTGGCTGAAGATATATTTACTTTAGTTTCAAAATGTGCACATCAAAGCAAGCTTTCCTGAGCTGCGGTACACCTGCAAAACTATGAATACAGATCCACCAATGAGATCTGAACAACTGACATGGTTTCTTGAAAGATTCAGATTAATTATAGCCTGCTTGGGAGCTGCCAAATTGACTTCTATTGCCATGTTTGTTGGTTATGTCAGACTTGCATTGTGCGTACATCAACTGCATTCATAGAATTATATTTAGGGGTGAATAGGATAAGCTGTTTTACTTAACTCTGCTTTTGTAATGAAGAAAGCAGTTGTAATTTTGGATGTCTGCTATCAACTCCAATTTGACTGCTTCAGTATTTTTGACTTACAATAGATAACTTAATCCTTTTAAATCCTAATTTTATTTTGGATTAAGGACACATTCAATTGATCAAAAGTGACATTAAGGACTTTTATGTTACAAAAGATTTCGGTTTCAAATAAATGCTGTTCTTTTGAAATTTCTATTCATCAAGGAATCCTGAGGGGGAAAAATCACTTTTTCCACAAATTAGGTGGCACAAATATTTTCAACATTGATAATAATAAGAAATGTTACAAATCAGCATATCAGCATTAGAATGATTCATTAAAAAAACCTACTCTTCAGCCAAATAATTATGGATTTTATACACTGGCAATTCACCAACATGTTTGTAGACTTTTAAACCTGGACACAAAACTCATTTCGCCTGCCATGCTCTTTTCCCTTGTGCATTTCTTATTTGCAGGAATCAACACAGTGTACCCACCGACACATCTTACCCTACTCTCTCCCCTCTCTTTTTCCCCATTTTGGCACCGGAAATTCCCAGCTTGTCATGTTATTGAAATCAGGTGTATAAAATCCTTTAATAGGTGTTTGTCCTGTTGAATCAATCATATTTTCTCATATGTTTCTCATATTAAAGGTCAGCAATCAGTTTAACTAAAAAGCAGCTATTTTCAGTCAACAACAGGTTGCCTTCTGGGCTACATTACATAAAATCAGCTCCACCATCAAGAAGACTATATATAGGAAGCTTCAATAACTCTGTCTTCCTTCCCAAAGGGGTTTTAGTGCATCAGCTTTTCCTCTGTCATTTTATTTGTTCCACCTTTTTTTTTTCCTGCTTATTCCTTTGGCATCAAGTGAGAGGATGGATGAATGCAAGTGGAAGATGGTTAGCTTGAAGACTGCAGTATTCTAAATGGAGAAAGCCATTTGCTGGGGTAGGGGAGGCATCACGGCTGATCACTGTAAGGGCTTTTGCTATTTGGGACTTTTAAAAGCAAGCCTGCAGTTCCTTAATGTCTTTAAAAGAATGAGGAAGTGTTCCTCTCTCCATCCTTTGTAAAATGGGACATGAGCGCAGCGCTGAGCCCGCAGGCGCGGGTCCGTATCATTGTTGTCCTGACAGAGAGCCCATCACAGGCAGGCTTGCTGAGCAAACAGGACTTGTGAGATGAAGCGGCAAAGTCCGATCACACGGAAGGCCTACTTCTCCTCACGTGTTCCCAAGAATGATGCACTAACCTGCAGAAAGTTAGCGATGAAGCTCACATACGTCACACTGACTTTGGGAACTAAACGTCTCGCTCTAATGGCCGTTTATGACTGTGTGATGATTGCCCTCTGAAAATAAACGTGGATGGCTTTTCCTAGTGTATGTACCTAATCAACATTTGTTTGTCTTTATCTTTCTATAGACTGTTTGAAGGTTCCTCTTTACGCAAGATTGAGAAACTCAAAACTCTGCTGTGCTATTTCAGAAGAGTCACTGAATCAAGTAAGTCTGCCAAACTGTGCAAATATCCACTTAACGCTCTGACTTTAATGTGGTACAATTGATGTTTATTATATTCCTGTTTGTTTTTTCTACATTTTCAGTGCCCACTGGCCTTGTCACATTCACAAGACAGTGCTTGAACATTATTCCAAAATGGGAAAGGTACACAAGTTTAAATACATATTTATTGTGCTTAGTGTTAGGGGTGTAACGGTACACAAACATGACGGTTCGGTACGTACCTCGGTATTGAAGTCACGGTGGGGGGAATTAAACACAAAATTGCTTCTTTTCTTCTTTTTTATTAAACAGTGTTTTATTGAACAAATTGTCTCTCTCTCTTTAAATAATTTCAATTATAATTAACATTTTCTTAAGGATGAAAAAAAATCTATCTCTGCTAATGTTATAAACTATATACATGGAGCCCTTTCTTGCACATTACTATAATATTAAAGGTTACAATTAACAACAGCCCAAACTGTTAAATTCAGTTGCTGTTTATTTTTAGATATAATAAAAAACACTCAAAAAAACAAACAAACAAAAAAAAAAAACATTTAAACTGTACATAAGGCAGGTTTTGCATTAACTTCTAAATCTAATTATAAAATAAATTTTCAATTGTATTTCTACTCCAATTCATTTTTGAAATATAAACATTTACACAGTTACTGTCATAACTTGTTTTCATGACAAATGTATTTAAACATATATTAATTAAGACATTACTAACAGGTAAAGTAAATATAATAAATATATACGTTAATATAGTGCATATATTTAGTGCAGTGCTTCCCTCTAGAGTTCACTTCTCTAGTGAACTAACATGCTGTGGACACTAAATGACTTGCCTGAGGTAAATGTAATGTTATGTGAGATATTATTCTCAAGCTGTTTTATTGATGTCAAATATTGATGAAACATTGGTTGAGAGATTACACGTAAATATTTATGCATAGACCGTCTGTTCTTCTGCTCTTTTTCCTGTTGTGGCGGTTAGCAAACAGTGTTGCATTACCGCGCATGCCCCCTTCTGGATTGGAGTGTGGATCGCCTTTGACTGACTGTATTTGTCATCTGACTGTATGCACTGAACCGTGACATCCGTACCATGATGAATACATGTACCGTTACAGCCCTACTTGGTGTACAATGTTGTTGTTGGGTTTATTCATTACTACTTGTACTTATGATAGATATATGTGTACAATTTTATGTATAATTTTATTTTTCCCTGTTTAATTAACATGTGATTTTTCCCTTTGAGGGATCAGTAAAGCTTATTTTGTTTATCTTTATAGTTCATAAAAGAAGTAGAAAAAGAGCATATAGTGATTTAAAAAAAAAAGTATTAGTCTCACATTTAAATTTGAATGTGCTACAGCTAGAGGGCTCTCTGATATTTAAAGTAGTTCACAGAGATCTCTCCTTTGTGTTTGATAAATGAACTTTGGCACTATGTAGTCACTTTGGCCAATTGCTTCCTCTGGCAGTGCAAAACCGCCTCTCTGTTTTGCTTATTAGAGAACTTTTACCGCTGAGATGGTTGTATTTCAAATTGCTTTAGTCATGATTGTAACCTTCCACTCCTAGTTCACTATAGCATTTCTAACCTGCCTCTATTTATGATGAAGTTGTTTAACAGTACAAGAAAATGAATGTTTTAGGAAGTGGTTATTTTGCCTGTAGTGTTTTGATGGAATTTTATTTTTGATCTTTAGCTCAAAGACACAGCTCACCCGTCTTCATATCACCTGTAAGGGCACCATAGAGAATGAGGGCTATGGGATGCTTCAGGTGAGAATGTCATGCATGGGTAGTTTAGTTTTCACTGTGATTTCTGTCAAACATAAGATTACTTTGACTGACACAGAATACCTTTTCTGTCATCCTTCCTCTCTCCTCAAGAAGACATGTCTGCATAGTTGTTAATTATATATATATTTTTTTCATGTTAAATGTGCTCATTCTGCTCCAGCTGTAAGTGATTTAGGTGGTTTATCCTGAACAAGAACACAAACACAGACGCGTACGCACAAAATAGTATTTCCCCAAACTATCATTGGGACATTCTATGTAATGGGTACCTCCTCCAGTTTGGCATACATTTTTGATTATTTCAGTTTTTTTAAGACAAATACTTTTTTGTTGATTTAAGGAGCACAAATTGCACTTTCTTGTCGAATATCGTATTCATATTGGGTATGAGTGCCATGCAATCTCAGTTTTGACCCAGCTGACTGAGGTTCTGCAGATCCGTCGGCCTCGATCACGTCCCTCCCTGCACCTCCCGAGTTCATCGCAGAGTCTGTATGCTGGGGTCCTCTGCCCTGCTCTCCTTTTCCCATCTCTCCCCAGTTGGGGCAGGGCACACCCTGACAGCTGATGGGCACACATGAACAGCCCTGGGAGGTCCCAGGAGCCCGGGGTCCTGCCGGCTGGATTGACGGATGTTTCCGGAAGGGTGGGACAGTCTGACAGGTTGTCAGTAGTGCTGAGGAGAGGCGGGGCAGTTGGAGCTGGAGTTGAGTGACCTGATCAGCGAGATCATCTGGCAGCCTGCCAACCTCCCTCCCCTTTTCTCCTCCATCTCACTGAGGAGGCTGTGGCCCAGTGAGTCCGTCCTGACAGCCTGCAAAACACAGCCTCAAAGGGGTCCTGCACTTCCCCTGTTTACCTTTTCAAAGCTGTCCTAGGCCAATATTAGCACTGCTACCCACACTCCCAGTCTTTGAAATATAAAAATGCATAACAATAGGAGACAGCACCGAAGAAATGTCCTTCACAACAGAATTTAGCAGTGCCACAAAACAAGCACTCATGCCTTGTCTTCCTTACTTCCTTCTCCTGCTTTTTATGTTTATGGACATTTTTTTTTATGTTTTTTTTTTTTTTTGTTGTATAATGCAGTATGATGTGCAGTAGTATGACAATTTTATAATTAAAAATACAATATTATTACATGCGACAAAATCTTTAAACCGTCTGCCTGGAAGCTGTGAACATATTTGTTATATGACCTGGCTAATGGCCAATGGTTAATGGATCCATTATTCAGAATAGAGGGAGTGGTGTTTGGCCTTGGCAACAACCTGCAGGGTCACATTGGACAGAAACCATGACAGTCCTACATCTGTTTTACCTCAGTGGAGGGGAAAAATAAAGATGATAATTAATTTTTTTCATTATTTTATTGTGTTAATTCTTTTTTTATTTATTTCCGTTTTACATCAGTGAAAAATGTTTTAAAATTTTTATTATTAATTAATTTTGACCTTTAGTAGAACATTTTTTTTTCATCAAACATTTTATAATAATAATGTTAATTTTATTTATTTTTGTTTTACATTTGTTTAAATCAGATATTTATTATAATGTTTAATTATTTTTATTGATTTTATTATATTTTTGTTTTACCTGAAAATGTTTTTATGTTTTAATGAGACTTTTATCTAAGATGATTTTTTTTTTTTTTTTTTTTTTTCTCTCTCCAATTATAGTTACAATTTCATGGCTTACAAGAAATCTTATATCCAGTACATTTTCACAATTCTTTCACCATCAGCGGGTCTAGCAAAAAGTTAATTTTGTATTTGTACATGCACCAAAAATTGTGCACAAATTTAAGGTCTCCTGAACTGTGCAGAAAATTCTCTCCTTTTACTTTACTCATCTTTTGTAGTTTTACGCACAGCCGGGTACAGCACTCTATTTTCCACCCCTGTGCGTTTTAGCACCCTGTCCCTTACCAAAACTTATAATCTCTGGTGACATCCTGGACAAACAGCCTGGCTTGCAGTCTCACCATTTGAATGTTCAGACAAATATCATAGATCTCTGTACCATAACACAATTTCACACCATGTTCAAGGATGAAATAGTTTTTTTTTTTGTTGTTTTTTTTTCCCCTCTCTTCAGGCCAGCTGAACTATTTTGCAGCTGATGAATGTGTTTTTATTTGTGCTGCAGGTGGACTTTGCGAACAGGATGGTGGGTGGAGGGGTGACAGGTATGGGGTTGGTCCAGGAGGAGATACGCTTCCTCATCAACCCTGAGCTCATCGTATCACGCCTCTTCACGGAAGCCCTGGACCACGACGAGTGCCTCATCATCACAGGTCAGCACACACACACACACATGCACAGGAGTGGAAACATATCACTCCTCCCTCCCGTCTGTCCTGCACACCCTCACACATCCCTGTCTGATTGATGTCAGACATCATTGAAGTATCTTGTTCCTCCCTTCTGGCTGTTCAAACACCTGTTTTCTAAAAAGTGTAAAAATATTTTTGAACTTGGATGAACCTATGGCTCATTATATAACAGGCTGGCATGGGAATCATAAGGAATTTAACGATTCTGCTTCATTGGCACATGGGTTTTTAACTTTTTCGTTCCAAGGACCCCCCAGAATTATGTTCTTTTTGCGAGGGACCTCTTTCAGAAAATATTGGCAGCTGCATTTGTATTGTGTAATTTAAAAATATTATCATGATGATATTACATTTACATTTACATAAAATCATTTAGCAGACGTTTTTACCCAAAGCAACTTACAAATGAGAACAATTGAAGCAATCAAACTAACAATAGGGAAACAATATGCAATTGCTATAAAGATAGCTTGAAGTTTACAGTGTATCTTGTAAAAACATAAACATATTAAATTAAAATTGAGTAATATAGTACTTTTCACAAAATAATATAATTTCTTTAGTCTTTAGAAAGCATAATAACAATAATGATTGCAACAAAATTTTGGCCGTCAATACCAATGCAATAATTAATCCATTTAAAGCACTGGTTGGAGATGACCACAAGTAATTCAGTGGTGCATTGAGTGAGTCAAATTGCGCTTCATTCATTGAAAAGATGAATTCAGGCTCTGATTAAGGTGAGATCAGGTTTGTTTCCACTAATGAAGTCAGTCGTTGTAATCAGAGATCTCTAAAACTACATATAGTGAGCTGAGTAGCACATTGCGTGTTTTTGCCGCATGTAATTTGCCATTGCCCACAGAAGCTTGTGTATACATTCAGCTCCATTCTTCCCTCCCCCCTGTATTCTCTCCTCATCCAATTTGAACGTAAATCCATTACATTGATTCACGCTGGACTCAGGGCAGCCCTGTTATTCCTCATTTCTCTCTAGCTGAATTGCCCTATTCTTCACCCTCCAACTCACTGTGCTTGAGTCAACACGTTAAGTGACAACCCCCTTTCCCTCTCACTTCATATCTCTCCCTCTTCTTCTGTGTCTCTCTCTGTCCCTATACTATTCTTCCATCACTCTGTTCCTCCTTTATGAACTGTGCTCTTTGACTGAGTGGCAGCATTGGAGTGGAGCCCAGGTCAGGAGTAAGTGTCCTGCATCCGATATATTACAAACTGTTTTTTTTTTTTTTTTTCACTTTCTCACTGGTTCTTTGTAACTGCTGAACCCTGCTTTTCCCTTCCCACATCTGGCACTGTTTAAACCTGGTTTTAAGATGCATTTTGGTCGATCAGAACACAAGTAGATGAGGAAGACCCATATCTGTTCACATCTGGTATTTTAATCCGTGTCTTTTGTTCACTTTCAACCACTTCTGTCCTGATTTCTTCGAGGGGAGGGTCTATGGGTGTGTAAATGTACTGTTGTACTTGTTTGTTTGTTTTTTTTTTGTTTTTTTTCTCAGATCTTTCGATCTAATGGACAAAATAAGCTTGTGCAATTTACATATGAACTCTAACTTTTCATCTTCAAACCAAGCTTGGGTTTCCAGCCAACAAAGTTTAAATCCTATCTGGATAGCTCGCTTCCCATATTGTTTACTCATTAGGTCAGTAGGTGGTCTTTTGTTGCTGTTCGAACGCATTCGGCCACATGAGCGTTTCCACTACGAACGCAATCCAAATGTGTTTTTACCTCTGCAAGTGGTCGAAAGTGGACAAGTTCAAAACTTTTTAGACCCCCTTTATGGCTCTATTTACTGTCGTCCACTTGTGATCCATTTGACCATCTTGATAGCAGGTGTAAACAGGGCCTCTGTTGCTGTAGAACCATACGCACACATAAGGGAAATCAAATGTACCGTGATATAATGTGATATAAAAAAAAATAAAAAAAAAATGTAGTACGAGTCAATTCAGTATTAGTAGTGCTGACTCAGTTTGGTTACCTGATGGCTGTCAGTTGTGATTACTATGGATTCTTAAAGACTTTTGAGTAAAGTTTGGTAATGAATCAGTTTGTGAAGCAGTTTAAATGATTTATGAGAACTGACTCAAAAGAACAACTTACGGTACAAATCAAACAATACCTTGGCTCAATCAAAATAATTTTGTAAAGATCCTTTTGATTGCGAAGGTCATGGAAATGTCATTGAAAATGAATTTGTCAAAAAGTGCCATGTAAATGCTGCCTATAAGAACTGCCACTCTGCATTATGTTTATTAAAGGGTTAGTTCACCCATAAATGAAAATTATCTATCAAATAAATTACTCACCCTTGAACCATCCTCGGTGTATATGACTTTCTTCTTTCAGTCAAACATAGTCAGTTATATTAAAAAATGTCTCTTGCTCTTCCAAGCTTTATAATGGGAGTGAATAGTAACCAAGATTTTGAAGACCAAAAAAAGCACATCCAACCATCATAACAGTAATCCACATGACTCCAGGGGGTTAATAAAGGCCTTCTGAAGCAAAGCAATGCGTTTTTGTGAGAAAAAAATCCATATTTATAACTTTATAGACTATAATCACTGGCTTCCGGTAACGTCCGTCCATGCATTCAGAGAGTCGAGTTCCGGCGTAGGATGTAGGAGTACCGTAAGCTTAGGTGAAAGTAGACGCCTCTCACGGATCAAACAAATAGGCCTGGGCAACAAACTCAAACTCCTCCGACATTTCTTTTTAAAAATTTCTTGTTTTAGACTTCTAATTCATGACCGATGCTTTATGCTCTGCGCTTCTGCGTTCGCCAATACGTCATGTGTCGGGTTAAAATTCACTCTTCCGCAGGAATCAATTCGCATACGGAAGCCAGTGATTCTAGTCTATAAAGTTATAAATATGGATATACTATATTATACTTACAAAACCACATCGCTTCAGAAGGCCCCCTGGAGCCATGTGGATTACTTTTATGATGGATGGATGTGCTTTTTTGGGGCTTCAAAATCTTGGTTACTATTCACTCCTATATTATATAGATCAGGGGTGGGGAACTTTGATCCTGGAGGGCCATTGTCCTGCAGAGTTTAGCTCCAACCCTGAATAAAACACTCACCTGCTTGTAACTTTAGTAATCCTGAAGACCTTGATTAGCTTCAGGTGTGTTTAATTAGGGTTGGAGCTAAACTCTGCAGGACATTGGCCCTCCAGGATCAATGTTCCCCACCCCTGATATAGATATATAAAAATTAATAAAAATTATAATATATATCCAGAGAATCATTCACATAGTTGAAAACTCCTTTCGTTGTTGAGTTCCAGGTGAAGTCACAGCCATGTAGAAATGTTGTGCTGTGATTGGCTGTTGCCTACTCTCACACCTGCTGTCATGCTCATTTCTCATCCACCCATCCCTTCTGACGTCCTCCAAACAATTCACAGGACACAAACCATTGCGCAGATGCACAAACCATTGATCAATCAAAATCTTGTGCCTTTCAAACCTATAAGTAATTTTCTGGAACACTAGAAAAAGATTTGATAGTTATGGCACAGAAGTGGCTATACACCATTGAGAAGTCATTTTCAGAGTTAAAATTCTAGGAAATCAGCCTCAAAGTCACTGTGAACTTGGGAGCTTTCCACCCTGTCACAAAATACCCTCACTTGAAATCAAGCTCAGATATTAGTCATCTCTCTCTCTCTTTCACTTATGTCCTCTCTCTCTTACCCCTGCTGCCCTCTCTTTCCACTTAATGGTATTACCTCTGGCCACAATGAATGACTGCGGGAACGGCCTTCTCTAATGGATTCAGCCATTCCATCACGGTTATTACAACAAACGAAATATTCATCGTCATCTCTGTTTCTATTGCACTGCAACTCGCCTTTGCAGCAAATCATATCCCGCCAGTAATGCATCATGACACGGGCTCCTTAATGCACACTTTCTGCATCAGTACAGTTGGCAGAAATGCTGAAGCGTCGATACAGAGACTGGATATTAATCTTGTGATTGCTCTTTGTCAGAGTGCCACTGAAACTGGCCACAAACACACTAATTAGATCAAGGTGAGGGTGGAGGATTCTGGAGGTCTTCGTGATAGTAGGGATGCACAGTGTCTGAAATTTGTTTCGTTTTTTTGTTGTTTTTTTTACAACATTTATTTATAGAGATCATTTAAACCCAATATAAACTGATCCAAAGTGCTGTACAGTGTACAAAATAGGTCTACACAATAAAAAAAAAAAAAAACAATTACAAGTTTTTAAAAGCAAAAGAATAAAAATACGATTTAAGAGTAGATTTAAACATGTCCAATGAAGGAGCAGACCTCACACAGAAAATGCCCGATCACCCTTTGATTTGTCGCGACACCATGGCAGTTAAATCAGGTAATGGTCATTTAAGCAAGTGGTTTGATTTGAGTGTCTTGAAAAAATCAAGAAGGAAAACTGCAGTATTTAGTGAGAAGCCTTCTGGTTAGTTATAAAAAGTACAATATTAGAACATGGTTGTTTCTGATAGAACTGGAAAACTATATATAGTTTTTTTTAGAATGAGATAAGCTATTTTGTAAGTGAATAGATGTATACATACTACTACTAGTAGTAATAGTAGTAGTAGTAGTAGTAATAGTAATAATAAGTTTAAATGTGTTTTTTGAACATTTGTGAAAACCTATAGGTTTTCATACTTGAATGTTCAAAAAAAAAAAACATTTTCACAAATTTTACATTGTTGCTGCACATCTCTTCCTAGTCTGTCAGTAGTGCTCAGGGCTGCGTTTCCCAAAAGCATCATGAGCCCATCTTGATCGTGGAGACCATTGCCACCAATGTTCTCTACGATCAGCTTAGCTCACAATGCTTTTGGGAAACGCAGCCCTGTTTAATTCCTTTCTCTATGAAGCCCCTTCTTCTGAAAAGCACAATATGCTCTAATTGGTCGTCTGGACCAGTGTGTTGTGATTGGTCAACTGCTTTGAGTATGTTTCAGAAATGTCACGCCACTTACCATAACCACAACAGACTACTAACGCAGCTCATCCAGGCTTTGGTTTTCTTCATATGCCTTGGGTGGGAATTATTTAAATAAGGGATATTGTATACATTCCTGGAAGAAAAACTGAAGACTACAATTAAGGCATTTCAGAAACAGGTCTTACTGATATAGAGAATAACTTCCTTTTGCAGTGGACTTTGTGCTTTGTAACTTTGCAGACCTTTTTCATGCTCAAACAGCAACATTACACACTAAAGAAAGTAGAAAAAAATGTAAAAAAGCATAATTGCTCCTCTTTAAATCTTATCTATATGCTAATCACTAATTTTTAATTTGCTATTAACGGAAATTATTTCTGTCTATAATATGGTGGGGAAAAGAAAATGTTACGCATACTGTTGTTAGAATTGACCCACTTCTTATGTATTTGTTTTATTTATTTGCTCTTCTTTCAGGCACAGAGCAATACAGTAAGTACTCTGGCTATGCAGAGAGCTTCAAATGGAAAGACAATCACAAAGATGAGATACCCAGGTAACATTATGGATTACTGATGATAATAACTTTAGGAAACACCTCTTAAATGGATTCCTACACTTTTATAATGTAGTTAGCTATCCTTAATATAACTAATCAACCAAATGAGGAAAGCCCTGAATAAAATAAACATCTTTTCCCATGCTCAGAGACGGGTGGCAGCGGCGGTGCACCGAGATTGTGGCCATGGATGCACTGAAATACAGGAATTTCATGGAACAGTTTCAGCCTGAGAAAATGACCCGGGAGCTAAACAAGGTCAGCGAAGGCTTTAAGCAAATGTTGTGCCGTGTTTCACACTGATGACATGAAATGGCAAATCCTTGACCTGTCAAGCTCTAATGGCCTTTGATTCTCTTAACCTTGCCAAACTGTGTTGCTTAGAGAATTTAATGAGGCATGACATGAGTCGTCTTGTCAGTCTCTTGTATTCTGCAGTGATTAGCATGTATTTGTTTCACTATGATAAAAGGATGTCTTCTTTTTCCAGGCATACTGCAGTTTCATGCGGCCTGGTGCGAACCCTCAGAACCTCTCTGCTGTTGCCACAGGGAACTGGGGATGCGGTGCGTTTGGAGGCGACACTAATCTCAAAGGTACATGCAGGTCCTCACAAAGTGAAGCTACAATTTTCAAGATGCTCTTATAGGACGTCATTCTGAAATTTCATGCACCAATGTTCATGCACCAAAAGCTCACCATTTCTGATATTCCAGCTGTTAATTATTGTCATGTTATGTGTGATAACTCATAAATGGCTGATATTAAAAATCCATATCGTTTTGTCTAAATAAATAAAACCTATAATCATAGCTTTTTAAATGCTATTTTATTTAGGCATCACAACATTATAATGTAGAGTTTGAAATGTTGTATGTAATAATAAATTGTTAGTTGAGTAGATTTATCTCTAGATTGTTTATTTATTAATTTTTATTCACTTCTGGTTTTGTTGTTTTGGCATTCAGACAAAACAGAGAAGCTCTCTCACTGTTTTTTGACCCAAGACATGTTTTTTCCACTTTCCTGTTATTGATCAGCTGACACACATTTATGTTTTCTATTACAAGTGCAACTGATTTTCCAGCCTCACCCATAAATTCACTGCAAGCTTGTGACTTAGCCAGCTGCTCATTTTCTGTTGTAAAGATGGAAGCCCGTTTCATGAGATGATTCCATCTTTGATAGTTCATCATTGTTGAAACCATGTGGAGCTAGTTAGTTTCTCCCATTAACTTATCACACAGAAATTTCGACCTTGTCGCTAGGGATGGGCATTTTTCCAAAATACTGTATTCGAATATTTGGGCTCCTAAAAAAACGAATATTGGAATATTTGTTTATTTAAATGACGTTAAACAAGAAGGACTTTATTTTTTTAAATTCATCAAGATTTTGTAACCATTTCTGTACAAGGTTACGATTAGGCAATTTACACAACAAGCTTACACAACAAAGCTGTCTTTCCTCATTCGACGGGTGTTTTGATTTCATGTGCTTTCTCAATATGGTTGTGATATTATGATAACTCGGTTTCATTAATATATTTGATCAAAACTAATTCCATTTTGTAAGATCATTCTCATCCAAGTAATTCCAAACTTCGCGAGGCAGACGACAACATTATGTGACGATCAAATGAAATAAACTTAGTAAACACGCTCCACAGCGCCACCCGGTGCATTTAGTTATAACTGCGAGTTTTAGTGCTTACGATTTATCATGGATTCACTGCATTTACGGCCAGCAAAGCAACATAGCAGGCTTGGGAGGGTTACTTTAAAAATGTATTCCGTTACAGTTACAAATTACTTCATAAAAAAAGTATTCAGTAACGTAATCCAAGTACCACTTTTGGATTACTTCAAGGTCACATATATTATTATTATTCCTTTATTTAACCAGGGGAAGTCATATTGAGACTATAGTCTCTCTTTCAAATATATATATATATATATATATATATATATATATATATATATATATATATATATATATATATATATATATAGAAAGAAAGAAAGAAAGAAAGAGAAATTTGGGGGGATCAACTTTACTATAAATAAATTGCATTTTTAAATTTAATTTCAATTATTTCTTCTCAATTTCTGCAAGTTTTTAAATGTTACACGTTCCATACTTTTGAATGGGTCTCAACAATAAAAATATTTTACAAATCTGATAAATTATCTATTGCAATATTATTATTGTTGTTGTTTAGAGCTTAAAAATATAAAAGTCACATCAGATCATAAACAAACTGAACAAGCTCGGATCAAACATTTCTGTTTATGTTTGTTCTGCTTTAATTTTAATGTTTAGCATTTTGGTTACTTTTAAAACTTATTAAAACTAAGCAATCATCAGTCTCGTTTCCACAACTTGGGAATACACAGCCCTGAATATATAAATGTAAAGGGCTATTCAGACATCTAGTGGCTACAGTATGGTATTACAGATTATTTTTTAGTCCTTGATAAAGAAAGTGTTTTCGTAGCTGGAAGGCAGAGTTTGCACTGTACAACCATGTTGTTTGCATTTTCTTCTTTGAAAACAAAATAGCAGCCAAATTTCCATTAATTGAAAGCGTTTTCCCCGCGGGCATCGTCGTTTCAATTAGCAGCAGTGATTCAGTCTGCGTCTGAGGAGATTGTAGACGGGTGTTATTTGCGCATGCGCCAGCGGGTGGCTCACGTGAGTCATCACTGGCAACAGAACCAGGAACTACTATATAATCAAGCAGCGCTTAATATGGTGTTATTATGGCAAAATAATGATTTATTTAGTTTTAAATGAAACGATTGTAATCCTGATAGTATCCCCCCTTTTTTCAAAATGTAACTGTAATCTGATTACTACGTTTTTTGACGTAACTGTAACGAATTACAGTTACTGGATTTTTGTATCCTGATTACGTAACGCCGTTACATGTATTCCGTTCTCCCCAACCCTGGTAATCAGTGTAATTTTTATTTTTCGAATATTAATTACAGATCGAATATTCGACTATTTGTGCACACCCCTACTTGATGATGGGTTATTTTGGGCCAGTCTGTTTAGTTTAGCGCTGGTTTGACTACAGATTACCCGTTGTAATTGGTTGCTTTCATTTGAACAACGTTCATTCATCAGTGGGCTACATTCAACCTCTTTAAATATTTAAAATCTTTAGACTCAATTTGAAGCTGGGTGACTAAGATTGAGTCTCTTAATAGGGGTTGTTAGACATGGATTATTTACCTTTTAAAAACAAATTGGATATGTCAGTCATTTTCTCTACAGCTAGGAACATGGAGCAAAACTAAAGAATCCCCACTATACCATCAATGATGTATTACACCATATTTTATTCATTTGGGTTGGGCAGCTATCGGTATTTACTGTGAACCCTCAGATAATATTAACAATATATCATAGAGCATGCAGCAGTTGATTGACCCTTCATTGTGCTAATGGGGGGTGAGAGTGGTGTTTCCCCCCTTTCATATTCCATATTCCCATGCATGTGTAAATGTATGCATGTCATTTCTGTTTAGGGATGTGTGCAGTAAGGATAAATGAATACGAAATATGAAAGGCTTCCTAAATGGTATTTATAAAAATTTTGCTCTGTCGACTGAGTCTGTTTGTCCTTCCAGCTCTGCTGCAGTTGATGGCAGCTTCTGAGGCCGGGAGAGATGTGGCCTACTTCACATTTGGAGATGAAAGACTCATGAGGGACGTCCATGACTTGTACATCTTTCTTAAAGACAATTGCGTCACTGTCGGTAAGAGGCCTGCTACATTCTGTGTAAGATCTTTGACACACATTATAAAAATGGATGTTGTCCTGTTATGTTCTTATTGGAGGTGGATGTAATTTTACATATTTTATGTATGAATAAAAAATAGACCGACTGACAGATGTTTAAAAGTTTTGGGTTGGAAAGATCTATGCTCACCAAGGCTACATTTACAATAAAAACAGTAACATTGTGAAATATTATTCAATATTTAAATGCCAAAGCTGAATATTGTGTGTGTGTGTGTGTGTGTGTGTGTGTGTGTGTATGTGTGTGTGTGTATATATATATATATATATATATATATATATATATATATATATATATACACACACACACAAGAAAAAATCATATATACATTGGCTAATTAAATATGACAATACATTTAACAATTCCTGCAATATTGAGCCATTTGTTTTACTTAATCAAATGATACCATTAGTGCTCTTCAGTATTGTGAAGTTCTGCCTCAACTGACCCCGCTGTTTCTGTCCCATTTTTCCTTTCTGACATTTATTGAAACCTTTTTGAGAAAACGCTGTCAGCTATCTATTGTACTAAAGTGGAGACGGCAGTAAACTTGTACGCTCTGTGATTTATGAATGGCTCTGGACTTGGCTGACGCCATGATGCTCACCATCCCTCAAATCTTTTTTTTTTCTTTTTCTCTTCCTCTCTCTCTCTCTGTCTCATAGGCGATCTGTACTTCCACTTAAAGCAGTACTCTAATGTGGTGTCTAAGCATGGCCAGTGGCCTAACATCAATCTCTATGGGTACATCATGGATAAGGTCAGTACAAATATGGAAGCGGAGCCCAACCCTGGTCCCAGCGACAGCAACTTGACCACTGAGCCTTCCCCCTCTCCTGCAGACTGCCATTAATGCTGGTCAACGGCTAACTGAACCTGTCTAAATGCCTCAGTGCTTTCCTCTCCTTTAGACAGATTTTTGGGTGATTGTCTGAGACATAGGAAAGCACATTATGCCTTTCTTTTCTACCAGTGAGTATAGGTTTTAAGTCACTATGAATAAGGCGACAGGAAGTAGCAATAGTCACTCTGACTGTAAATGCTTATTTCTGGTGAACATCATCTAGGTTTGATCTCGGGGGAGTTTTTCCTAGAATGCCACACAAACTTACCTGGGATCAAATTTACTGCATGATCTTGTAGAATTCAATGATCCATTTAAGTTGGGTGACCAAGGTGTAGTCTTTTTAATTGTTTTTTTGTTTATATCCAGAAACTAACAGTGATTCAGAATACAGTGTTTCAAAATATGCATGAGAAACTCTAAATGCACAATAAGATCCCCTGTGACACTTGATTGCAAAACGTATTGCACAAGATTTTTTGCCGTAAAGGGAAAAGTATTGCTGAAATATGAAAAGATTTGATAACGAAAGATGTGAAAAAGAAATATTAACTGTTGAACTACAACTTGTATAATCACACAAATGGAACTGCTGCAAATTCAAATTGTGTGAAAACATATAGTCTCTGCATGACATTTTTAGCAATTTATTACACTCAAGGTTTTTACTGTTTCATTTATTGTTTTGATTAAAGGCACCTTTAAGAAATGGGGTTGATATTTAAAGGTAGTGAATATTTTCATATGTTTTGCTCTTTATTTTATTATGATTTGATAATTAAAATTGTTGTTTCAGACACTTGTCGGCCATTTTTTTCAAGGTGGAAGAAAACCTCAGCTTTAAACAGCTGAATGCTCTTTCTTTCTTTCTCTTTCTTTCTTTCTTTCTTATGTAACAAGGCAGCTCACTTTTTCCACTTCTTGTTTCTTGATGCTGGCTATATACATGTTCAAGACTTATTTGACATGCTAATCAAAACATGCTAATGCTTTTACCCAAGTTGACACATGGATCAGTGCAGAGCTACTACACTACTTCTGCTTTATGAAGTGTTCAATTATTTATGCTCAATTACAATTTCAATGGCAACTATACAAGTCACAACCATGAAAAATTATCTTAACAGTCTTTGTTACAGTATGTTAACATTTATCTTTAATATGTGTCTTTTACATTCACTTTAAAAGTCACATTTTTAGATAAAAATCTTTCTTTTGAAATGTAAACACTTCAGTCTGACTCTAGTCGTACCACTCTAATCTGACTCTAATCATACGGACTAATAGACCTAGATTGTAGCTTTGTCCAGCATGTATGCACCTTAATTGTATAATGCCACTTAATCGGACCATGTTAAAGACCTAAATTATAGTTCTAATTTGACCTTACTGACCTCTTTTGATCACCACCTTTGTTATGACTGCTTCTAATCATCCTCAGATGCTTTTGAACGTTTTCATCAGTTCAACCTGGAGCACAAGTACCACTTGGTGACCAAAAGATGGTCACTATTGTTTCAAAACGGGTACAGTATCCCTTGATTTCTGAAATACTGAGGTCATTAAAGGGTCAGACTTTAATAGAAATTTAAATGTCAATGAAATGAGTTAAGAAGCATTACGTTCCTGTCAACATTTGTTTCATAAAGAATGAAATTGTGGGCATGGAAGTATCAAATCATGTTTCTTTTTTTTAAATATTCTAAACGATGGCTGCCTTTAATAAGATCTCTGGTAAGGGAGGCTCTTGGCTTCGTCTGTTTCAGGAGCTGAAGTCAGAGAGCACCAAAATGACATTTTCACTTATAATTGCATGACCTTACTTGTGCTTGGTTACAAGACGCTTTTCGTTTGTTTCCATTATAGCACTGATCAAGAGCAGAGAGGGACAAATGTAGATGTTTTATTATAATGACGTGTATAACAGCACCGAAATATCTGACTCATATGGCACCTTGTACTATTCTGCTGTTACGCAGCACTTTGTGGTCACAGCTTAAATAAGTGCTGCTCCATAAAGTGCAATTGTGTAGTTTATCGCTAACTGTTTGCATCTAATGTTAAAATCTCTATTTGAAAGTCTGAATTGTTGTATCTTTTTTCCACATATAAAAAGGTCACGCATGACTCCTGAAAATCATGCATTTGGCATTTTCTTAATGCTGTATTTTAATCATGTCTGCTTTACTTCTGAAACAACCATGATAGCAGCCCAGTGATGATTGATGACAATGCTTTCTTTTTTTCTGGTTGTTGGCCACTAAGAGTGATGAAACTAGTTTTTAGGTACTGAGGGGGAGGGAAGGCAATTAGCTCAGACTGTAAAATCTGCCAACATAAAGACCATCAATCTAGATGACTGAAACCACATTCAAGTGAATTCTGCACAATCCCTACGAAAATTAGGAAAGCGTAATTGTCCAATGTGATTAAGGATCAGAGGTTCCTGAAAATTTCAATGTTCTCATTACACCCTGGCACAACTTAATTTGAAGTCATTTTTATAAATATTCGATTGAATTTTAAACAGTGGTTGCGAGTTATATATACGTGTCTATTAATTACTGTTTAACCTTTATTAAAAGGAAACTGCATTGTAAGAAGTGGAAGAGCCAAGTCTCAGCATTTCCCTGTATCATAGAAGCATCAGGTACAGGCAGAGGTCGAATTGTAAAAGAAAAAAACTCAATGGGGATGGTGTGGTCATTGGTGAGGGGGGGATTGGGTTGGGGCTAATGTACCTTAAACATTTTTATTTATTGGTTTAAAGAGTAGTAAAATAGCCACTATTCATTAAATTATTTATATCATTGTAGTATTTGACTGACCACCAGACTCTCTCTCCCACATACACACACAATCCATCCCTTTATATAGGCTACCTAAAATGGTGCCTTTGAAGTGTTTAATCATTATCAACATATATTTTTAATAAAAATAACTCTATAAATGAGTTCCAAATGACACACAAGAGGCGGGTCACATGTGGCGTGGAATGATGGCACTTGGATGGACTGCTCCTGTTTACCACTGTAAAAAAAAAAAAAGAAAAAAAAAAGGAAGTTTCTTTAACTTAACTTTTTGAGTTATCTTTTTACATTGACTCAGTTAAGTTGTATTTACTTAGAATTTTAAGTTTTCAACTTGACAAATTTAGTTATTTGGTCTTGTAAAGTTTAGTTGGAATCACTTTTACTTTTTTAAGTTTTCAATACCACAGCTCATGTTCATTTAACCAAAGTCCCTTTAAGAGTGTTATTTTATAGTCTTTGATTTAACCTAATTTGACTTATTTCTTAGTTAAATAAAAAAAAAATGTTTAAATTGTTCTTATATCAATTGCAAATAATTCTTTTATTTCAAATGTTTCAGCCATGTTTTGTTAAGATCTTTTTCATTCAAATTCATTTCTGTTGCAAATAATAGTTGATCCGATGTCAGCCACTGAAACATCAACTGCAAACAATTAAATGAAATCTCTCAAGATCTCAGCAGAGGTTGATTAAAAAAACAGCTTTGCCAGCTTCACTTATTTATAATTGAAAAAAAAATGGAACAGCATTTCCTTTAGTTGTGCCCTTGATCCTTGAATATTTAAATTAACTTTTTTTTTTTTTTTGGCTGCTTTAACACTGTTTAGAATACATGTTTGTTGTGTTAAAGAAAGCCAGAAGTCAGATGCCTGCTACTTATTAAGGATATAAGCATCATAAAGTGGTTTGCTTTGTTGATCATATCTGAAAGCTCATCACTGATTGTTAGGTGTTAGTGGTATTAGTGCCTTTAAACTTCTACTGATCTTGTAAGACTGCAGCATTTGCTTCAGCAGTGTCATGGCAATCTGATCATTTGAAGATTTTTTTTAAAAACATGCTGGAAAGTAAGTTTTGAAATACAGCATTATTCAGACACACACTGACATCTACAATCAGCATATGAATCTCAACAATGGTGAGATTCAACAAAAAGCTTCAAGCTGCAGTGCATTCTGGGTGCACAAATCAAAACTCATCCATGGCTCCCAGCATGCATTGCAACATTTTTTGCTGTGGTTTTTGTTCTGTCTTTTAGTAGCTTTTTGTGATATCCAGAGATGATCTGATTATCTCAATATTTTGTTGTCACCATTGTTGAGATTCATACGCTGATTGCTCATATCAGTGTTTGCCATTGTAGTTTACTGTTTTCTGCTTATAGTTTTTTTTTCTTCTGATTTCTACAATACAATGTGATCTCATGTTGCAGTAAAACAGGGTTTGTAATTCAAATGTATTAAATGCATAACACAATTATTACATTTAAATGACATCAGTAATTCATGCTATTTTGCAATGATTATAAAATCATCATCTGACCTCAGTTCAGCTTCATATGCTGCAAACATGATTGACAAACACACTGTCACAGCAGCCAGAGAACACAAACATAAGAGGAAATACCAGGCCTTACCTCAATTTTCCTGTTTCCACTAAAACTGTTCGTCGGGAGCTCAATATTCATGGTCAGGCTGCTAAAGCCAAACATTTGGTCATTTGTGCCAATGCCAAACGAGGGTTTCAATGGTGCCAATAGTGCAAATCTTGGGCTGTGGACAATAAGAAACATGTATTGTTCTCTGATGAGTCCACCTTCACTGCCTTTCCCACATCCGTAAAAGTTGCAGTGTGGAAAAGCCCCGAAAAGGCTTAACACCCGGACTGTTGCGTGCCCAGATGTAAAGCACAGGGGTGGATCAGTGCTGGTTTGGGCCGCAATATCATGGCATTCCCTACTGTGCTTGATGGGCACACCACTGTCAAGGATTATCGAGCCATTCTGGAGGACCATGTGCACCTAATGGTTCAAGCATTGTACCCTGAAGGGGGTGCAGTGTACAGTATTAGCATGAAAATGCACCAATACACACAGCAAGACTTGTGACAGAATGGTTTGATGAACCTGAAAGTGAAGTTGAACATCTCTTGGCCTGCACAGTCACCAGATCTAAATATTTTTGAGCCACTCGGGGGTATTTTGGAGGAGCACATCAGAAAACATTTTCCTCCATCAGCATCACATATAGTGACCTGGCCACTGTTCTGGATGAGGAATGGCTCAAAATCCCTCTGGCCACTGTGAAGGACTTGTATCTGTCATTCCCAAGACAAATTGATGCTGTATTGGCTGCAAAAGGAGGCCCTACGCCATACTAATAAATTATTGTGGTCTAAAACCAGGTTTCAGTTTTATTGTCCATCCTGTGTCTTCAGCATGAATTTGATTTGAGCTGAGTGAATGAGTCACCCAGCCCTATAGCCTAATTGTGACAGTTTTTAATTTTTCTACTATAATAATATATAATATAAAATAAAATTGTGTAATATATATAATTTCAAATATTATTCATCTAATGTGTCTGAAAATATCCCATATGTTTATGGGAATATAATCTGCCATTCAAATTCAGCAATTTCAAAGGCATTCTCAATTAAATTCTGATTTGTGCCCAACTCTGACATGCAGGTAGGTTATATCTGATCCCTACCAGAGTCTTTTCATAGGCAGCACAGCACAGGTGCTTTATCATGCATTATTTACTGTGTCCATTAATGCAATTATGGTGAAATGGATATTTGCCCATAGGTGTGAAGTAGTAGCCTAGTTCATGGCAACGTAAAATGCAGTATGATAGCAAAACTGTACAAAGATAAAACCTAAAATGAATTATGCATAAAGGTACTTTAAACCAGCTGTTATTAGATGCTGCAGTTTAGAGCTCAAAGTGACCAACTGCAGCGCCGCATTCAGCACGTGCATGCGGATTATGGGACGGATTTGACGTTGGAGAGATTATAGGACAGAAAAGAAACTCCAGCCTGAATCACGACAGAGAGACTGCTTCTGAACTCAACCGGACCATCTTCATCTGCGCGCAGCTCAAGGTGAAATTTATTTGGTATGACGTAGAGATGAAGCTAAGCTACGTGGACGCCGTCGCGTGTGTCGAGCGAATGGAAACATGTAACCTAGATGGGTAACAGCTGTAACCAATCGCCCAATCGATGCGTCTTTACGACTGTTTGCTCATATATTTGCATCGCATAAATGTACTGGAAGTGATTTTGCCAGCAGGATTTTACGTCGTTCAAATCAATTTGTCATTGAATAAGTGGAGATGAAGGACGAGCTCTATTTAAAAGCCCTTTCCATAAATCGCCGGTACTTGAAGCACTGATATTTTAACAGATATAATAGAGCGTTTTAACTGCGCAATATGGTTATGGTAATCCACAAGAACACTTGCTGCATCAACGATAATATAGTTTTACTTGTAAAATAGCTAATACATTGGACTTTTAGAAAATAGCCTATCATAAAATACACTCACATGAGATTTTTTTTTTATTGTAGTCGACATTAAGCGAGTCACCCCACAACAACCACATATAATTGGCACAACCAGAAAGATAACATCGACTGGCTTAACCCGCCAAAACACGTTGGTGAACATCATAACGGAGCGGTTAGACCAGCAACAACTAGATTGTTGGTACAAGTTGGTGTTTGCAGGGTTAAATCACTCAAACACACATTTTCTGATTTTAAAAATGTTTAAAACATTCTCAGGAACTTCCAAGAAGAGTTCATTTGCAAAAACAGTTAACTCCATTTTTATTAATCCTCACAAATCATGTTTTTTTTTTATTGTGCATTCCAAGTAATATCAGTCAAACTGCAGTTGGGTTGTTTTGATTAAGTAATAATAACTCCAAAAAATACAGGTAAAGGTTCATTGAAAGTATGTTTTTTATATATTTTAAAAGTTTGTTTTTTAGCAAAAGCAGATACCTCCAACAGTCGTTTTTTGGCAAAAGCAGATAACTCCACATTTCATGTTTCAGCGTTAAACAAAACCAAGTAATTGCTATGTAATTGCATTTCAAACACACACACGCAAAAGGACAACCAAGGTTTCAGCATGTAAGTCGTGTATGATGTACAAGGACTTACAGGAGTCGAAATTATAAATCCTCAATCACGTTTAGTCGGTTTTGACAAAACTTCCCTCAGCTAGCGCGTCTTTTTGAAGTGACGAGAAGCCTTGTCACCTGACCTGAATACTGTGCGATGATTTGCTAAAACTGACTTATCGGTTTCTGTACACAAACAACAAGGGCGCTTGTCGGTTTCTGCTGTAAACGTGAACTTGCCTGACAGTGGACAATACCGGCTTTTCTGACAAAACGGATTTAGGGTACAGAACGTGCTTCATGTGGAGAATAACGCACAGCAGTTAACGTAGTTCATTTATTTTAAAAGTGGCGTTTATCGGTTTTTGCAAATGAACTCTTCAGATGATTAATTCTGCCATAATATCTCTAATACCTTGCTGTTTCCTATTTATGAAGGTTTGCAGACATGAGTCAGCTAAGGTCCCTGGCTGGTGCTCTAAGAAGCAGTAGCCAATGGATGAGGGGGCACGTGGGGACAGGGAGGCGAGTTTTTGACTCACGTCGTAACTGTTCCAGCGGGGCTCCTGAGCCTTCATTGGCGGCCTGCAGCTCTAGCTATGTCGTGGAGATGTACTACGCTTGGCTGGAGGATCACAAAAATGTTCATGAGGTGCTGTGAACATCTACTAAAGACACTCGAACTTTGTCCCAGTTCAGAAACCCAGTGTGCTTTCTATTAATATAAGAGCACAGAGCACTGCAATATCATTCATTTTATATACTGGGTTACATTCCCAATCTGTACATTTTATACAATAACATTTACATCAGTGTTATTACCACTGATACACTATTATAGTTTTTAATATTTTAAATATTAATTGTGTCATATTTTGTCTATAATAAAATTTTTTAATTCATTACTTTTAGTTAAAAGTAATTTTGTTGTGTGTTTTTGTCTTTATTAGTTTTTTTTTTAATTCAAGGTATATGTTTGATCAGTTCATGCATTTTCTGAGAATCAAACCCATAACCTTGGTGATCATTTAATAACCCTCATGTAATTTTTCTTGCATGGAACACAAGGTCCTGGTTTCACAGACAAGGATTAAGCCTTGTCCCAGACTAAAATGCATGTTTGAGCTGTTTTAACTGAAAGCAACTTGCACTGACACACCTTAAAATATGTCAGTGCCATTGTTTTGTCTCAAGATGCACACCAGTAATGTTTTTTCTAAAGCATGTTTATTAAAGCTACTTAAATGATCTAATTTAATTAAGGCCTATACTGGCTTATAGTCTAAGTTCTGTTTGTGAAACCAGACCTATATGTGGTATTTAGCAAAATGTTTAAGCTACTTTGTACAATAAAAGTGAATGGGGACTAGAGAAAATAAACAGCTTGGACATTTTGCTGAATATCTCCTTCTGAGTTCCACAGTCATATGGAATTGGAATGACAATAGAGAGAGAATTAATTATTTTTAACATCAGAAAATCGTTAAGCTTTTTGTTTTGAACTAGTAAATAAGAATATTTGACCTTTTGTAAAATGTTATGTTTGCAACAGTCTTGGGATGCATACTTCCGTAACGCCCAAGCCAGCAGTTCAGAGGAGTCTGGAGAGAAGCGTCTGTCTACTCTGCTCCAGGGAAGAGGCCAGTCTCAGACACCTGCCATGTCAGAGAAGGTGGTGGAGGATCATTTGGCAGTCCACACTCTTATCAGAGCCTATCAGGTAAGTAAGTAGCTCTGGGTTAAGGCCAGCTCACATCAAGAAAGAGAACTATAATGATAATTATAAATGTAATGTTTTAAAAATCGCAAACTATGACAGTTGTAAAATCTGCTACATGGCTATAACAATAACGAAAACGATATCATTGGAATCACTTTCAGAACTATTTTTTTTTCCAATCACAATTCACCTGACTTTAAAAAGCTTGAGCATTTAAAGCAACAGATGTCATAACTTCAGCGTGCACCAATATCGTCCATTGGTTTGGATGCTAATATAGTTATCATTATCTTCATAGTTACCATTCTTGGTGTGAACGGGCCTTTAGACAGAGGATCAGAGACTGAAATGCAGAATTTCAGGGGATGTCAGTTGAGAGAATCCAATACACAATGAATTATTTTTATAAATTAATCCAATAATATTCACTGGCACTGGACTGCAACAAATCAAAGACGTGCCTGTACATCCGTACATTTTAGAGTGTCCCTGTGTAGTTATGCAAATCACGTGATTAATTCAAACCTAATTAGACTAGCTTTTTTTCCCTTTTGAAAATGAAAATATCAAAGAGATTGCTTGAATCAAAACAGGTGGTAACATTTTCCCTGCTTCCTCTAATTAATTAGATGAAGTATCGTAGGGATTTATTAAATTCTGTCTTTTGGCAAAGCCAGCGTTTTTTTTCCATCTCCTGTTGCCAGCCTGTTGGGATTGTATGTTTAACTTATTGTGAATCCTTATGAGATTTGTTAGTCATGTGACAGGCTGGTTCATATTTGTGTGGGTCAGATATCCCCTAGTTACTTCCTGGCTCAGTCTTGCTTCTGGTTCTTTCATGCTTTTTCTTTGGGTATGAAGAGAGCAAATCACATTCAATCACTGCGTTTTACTCCCTTTAGGTACGGGGTCACCATGTGGCCAGGCTGGACCCTCTTGGCATCCTTACTGCCGACCTGGATTCCTTTGTTCCCTCAGATTTGATCACATCAATTGACAAGCTTGGTAAGATTATATACATTTAGCACATTTCCCACTAATATTTAACTTTATAATTCTTATAAACACTCACTTCCTTTCAATGTCCTACTTAAAGAAGGATCTTTGTTTTGAAGACATTTGATAAATGCTGACTTAGTTCCTTGCTTGGGGCTCATCCTTATGAGTGTTTTTTGTTATTATTCTCTGTATCCTTATAGCCTCCCCCTCACCATCATTCAGTACTGTAGCTGCTGAGTAATACACTTCTCTTTGAATAGAAACTCCTAATTACTGTTAAATACTAATTACTGTATTTTCAGAGGCATTTTATGACATGACAATGTCTTTTTTTTGCCCAGTCATTAAAAATGCAATTCATATATATAGTGACTTGAATAGACATTGTCATTTTCTACAATATGTTGTATAAAATGTACTTTATTTAAATTTATATTGTAAAATGTAGACCTGTTTTATTTTTGAGGGGCATAAAGTCAAGCAAGACCTGTCCTGATACCATAATACCATAATATATTATGTTTTATTGTGCATCCATAATTATTATGCAAGTCAATATTCTGATCATATTTATTTTTACAAGCACATTTTACCAATTCCAAATCACATCAATCTTAATAACTAATATTAATTTTGTATATAATCACCTTATATTCAAATGTGCTTAATTATTATAGTACATAATTATTAAGCAGGTTTTCTTTTACAGGTAAAATGGAACAAAAAAGAGATTTAACTCATACTGAGAAGTCATGAGAAGGATGCAATCAGAGGTGTAAAGTCCAGGGGTCAGAAAGTAAAAGTCCTGCCATATGTTTATTCCACCCATGAACTCAGCCAGCTGATTTCATTAATTAGTTCTACCTCCTGGCTGAAAAACTGTGCTAATTAGCAAATCCAGGTGACTGGAACAAAATACTGAGGAAGACTTTTACTTTCTGAACCTGGACTTTACACCTCTGGATGCAATACTATAGAAACTGCAACATTAAGGTGTGACCACTGGACAAGAAACACTCATTGAGGCAACAGGGTCACAAAAACACAGGTTGAGAAGAAGAGACACATGTTAACTGCAAAAGACTTTGAAGAGTTTCTGGTGGTTTCACACTTAATTCTTCAGCTTAATTGTCAGTCTACAGCGCCACCATTTTCCAGAACTACAAACTACCTGAAGTCTCCAGAAGTACAAGGTGTGGGGTTCTCAGAGACATTGCTAAGGCAAGAAATCCTGAAACATGACCCCCACTTAATAAGAATTACAAGTGTTGTGAAATACATGAAGACTGATTTTTGAAAGTTTTATAGATAGATAGACTGGGAGTGACTCTTGAGGCACCAGCACCAGTTCAAGTCAGACAACAGTGGTGGTGGCGGGGAAGTCATGGTGTGAGCTGCTACTAACAATGAGCAAGACGGACCTTTCAGGGTAGGAGATGGACTTAAAATGAACTCCCAAAATGTACTGCCAGATTCTGGAAGATAAATTCTTCTAACAGTGGTACAAGAGGAATTGGTGCTGGTCCCTCAAGAGTCACTCCCAACCTATCTGTCTGTGAAGCCTTTTAAAGCCAGTCTTCATGTATTTCACAACATTTGAGCTTGGGATTCTTATAAAGGGGGGTCATGTTTCAGGATTTGTTACCTTAGCGAAGTCTCTGAGAACCTGACACCTTGTACTTCTGGAGACTCCAAGTAGGTTGCAGATCTGGAAAATGGTGGTGCGGGAGACTAAAGGGTTTCTGATGGTTTTGCACCTAATTCTTCACCTTCATTTTTAAAGTCTTTTGCAGTTAATATCTTATCTTCTCAACCTTAATCTTAATGCTTAATAATTATGCACATCTGAATATAAGTTTTTCACTTCCAGCCCTCGTTAACAATTATACATCACTTATAAATGATAATATACAAAATGTAGAGGCACACCCTCTTTACCTTGTTTCAAGATCAATAAATCAATTAAAATATAATACCTTTAGCTTTTTGTGACAAGGTAAGGTTAGCTCAGGTTGTAAAATGTCATGTGGTACGACTCCTGAAAAACATGATACTGTGTTTGATATTGAATGACATGATATTGATAATTCATGATATTTGTTATAAAATATTTTAAATGACATTTTTAAATGACTTTAAGTTATTAAATTAAAGTTCTCTTGTAAGTCTTTGCTTTTTTTAAATCATATAAAACCAACATAAATATACAAAGAGTTTATTTCTAAGAACTTGAACGTGTTTTAAACTAGATTTTTATATATATATATATATATATATATATATTCTTTATCATGGACACTCTTACAGTATATGTCTTTGACCCACAGACTTCAGGCTTTTACAAAAAATATCTTTAAAATATATTTTCACCTTTTATTTTATATACACATACTTTGAATTTTTATTGTTTATTTTGTCTAACGTCAGCGGTTCAGTTCTTGCTTGCATTACAAGCCAGCACAAGCTACTGGAGCCGTCTAATGTAATTGGTGGCTGACCTTGCCAACCCCAGCCACTGTGTTTATACGTCACTGTAGCAACAAAGCTGCACCCATCCGCTGCATACATCTCCTTTTTAATTATGAAAGGAAAATTAGATTGTTGGAGCTGACTGAAAAAACTCTTTCATTGCAAAGTGAGGACTTCCAGTTATTAGACCATTCATCAAATGACAAACTGTGAGCCCCATATAATTAAAATGCAAAATATTAACCATTAAATATGCTGAATGTATAGAATATGTGAATTCTCAGCCAATAAAACCCAATGCTGTGCTGTTTCTGAGATGTTCCTGCATGTGTATAATCTTTTAGATCAGTCTTTTCATTTTAGCTCAGGGCTTCCGAAGACCATTGGAAGTTGCTTCCCCAACCTCATAATCAGAGCTGATAGCACTTCATGTTACATAAGGATCAAGATTATTGTAATGAAGTTTAGTAACACTGCCAGTACCAGTGCTTGCGTTTTGGTTATTTGGTGACTCATACTGCTCGATTAATGGAAAGGGGGAGAGAGAGCGTGGATGTGTCTGCTTTTAGGCGCTGTAGTCGTGTAAGTGGTCAGCAAACAATTCCTCATTTGGCCATTACAGATTCCCCAGTCTCAGACAGCGACAGGGGCTAGAAGGGAGAGCTATGCCCCAGACTCAATCGCAAGCACAGGTTAATGTTATCTGAGATAAAGGCCCATAAATCTTCCCCTTTGCTCCTGTCGGGTCCTATTGCCTTTAGTGTCGCCAGAGTAGAAGGATGTAGCACATGTTCTCACAACAGATCGAAAAAGAGAGAGTAATAGCCAGTGAGAAGACCTCTCAAAACATGCCTCTTTTACCTCACTACTCTCTCAATGTGTCGGTCAGGTCAGGTTTTGTCATAGCTTTTCCTATAGCCTTCGTGCAGCTAATGAGGGCGTGTATTGGACCAGAAGGCTCTTAATTTCGGTATGATGCATCTTTCCTCTTTATCTGTACTGTGGCTTTAATTACATTTGCACCTGTCTCCTCTTGTGTGTGTTCCTCTCTTGAGGAGAGACAGTCTTACTAATAGACCCCAGTGTTATCTACAGGATGCATTTGCAAACTACTATGATTGCCTGCATTGCATGGTTTTCTTTCACTGTTTACGGGTGTAACTAACCATGAAATTGGTAATGATGTTAGTTAGGTTTGACATATCAGGGCTCCAGGGCTGTGACTAAAATGGTTGAAAATGTGTCAGAAATAAAGATGTGCTACAATAATTTAAAATCTAGAAAGATTTGTGTGGGTCTTTATTACGGTTGAACGTGAAGCAGCTGTTTTCCTCTGCTTATTCAGTATGTTAATATATCAACACACAAACAAATGATCACCAATATGTCTGAGAAAACATAGTAGGTGTTCTAGGGCTAAATATCATTATTTACCAATTATACAATAATTATTTTTGATAACCATTCATAACCGCAATAGTGTTTAAAGAACACTAGAACTCTTTGTTCTTCACTAATCTCAAAGTTTTGATTAGAATACATCACATCCTTTCTGGTGCTCACATATGGTCTAGCCACAAAAATTTAAATATTTTGACGCATCCAAACATGAACGGACCTCCACACAGCTCCTGTACTACTCTCTATTGTAAATGAATGACTTCTGGTCGGACGTTTGTCGGAAAAAAGTGTTTTCTGCAAGCAACAACGAAGACGGCATGAGCTGTGAGGTCCGATTTTTGAATAAATGACTCCTTTGAGTCGGTTCTTTTTAATGAGTCATGAATGAAAAGATTCATGAAACGTTGTGTTGTGAGCAAACTATTTAAGTAAGATTCGCTCATTAGTTCACAACTGACTGCCGCACTGAACTGCGAGTCATTCTTCAGTTATGTCCGATTCGAAACTATCCGTTACTGTGTATACTTTAAGTTTTTAATAATGGTATTCTAAAATGAATGCTTTAAGATTAAATTGACTGTAAAGGAAACTCTGTTTGAGTAAATTCTTGGAACCATAATCAACACATCTTTACTTCACTGTAAATCATAGTATTTGGTTTAAAAATGAACATTATGGGGGTCTTATTACATTTCATTACAGTATATTTTTTTTGCCGTTTTTGCTTTAATATGCTTTTCCTCTTTAATCTTTAGGGTCGTACGGCTTGGAAGAATCTGATCTCGATAAATCATTTCAGTTGCCACTAACCACATTTATTGGGGGAAATGAAAGCACACTCCCACTGAGAGAAATCATACACAGACTTGAGGTGGGTAGATGCTGGATTACTGTGATATCACCCAGTATTTGAGAAGAAACACTCCTTCCTCATTTCTCATTAGCTGGTTTTGTGACTGGATTGATTCAGATATGACATTCACTAGCTATTCTGAAAGGATGTAATTTGGGTAAATATGACAAGCTCATCATTTATATTATGATGATGTTTAATTATACTTCAAAAATGAATGCGTTAATAAATGAAAGGGTAAACTGAATTTGCTCGGAATTTTCCAGACATCATACTGTGGACATACTGGAGTGGAATTCATGTTTATCAACAATATGGAGCAGTGCCAATGGATCCGACAGAAGTTTGAAACTCCAGGAATCATGACATTTTCTGACAGAGAGAAGAGGACTTTGCTGGCCAGGCTGGTTCGCTCAACACGGTGCATATCCTTAAAATAATGTACTGTGTGTTGTTTTCTTGGTTCTTTATTAGAGACTTCCATGCTTAAACTACATTTTGGGAAGTCATGGTTGTCTGTGTGTGAGATATATATTAGAATTGATATACAGTATATTTGAATTGGAATTGCATTTTATTTCTTTTTAATTTAGCAAAATAAAGCTGACAATGAAAGAATGTTCTATGGTAACGATTCAATGTTCTAGGTTTGAAGACTTTCTTGCTCGCAAATGGTCTTCAGAGAAACGCTTTGGTTTGGAAGGCTGTGAGGTCCTCATCCCTGCCCTGAAGATGATTATTGACAAGTCCAGCGAAGCTGGTATAGAGAGTGTAATTATGGGAATGCCTCACAGGTACCTTGTAAACCTGCTCCATTCAGTCTCACACTGCTTTTATGAATCCACCCCAGCAGTAACAACACAACCTCTCATTCACACAGGGGCCGATTGAACGTCCTGGCCAATGTAGTTCGCAAAGATTTGGATCAGATATTCTGTCAGTTTGATCCCAAACTTGAGGCTGCGGATGAGGTAATATGATTTCATCTGATGAAAGATGCTTTTCTCATATTGGATCTTGTCTTACTGTGCTTCTGATATACATTTCACACTTTAATCTACTCCAGGGTTCAGGAGACGTGAAATATCACTTGGGGATGTACCATGAACGAATCAACAGGGAAACGGATAAGAATATCACACTGTCTCTGATGGCTAACCCCTCTCACCTAGAGGCGGTAGATCCTGTCGTTCAGGGCAAGACTAAGGCAGAGCAGTTCTACAGAGGAGACACTGAAGGAAGAAGGGTTGTACTTTTATCTTCAGATTATCTTTAACCACATATTCTGCTTTCTCCTGCTGTATAATGGCTCATCACTTGGCAAGTTGGATGAATACAAACCAATAACAGCGATTTTAAGCCATCAATCCCTTTTTTTGCAGGTGATGCCCATTCTCATACATGGTGACGCTGCATTTGCGGGTCAGGGAGTCGTATACGAAACCTTCCATCTCAGTGAACTGCCTTCATATACTACTTATGGCACCATCCATGTTGTGGTCAATAATCAGGTTAACATCAAACATCAAATTTTCCTATTAGAATCGACTTGAGGACTAGCCTTCTGCAAAACCTTAACCCCTGACCTTTCAGTATGTTGTAGATTTATGAGTGTTATCCAATGTGGCCAGATTGGATTTACCACAGACCCCCGAATGGCACGGTCCTCTCCCTACCCAACGGACGTGGCTCGTGTGGTCAACGCACCCATCTTCCATGTCAACGCTGATGACCCAGAGGCTGTGATGTATGTGTGCAAGGTTGCTGCAGGATGGAGAAGCACTTTCAACAAGGATGTGGTGATTGACCTGGTAAATACTGTGAAGACACGTCATTCATATCATTAAAATATCACTGAACGTTAAGATAAATCACTTGTTAGGACTACTATATTGCTTGATTACACAAGATCCATTTTTCTTATTTTAGAATCACAATATTTTCTATTACACTTAGGGGTTTCAACCAGAAGACAGTGAAGGTATATCAGAATATGTCAATGTTGAAAAAAAAAAACCCTCTGTTTTTGTGACTTTTGTGGTCACTTAAATTTTGGGTAATATTGCCAGTTACTTCGTTTTGTAAATATTTTTGTTGGCAGAGGAAAAATAGACAAAGCTAAAGCATGATTGATGGTTGCACATCCCGAGCAGTACAGTAGTGGTGTTTCTTTTGTGGATTTTTGAACAATTCGGTTAATGATTGCATGACAGTCTCTTATTGTAACAATGTAACCTGCAGAAAAGCTTACTGAAATGTCCTCACTACTAAAGACCGGTTCACACAAAAAATGAACTATAACAATAACTTTAATGTTAACTATAAAGTTAGAAGTATTCTAAGCACGCAGCCTGTCTGAAAAGCGCAAACACTGAGAAGCTGCAAATTCAAAACAGCATTTTGCGCCGTTGAATGGCACTTCGGAAAGGGAAAGCTACTTGAAGAATCGCCTTCAGGAATAGCCTCCTATGAGGCCATTAGCGAAGAATACATGGGATCCCGAGTGGCATAGCCTCACGACTTATTTTGAACACTTAGGAAATTTATTTGAAAACTTAACTGGGAATTAAACCATTCGAAACTATATCTGAAATATATTAAATAACCTTTAATTCCTAACTGATGTAGAAAAGAATAGAAAGATCTGAAAATGGGATAGACATCAGATCTTAAGTAGACACGTCATTTTCAGAAACTGTTTGAATTTATGAAACTGAACTATTTTTTTTTCACATGTAAATTGACATTGGTGATGTGTTTTATAGGTGTGTTACCGGCGGTTTGGACATAATGAGATGGATGAGCCCATGTTCACTCAACCCCTCATGTACAAACAGATCCGCAAACAGGAACATGTGCTGAAGAAGTATGCTGACAAGCTCATCTCTGAGGGAGTTGTAACACTGCAAGAGTTTGAGGTTTGTGTCTCTCTCTATGGAAATCTCATTATTGTGTCATTATGTAATGTGAAAATGTCCACCTGCTGTTGTTCCTCCCACAGGTCACCCTAATTGACCTCTTTAACTCATCTAAAGCATCTTTTCCACAGCTGTTGTTTTCCTGGCCTATTAGGGAGTGATGGGTTTCCTGTGCCGTTTGTAGATTGTTTCCTGACAATTGATGGAGGCTGTGTTCAGATGCTCAGCCAATGTCTTTTCACTCTGGCTAAGACACGTTTCATACTTCACCCGATGACCCAGGCTCTCATTCCCTGGGCTCAAAGCTAGGCACCCCTCCCCTCCCAACCACCCTCAGATTTGTGTCGCCGTAGAAACCACAATCGTCGGACCAAACCATCCCTCCAGTGCGGATAGCTGACACCTTGTCTCGCCCGGCGACAGCTCGTTTTATTTACAACTGCATCCCTGTCACTCTTCACTCGCTGACATAGCTCTGGGGATTTCACTTAGAGAATAAATTGTGACTGGAATCTTGCTGTTTTCTCTACGCCGTAGCACATAGGTGCCATGAATCATTAATTAATAATTTGTCACAAATGTGTCATGTGTCTGGGTTTTTGATGAATATAGTGGATGGCGGGCTAGCGCTGTACTGTGAATTGTTTTCAGGAGGAGGTTGCTAAATATGACAAGATCTGTGAGGAAGCGTATACCAGCTCTAAAGATGAGAAGATCCTACACATCCGCCACTGGCTTGACTCTCCGTGGCCAGGTACATTTTGAGGACTTTATATATGCTAGGTGTTTCAGTGAAAATATATTTAGACCAGTGTTTCTCAACCATTTTGACTCCAAGGCTCTCCATTGTGCACAACAATATTCAAAAGTCCTTAGTCCTAGTTTAAAACTTATTTTAATCAATGGGCACTCCTAGTTTTTGTAAATTAAAGTAGTAATTAGTAGTAAAGTAGTAACTAAAAAAATTAAAATTAAATCTAAATCTAAAATAATTAAAATAAATAATTAGTAAATAATTAGTTCACCCAAAAATGAATGTCATTCGTTACTCACCCTCATGTCGTTCTACACCCGTAAGACCTTCGTTCATCTTTCGGAACGCAAATTAAGATATTTTTGATAAAAAACGGTTTATTTAAAACAGTTCATGTGAGTTCAGTGGTTCTTATAAAGTGACGAAAATACTTTTTGTGTGCCAAAAAAACAAAATAACCACTTTTCAACAATATCTAGTGATGGGCGATTTCAAAACACTGCTTCATGAAGCGTCGAAGCTTTTGTTTCGAATCAGCGGTTCGGATCACGTAAACGAAGCCTCGTTTACTGAAATCACGTGACTTTGGCGCTCTGAATCACTAATTCGAAACAAAACATTCGTAAAGCTTGGAAACTTCATGAAGCAGTGTTTTGAAAGTTATTTCGTTTTTTTTGGCGTACAAAAAGTATTCTCGTCGTTTTATAATATTAAGGTAGAACCACTATAGTCACATGAATTGTTTTAAATATGTCTTTAGTACCTTTCTGGATCTTGAGAGGTTCAGTGACATTGCTGGCAATAGAGGCCTCACTGAGCCATCGGATTTCATCAAAAATATCTTAATTTGTGTTCCGAATATGAACGAAGGTCTTACAGGTGTGGAACGACATAATTTTCATTTTTGGGTGAACTAACCCTTTAAGTATAAGGATTTTTTTTAAATTCAGAATTTCTACTTAACAAAATATTTTAGAGCTTGGCATAACTAATAAAATGTTTGTTCTTTATATAATTTACCATGGCATTTTAAGATAACGTGACTTTTCCAGGTCTAGAAATCACATCATATTATCCAGGTTTTCCAAGACTGGAAATCCTGTAAAACAAATGGTTCTTGAGGGGGTGAATTAAAAAAAATATATATTATAAGTTTTTAGTTGTTTTAGCTGATTTTAAGGCTTTTGTCTTATTTTAAATTATCATCTTTAGGCCCCCTTGAAAATTGGCTCCTAGTGAGCCCCAGTCCCCTGATTGAGAGCCATGGATTCAGACTCTATTGGTGGTTATATGTGCTCTGTTTTGTTTAAGACTTCTTCAAACCAGATGGGGAGCCAAAGAGCATGAGCTGCCCTCCCACTGGACTAAGCGAAGAGATGCTCGGGCACATTGGTGCTGTAGCCAGTTCAGTCCCTCTAAAGGACTTTGCCATTCATAGTGGTGAGTTTCAGGTATTTTGATTTGGTAAGCATTTAATTCAGTCTTTTTGTGGCAGTGTTGAATGCCTCAAAGAAAATCACTGAAAATCTTTTGCTTGACAGTTTGTAATCACTATTGACTTTTGTATTCCACAGAATACAAGAAAGTAAGTAATTCAGGTTTCAAAAAGACATGAGAGTTGACAAAATTATCACTTTTGCTTGAACTATCACTTTAATTATTGCTGTGGAGTCCTAGAGGCTGTTTACTAGCAGTCAGTTCATCAACTAGATTATATCTAACTGTATATACTATTAAGCTTTAACCACTAGGGACAAAACACTGGAAACTGACATCAAAGCATTGCAGGATGATGGTGGTAATGGTGTGGAACATCAGCAAAGCTCTGACAGATGATCCTTACACTTCTGATATAGGAATGTCTCATTGCTCCTCACGGGTCATAATTTTCTTTCTCTGAGCAGCGGACGCATGGGAGCTGTAGTGGATTGATGGAGTTGCACTATGGGACCATTGCACTTAAAGAGCCGACTCCAATCTGGCAGACTTAAATTCTGCTAAATCACCCTAACTACCATAGCCCTCTAGCTAAACTCTGCTTATTGCCTGCCTCTAAGCACAACTACCTCAGAGCATCAAACCATCTCATCGGCAAGCGAATTTCTGACACAGAATGATGCTTTATTCCAATGGGATATTGTGTATGAAAAACCAGGCTACTCCTATGGGTTTGCTATTTTATGAACTGTTTTACTGTTGAATATGAATTAACATTAAAAAAGTTTTAGTTTTTCTGTGTGTAAATAAAAATGCAGCAGACTTAATGTTGGTTTGACAAAGCTTAAACTTTTCTTCAGAGACCTTTTTTTTCTTCCTTTCTTTTTTTTAAAATGTAACCTGTAAAGCTACTTTTTTTAAAGCTACATTCACCAATCTCGACAGATGTTCAGTCTGTTCTAAACATTTCTCTTGGACAGACAAAAATCCTATTGACTTCCGATGAAAACTTTTACTGTCTAGGTCTATCTATCAAATGGGGCCAACAATAAAGTCTGTCTTGACAAACTTTCCTTTTCTAGGAAATTGCGTTTACAACAAGTCACACAACAAAAGGTGCAGGTTTATGACTTTCTATACGTTCTATATCTGTGTTAATTCAGGCTTGTCACGTATCCTTCGAGGCCGAGCGGATATGGTTGCAAAACGCACGGTGGACTGGGCCCTAGCAGAGTACATGGCCTTTGGCTCTTTGCTGAAGGATGGTATTCATGTGAGACTCAGTGGACAAGATGTGGAAAGAGGAACATTTAGGTAAGACATTCAATCCATTTCTATTGGAAACTACTGTGGCTGCTCCATTTTGTTCTCTTTTATGATTTATGGAGGACACAAAAATTGGAAGTTCAGCACATGCAGTTGTGGGGGACCATAAACTGTTGTCATATATTTTTTAAACAGACCCCTTTTTCATGGCCGCTTTGTAGTCTTTAACTGACTAGATTTCTATCACTAAAAATAGCCAAGTATATATTTTCTGCCTTATGGCTCCATTAAAACTAAAATGTCAACACATTGACAAATGACGTCAGCTTGTCGCACACAGATAGAGTCCTCTGGGAGTGGCAGAGAGACACCCACATGGTGCCGTCACGGTACTGCTTCTGAAGGAAACCCATTTTATGTCACCCCACAGCAGTACAGACACATACTCCCACGTCTGTTTGTTGTGCAAGAAATTTTGGCAGCCAAGTTTGTTTGAAATGGTCCACACATCAATGAAACTCCAAGACCTCATCGCAACTGAATTTATCACACTACAAATGGCATTATTTACCGGTTCACTTTACAGTTTTTGACTCTACATTTTCTCTCAATGGGCTTCAATGGACAGGTTTATGCTTTGCTTAGAACATAACGACTGGAAGATTCGACTGAAAAGACGTCAGCAAAGTAGCTTCTGTGTGTTATGAGCCTTTTTATCAAAGTAGATTGTCTGCTGGTGCATATATTCTTTTTTTTTCCTCATGCAAAGGCTCTGGGAGTGAACATATTGGTGTGCTCCAGTCTGCTGGTTCTGCTTGTTACTTAGGGAGTTAATGGCTATGAGTAATTGATTCAGTCTACTGTGTTTGGGAATGCACTGAGTACTGTGCTCTGGTCCCTTGATTGATGAAACCAACACATAGCTGATGCTCTGTTTACTCCCCAGATTCTCTGTTTTTCCAGAGCTAACCCACAGGGACAGGACACTTTAGTTTACAGAGCCACTTTTGATTTACATTTGTGATTAAATGAGCAGAGCAGACAGACCCCAATTACCCCCGAACACATTCCTTGTGGTTACATTCTCCATTTCACAACATTATCTAAGAAAGGAGCCCATGTTTGTCAAATATGATTTGTTAGAGAAATACATGGTTAATACTAAATGTTATGTAATGTCTATATACTCATTGTAAGTCGTGACGGCCTGCGCAGGACATCATTACTGTGATATTTAAAGGACTTAAAAGATTGTCTAATCGCACTGGGTCTGATGGCTGGTTTGAACATCGCATCAGAGTAAGCCAGCAAAACATATCACATCTCCTGTCTCAAATCCACTGCTGTCCATGATCTCTCACACTGATAAGATATAAAGAGTTAGAGTGCCTCTTTTCTGAGGTTTGATATTACAGCTTAAGATATTCCTTAAAATGGCATTTCTTAAGCTGCTTCTAGAATTCACAGAATCTAGGTATCAGTAGGTTTATTTTACATAAATTATATACAGACACTACCGTTCCGTTTGTGTTTTTTTTTTTTTTTTTTTGAAATGTATCTTATGCTCACCAAGGCTGAATTTGATCAAAAAGAGAGTAAAAACAATAATGTTTTAAAAATTTAAAATAACTATTTTCTATTATTTTAAAATGTATTTTATTTCTATGATGGCAAAGCTGAATTTTCAGCAGCCATTACTCTAGTCTTCAGTGTCACATGGTCCTTCAGAAATCATTTTAATATGCTGATTTGGTGCTCAAGAAACATATTTTACTGTTATCAGTGTTGAAAACTGTTGTGCTGCTTAATATTTTTGTTTAAACCATGGTATGTTTTTTCAGGATTCTTTGATGGATAGAAAGTTCGAAAGAACAGTTTGAAACAGTTTAAGTCTTTACCTTCACGTTAGAACAATTTAATGCATTCTTGCTGAATAAAAGGATTAATGTCTTACAAAAAATAAATAAAAATCTTACTGACCCCAAACTGAGATTACATTAAATTGATCAAAAGTGACAGTATGTAAGTTTGCGTGCGTGTCTGTCTGTCATTGTCTGTATATTTTATATGAATTTTTATAAATATATATATAAAAAAAAAGAAGAAAGAAATTAATCATTAGTTATCTTTTTTTGTTGTTGTTGTTGCCCTGTTTAGTGGTTCTTGAATTTGTGACCTCATCTTTGCAGTCACCGTCACCACGTCTTGCATGATCAGGAAGTTGATAAGCGTTTCTGCGTTCCGATGAACCACCTGTGGCAGAACCAGGCTCTCTACACAGTGTGCAACAGCTCCCTGTCTGAATATGGGGTTTTGGGTAAGAGAACCACCTGTGCTCAATTTGCATCTGGTTATCAATCAGAGTGTACAGAAATTTAAATCATCTAAGGTATTCCCTGTTTCTGATACCTGTAAAATTACCTCCAGAAATGAGCAGCCTGTACAGAACAAGCTGTTCTCTCCCAACACATTCACTTGCTAAAACCATCCTTAGAATCCTTTATACAGTATTTTTATGTCCAAAGTATTCTGACACATGTTGATTTTGATTAGGTTTTGAGCTTGGTTTTGCAATGGCTAGTCCTAATGCCTTGGTGTGCTGGGAGGCTCAGTTTGGCGACTTCCACAACACAGCCCAGTGCATCATAGACCAGTTCATCTCTGCAGGCCAGGCCAAGTGGGTCCGCCACAATGGCATCGTTTTACTGTTGCCCCATGGGATGGAGGGAATGGTGAGTCTGCTGATGGCATGCCCTGCTATAAATTACATAATATTACATGGAAGAACTTGCATAGGTAACACTTTATTTTGATAGTCCACTTTAGATATTCTACTAACTATAACTAACTTTGCAACTACATGTCAACTACCAGTCATTAGAGTATTAGTGGACTGTCTAATATCAAATAACACTTTATTTTGATGGTCTCCCAACAGACATTCTACTGACTACAAGCAAAGACTATAGATTTAGAAAGACGGTTCACTCCTATTACTTATGAATGGGAGAAACTGCAATGCGCAATATGGTGGAATACGTCTTGCCTTAGTAAACGAGCCAATCGTTGATTGGTAAAGTTTTTACGTCACTGCAGGTGCGGTTAGAGGCTCCGGTTCCCATAGAAACCTGAGACTCACGCTTAGGACTGCACATGTGCATTGGCTCGTCTAGCCTGAAAAATGAGCTTTTTAAACGCTATTTGAGCATAAGAAACAACATTTATGGGACAGTTCTTGTCAGATTTTGTTGCTGATTTGAAATATGTTATTTAATTGTAAGTTCGCCAAGCAGTTTTTGAGATTTCAGGATTCCCCCATTCAAATAGATAGGACTTGGTCTTGGATGCCCGAAATAGCTGCCCAGAGGCATTGCAAATATGGCTGCCGAGTGAACAGACTTTCCTTGAAAGGGACTTTGCTACAAGTAACTTTGCAACTACATGTCAACTTCTTCTACTAACCCTAACCTAACCATCTCTACTAAATCTGTAATGAGAGTTAATTGAGATGTAGTTGCAAATTAATGAGAATTGATTGAAAAGTTACTTATAGGGTAATACTTTAGTTTAGGGTCCAATTCTCACCATTAACTAGTTGCTCATTTGCATGCATATTACTAGGATATTGGCTGTTTATTAGTACTTATAAAGCACATTTTAATACCTTATTCTGCATGATCATATTCTACATCCCTTAATCCCACCCAGTACCTAAACTTAACCACTATCTTACTAACTATTAATAAGCAGTAATTAGGAGTTTATTGAGGCAAAAGTCGTAGTTACTGTAATAGTTAGTTAATAGTGAGAATTGGACCCTAATCTAAAGTGTGACCACTTATAGTTAGAATGTGTAAAGTGGGCTATGGAAATAAAGTGTAACCCATCTATGTTGGTAAACATACAAGACGCAAAGCAAGTATCTGTTCCAGTTGCATATGTAATTGAAAACTCACAAGACAGCAGCATAAATATCATATTATTTAACTTCTGCTTTTGCCCGATTAGACCATATCAAAGCAAGTGTTATTTTTAGAGTCAGTTATATAGATCATAGCAGTCCTATTGATCACTGAATCTAATTTCCTGCAGGGATAAAACACAGGGTAAAATCTTTTTCAATCCTTTCCCGTACTCAAAAGCAGAAAAGCTGTACTAGAATCAATAATGATGACTCAAGTTTGGTCTGAGCCAATAAATGAGGTTATAATTCTTTAGCTTAGTGTGGCATTTGATAGACCTACTCTCATTAGCACTGGTGTGTTTGCACTAATGAGCAGGGCCCGGAGCACTCGTCAGCACGGCCTGAGCGCTTCCTGCAGATGAGCAAGGATGACCCTGATCGCTATCCAGTAAGTGGCCTTTCCGGTCATGCCTCATGCTGATGGCCACAGGTAGTTTATAAACGGATGCACTTCACTGATTGCCAATTTGTTTGATGCTTAATATAGTTCTTGTTAATACTGGTTTCCTTGTTAGTCTAGCAGTATGTCGGTCCCAGTGGCAGGGCATCATAGGTAAAGACATTCAGGAGACATGAATGGTACTAATTACAACCCTGATCAGTATTTACAAGACATGATCAACAGGGCTATTGACTAAACCAGCCAAAAGTAAAATCAATTCATGATTGTCCTCTTCCTGCAGAGCAAGTATTCTTGTATTCTTATATAATATGAATTGTTAAGTATTTTAAAAGAATGGACATCTACTAAAATATCACAGAATTATGTTTTTGCTGTGACACATGGATTTTTTTTACATGATATTAATAGATCATTTTAATGAGCTGTGTTTTATTTACTTCATTTAAGGAATACACTGGAGACTTTGAGGTCCAGCAGCTCTATGACTGTAATTGGATCGTGGTCAATTGTTCAACACCTGCCAGCTACTTCCATGTGCTTAGAAGGCAAATCTCGTTACCATTCAGGAAGCCAGTAAGACCAACCTTTTTCCCTTTCTATGTGTCAGACTCGGTACAATATCATTTTTCAATGTATTTTGTGGATTCATTGTTCTGTCAATATATATAGGCTATATATTAATGACTTATTAGAATGCACATTTGGTATTATATATTTAGATAGTCTTGAGCTATATCACAGCTGCTGTGATGGTAGATAGACTTAACTTTAATGTGAAAGTTTGATGTACAGTACGCCCCAACCCTCTTTTGCTTCTGTGCCACTGCAATTGTTTGAAGTGATTCCCTGTTGCGGAGAAATGCAGAGGTTTGTGGAGCATGAAAAAATTTCTTCCTGAGTAAATTAAACTGTGAGTGTCTGGGGATGATATTGTTTTTGTATGAAAGTGCTTTTAATTTACTGTTTTGCTTGGTTTCACAGCTGTGTTATATTACTATTTTTGTATTCCCGGTCTAGATTGAAGTTTCAGAAGTTTCTAAATGCAATGAATCAAATACAGTTTGTCTTTATTTGACTGACTGCATTTTCATGTTTTTATTCAGCTTATTATTTTCACACCAAAGTCTTTACTGAGGCTGCCAGAGGCCCGTTCCAGTTTTGATGAGATGATCACAGGTACAAATTTCTGGTACAGAAACATTGTATCGAGCTCTGTCCAGCTTTTAGCAATAACGTGGCTGTATCTTATCTATTTTGCAGGGACAAAATTCTTAAGGATAATTCCAGATGAAAGTCCTGCATCGAAAACCCCCCAAAAAGTCAAAAGGGTCATCTTCTGCACTGGAAAAGTGTACTATGAGCTGGCAAAAGAGAGGAAACGGCTTCAGTTGGAGAAGGATGTTGCAATTGTCAGATTGGAGCAGGTTGCCATTATTGTTTCTTGATTATACAGTACATATAATGGCACTGCAAAAATTGTTTTATTCACAATCAAATACATTCTTTCCTCTTAGATATCACCATTCCCTTTTGACCTCATCAAGGCTGAGGTTGAGAAGTACAGCAATGCTGAACTCATATGGTGTCAAGAGGAGCACAAGAACATGGGCTACTATGACTACATAAGGCCACGTTTCCTCACAGTGCACCATAAGAATCCAATATGGTGAGTCTCTTTTTAAGCTAAATGTTTGGTGTAGCTTAAACAAACTTATACGCACCAAATTCAAAATATTAACAATCACTTTTAGGTATGTTGGCCGTGACCCTGCTGCAGCCCCTGCCACAGGAAACAAATTCACTCATCTGACTGAGCTGAAGAGGTTCTTGGACACTGCGTTTAACCTTGAGGCATTCAAGGGCAGGAGTTTTTGATGTTCTCATCAAAAATTCCAGTTGTCAGTTGTGGAAATTAGCCTTTAAAATTAAATATAACTGGTATCAACACAAAATTTATTAGATGAGGTGATTTTCATGTTGCCAAAGTGTGTAAAATTGTTCAATTATATTGATAAATAGAGCACAAGACAGCAAATAGAAATTTGTGTCCTCATTCTATAGCAGATTTAGCCATGGATTTGCACCAGAAATCATTTATCTGTCTTAAGTAATCGGTATTCTTCTTTTTTTTTTTTTTTGTCTTCCATAACTGTCACACTTGGCTTCATCCTGAGACATCAAACAGATGGCATTTAGACAAGTAACAATATTCTCTGTGGCAGTGGTGATATTCTCTGTAGCTTCCACAAAATATGCTTCCTTTTTTGACTTTAGGGTTCTTGTGGTGTTTAAGACTTGTGGGAATGAGGACATTTATAACGTCAACATGTCTGTGACAACTTTGAAATGCTTTACACACTGGGAAACAAATATAAGGAGGTAACAAAACAATTACTTGTACCACTAATATGATAAGCACAAGTATATGATGCATTATATTTCTGTGTAATCTTGCTGTCAGCAAACTGCTTTTTGTAGTGGAATTTGGCAATGCTAAAACTTGTACATGGTCATACAGTAATGATCATTCTATGGCTGCTTAAACAGCGAAACCTTTGTCATTCAAGCTGTAACAGCTGTAAACTGGATTTTACTTGAATCTGTGCTGTAGGTAATGTGATAGACACTTGCAAAAGTGAATTTAGTGCAAATGTTTAAAGGGTAAAAAATGTGGTTTTAGTATATTATAGACACCAGACATTGCTCATGGGGGGAAAAAAGATAATACATTTAATTCACTGTGATGAATGATAGACGTTTCTCGGCAATAATGCAATAAACTGCGAGTCAATGACAAACGATGGACGTTTGCTTGGTTTTTATCATTTATCATATACCTGTGCACATATATAAGAGGTCTCTCCACAGGGTGAGTGCTGCCTTCCTTTACAGCAGGACACCATTAGTGGACTCATAACATGCATGCCAAAAAAAATGCTAAAGTCTAATTACTTAGCTCATTAGATTTAAAGACATTGGCTATGTTTGGAATATTTAAAAAATAGTAGGCTAATAGGTCTACTGTACAGTGTTCAATTCTGCCATTTACTAACATAATTTGAAGTACACAGTTTATAATAAGCAAGTAGTGAGCTTTTTCCATTCATAGCCACTTTTTTTTTAAAGTATACTGCGTAGTATTCAGTAAGTAGTATGCTAGTGTTCCATTTCGACCACAACTACATGACACGGCGTTCAATACGCGTTCCTTACTGCGTCAATGGCCTCCTGGCACCGCGGATCAAGTCGTCCATCACCCCCTGTGAGCAAAGAGTTTTAAAAAACACGTCATGGTGAGCATCATATCTCTTATCTTCTAGAATGCAGAGGTTTCCAAATGCTGACGCAAATTACCAAACTCAAGGTCAGTAATGTTGCACGTATAGACGCACTCTCCATTGACAATGAGCTCTACTATATTCCAGTCATCTGTTTTCTCGAGGACACACTGGTGGCCATCTTCTTTTAGGACCGCTAGAAGTGGGGGAAAAGCATACAAGTAACAAGTGTTGTTATTACAAACGGGTAAGTTACTCATATCCGTTTTTAAAAATGTAACAAAATGAAAGAAACTTTTCTAAAGCTTTTGACACATCTTTAAGGGTTACCTTGTAAACCGTCCAGTCGAAATGTTCTGTGCTCGACAATACCACACGACTCATATGGACCATGCCGTATTGTTACCACTGAATTTGCAGGCATAATTATTCAAATCTATCCGTTAGCCACCACAAGGCAAGGCTGTGGTCAGAACTGCGTTTGTGTATACTGCTCTCCATAGTAACAAGCAAACAGATCACTGGAAGCAGCAGGATACACAAAATGTTTTTTCACAAATATTTAACCCTGGGTCATTATAAATGAATGAATGGATCATATAATTATGATTGGACGAACGCAGAGCGCGACCTGTTTATAGGATATCACATCCTAAAATATTGCCGACTATACTATCACGTTTTTCCTGAATTAACTTTTCGGACTATAAAAGTAAGAATAAAACGGTCTCTTAACTCCAACTGACGCGTGTTCCGTCACCATTTCACATGTTCCCCTCAAACGCTAAAACTACTGTTTATGTGTATTTCCGTGACTGTCAGTGAAAATGAGGCACGCGATTGGTTGTCGGTTGCTAAGCGTCTAGCCAGCCGTTGCATTCTATCACCTCAGTTTCACACTGTTCAAGTTTTGCACCGCAAAAGCGTTAACCCTGCTCCAGAACAGGGTTTCAAAACCCCGGGTAAAAAGCAGTGGTGCTAACGTAACCCCGCTTCAAAATTACAAGTGTGAAACGTTCCATTACCCGGGGTTAAAAGCAGGTTTAGAACGACCATAACCCTGTGTGAAACGAGTATATCTAGCCAGTTAAATAAAAATATTTAATTTAATTTAATTTAGCAATATTTTAAATACTATTCATTCTTGTTTGAAGTGTATATATAAGCCCAATATAGTTTCCACTGGTAATCTCAAAATTATTGCAGTGTTTTAATTCAAAAATAAAATGGTTCCTCTTCAGAATTAGATTATAAGTTATTTTAGGTTTGTCTTCGGAGTCGAATGTTTTGTCTCAACACAACAGTTGTAGGTTGATATGAATAAAACCACTTGCTATGACAAATATAAATGTACTTGGCCCAAATCATTGCAGTTTGCATAACTTAATGTAATGTGAAATGTAGAGTAGCTACTTTTATGCTATGGTATGGTTAAAAAAAAAAAAAAAAAAAATCCTGTATCAGAATAAACTATATATTTCATTCATAGATGGTGGTATGAAATACTCAGTGCACACATTGTTGGTTTTGATTAGTATTTTTTATGGCATAATTTGAACATACAGTGATATTGATAAATATACCCTTTATCTTTTGAAAATTCTAACTTAGAAAAATAAATATATATGTTAAAGAACATCACAGTTTAAGCACTCCACCACCAGTTTAACAAAATACATTCTGTTACAACTTCACTTTCACATGTTTGCTGTTTTCCTCATGTTTCCTTATTCTCATGTATTCATGCACAACATGAGGTCAAGATGTGCTACTACTGACATATTGTATTACCAACACTAAGGCTATAATTTCTCTATATATGCAGTATATGTATTCTCTCTATAATCTAGTATAACATGATTGAGTGGTTTATTAGTCAATTTCAGCTAAGCTATTTTACTACAGTACATATTTGATCTAGTTATAAAGTGCTAAAATACATTAATCAAGGCATCACTGTTTTACATTTTTTAGACCTATACTTTACAATTAATATCATGACTGGTTCAACACATAGGATATACAAATTACACACATTTGAAAAACACAGTGTTCAATGGAATATCACAATATAAAAACATATTTTCACTCAGTCTTTATCTGTGTACATTAGACAAACATCAAATATTGTTCTTTTTTGCTTAGATATACTGTATAGACCTACTGTGCAATGTGTCAGTGTCATTTTCAGACTTAATATAAGCACATTGTCACATATACAATGATGATTGTACTAAAAAAAAAAGCTTTTGCCACTGTAATAAACCATTCATTTCTGCTATTGCTTCGGAAATCAAAAATACCTGTTACTATTATTGCATTGGAAATCAAGACAACCCCACAGAATAGAACAACGTAACAATGTTCATGCAACATGCTGGTTCGCAATAGATGATATTCTTTTAACATTGTGCACACTGGCTTGTCTTTAGGAGCTCAGACTGTGCATTTCAGAATATGGCCCATTGACGATTCAATTTATAGAACACTTAAACCACAGCACACTTTAAAGCTATAATACCATACAGTATAAATTATAATGCCTGGTCCTGACATTTTGTTGTGTACTGCAGACCCAAAATAGAATTTGCTATATATATATATTTATATATATATATATATATATATTTTTTTTTTTTTTTTTTTTTTTTTTTAAACAGATAGATCTTTGATTTAAAATACATAAAACAAACTTTGAAATGTGAATGTGAGACTCACAAAGATAAAGTTAAATAGCAGCTTCTGGTCCTGTTCCACAGAGATGTCATTCAGAGTACTGTATCTTGACAGCATTACTAACCGTAAGGTATGGTGACTCTGACATGACTATTAAAAAAACTGGTATAGATTGTAAACAGCTATAGGCTATCATATCACAATTTTCATATGCGTACTAAACTACAGGATCTAAAAGGCAGCATCATTGAGAATGTCATATTTTTTTCATAAAGTACTACAACTACTTCCAGACTGATTTTCGACGGCAAGCACCAAGTCAGTGTTATTTTGGACAAAAACAACATTCAGAATTTCTCCTTTTGTGTTCCACAAAAGAAAGTCATACAGATTTGGAATGACATGAGGATGGGGAAATGATTACTGAATGTACATTTTTGGGTGGACTTTTCTTGTAATGCTGCCTTTGACATTGTCAACTATAATATACTCTTTGGGGGAAGCTCACACTACATGACTTTCAGCTGGATTCTGCTGTCACAGACAGATTTTCAAGGTCTACGACAAAACCCCTGGATCGTTGCCAAATCCGTGCTCATTGCGGTTGCTGATGCTCGTTAAGTATGAGCAGGTCAGCGGGGTGATCTGAGTCTGTCTTGAGCAGTGTTAGGGAAAGTTACTTTTAAAAGTAATGCATTACAATATTGCGTTACTCCCTAAAAAAGTAACTAAATGTGTTAGTTACCTATTATGGAAAGTAATGGTACCTTACTTTTGTGTTAATTTTTCTCATCTGGGCTGGACTGTTTGTTTGTTTTAATAACAATAAAAATTTATATTTTTTGAAAATGTAAAGGCCCTTTCACACCAAAAGTGAAATGAATAAAGCTCCAACTGAAGAAAATGCAAATTCACGCCTGTACAGTAGAGGGCGCAGTTCAAACAAACAACTTTCAGCTGTGCTGCCATTCTGGAATACAGAAGAATAGGACGCAGTAGAAGTAAATGAGTAAAAGTATGCTCACATTTAGTCTAAGAACCGTTCACACCAAGAACGATAACTATAACGATAACTATTTGCGTTCACACCAATGAACGATAACGGTCTGTTTATTCTAAGCTCACGCGCTGAGGTTTTAAAATGTGTACATGTTCTTGTTGCATTTACACGGCTTTAACCATGTCCTCAGCATGCTGTTTCAAGTGAATAGCTAGTGTAATCGATCTAATCTAACAGTGAATTTACCTGAGAAAGTCAGTAGTGGAATAAAAACAACGCCTAGTGTTTTTCACTGCAACTTCAAAGGAATCAAGACAATGTTGTTGAAACCAGTGCTGGATACCTGAGGTAATTTTATATTGCACTGTCTTAAGTAATCTGCCTGGCATTATGATCTCATTTTTTGACTTGTCAAACAGCTGTGGCTTTTTCTGGACCATGGCGTAATGTCGTCTGCCATTTTAAATGTGCGAGCCCTTGAATTAGAATGGATTCTGATTGGCTGTTTTATCGTTCAAACACTGACAACACTGACAGCTGGGGAAAAATCGTTCTGAAAGTGATCCCAACGATATCGTTTCTCTATATCGTTATCGTGATAGCTGCGGTGTGGACGGTGCTATTTTTTATATTTAGAACGACTCTTAGAACTATATTTATCGTTATCTTTCTCGTTCTTGGTGTGAATGTGCCTTAAAACTAGTCTAGAATAACCAACATGTTTACACAGGGCACACAATGTCTCTGCACTTACTCACAATTTCAACATGGGGAGCTGTCAGTCAATAAATGGGAAATCAAAGTAACTTGGGTTAGGCCCACTTATTTAAAAAAGTAAACTTATTTTTGTTAATAGTAATGTGTTACTTTACTAGTTACTTGACAAAAGTAATCTAATTACGTAACTGGCGTTACTTGTAATGCATTACCCCAGCACTGGTCTCGAGCAATCACAGACGCTGCAATATTTTCAAACCTGTTTCATATATCGCCACGTGATCTTGTAGTGTGTGCAATGCAACGACAAATTGGAACTAATCCAGCCAATCACAGTGCAGATGGTATAAACGGAAAAATCTCATAATCGCTTGCGTGAATTTCTCATGTGATTTTTTTTTTTGTGAGAACTTTTTTCGCTGTTATATTCGGGACTGCCTCTTGACCAAATGTCTTGTAGTTTGTGCACCTCGTCATCGTTGTGCTGGATAGTATGTTTGCTGCTATGACAAAAACCTTGTGTAGTGTGAGCACCACAGCAATTCAGGTAGTCATACAGTTGTGTAGTGTGAGCTTGCCTTTAGACAGACTAAAACACTGGGTAGGATTCTTGGAGACAGACCAAGGCAGGGGCTACTGTGAATCTGAGCTTCATCTGCTCCTTTTTTAATCTGTATGCTCTCATAGGCCAGATAATGCAAAACACCTAAACAGATCTACTTAGTACTATTGTCAAGCGACTACAGCTCCATAGAATCTCTATGCCACTTCTGTTAGTAATATAGAGGAAATACCCAAGCGGAATACCTACTTCAAATTTTTTTGCATATCAAATGTATTCACTAAATCAGTCCATGATCCTATATTTTTGAGACTATGGTTTTCTCCTGAAATGTTTACTCTTTGTACAGTCACATTGGTTTCTTCCTGCATCTTCCATGCGATTTAAACATTTTAGCTATTTGCTATGACTTGCTTCCATTCTTCATTACCTTAGGAGTTCCCTCCATCCTTTCTGTGGAATCAGCTGGTTTAGCTTCAGTGTTGCATTTTTGGCATAGATCTTGCATTTCCTTCAGGCATCCCTCAAGAGTCTTCACAAACAAATCTGAGCTGGTCTCAGCACTGTCACGGAAGCTTGACACACAGAAGATGATGTGGTCCGTCTGAGGATTGTAGCAGGCTCCGTAGCCGTTAGGGACAACAGGACCATAGCAGCAGAACATCTCCTCAGTGGTAGGAACCTATGCAAAGACAATCAATTTTTTTTCAGAAGAGATTGGTGATCTAGTGCTAATGTAAACTATTAAAATGAAGATGCATGACAAATCCATTTTAGGTCTATCTCTCATTATTTCAAAGTGTTAGGCTTCAAAGTGAACCTGGCTTGTAGAGAGAATGAACTGGATGCTGGTGGTATAGGTTGTATCAGAAAACAGCTCTGGCTTTTCGAGTTTTAGCTCCTTGGCAATCTCTCGCAGCCCCAACAAGTGATTGTCTATTGCCATCCCAGTGATTGCCTGTTTCCAAATAGTGGAAAAGCAATATTTTATTGTAGAGCAGACAGTATGACAATTACAGTTTGATAATCACAGTTAAACATGACTAACTGACAGATTGTGCCATTCAAATTCAGCCCATCTGTTTCACTTACTAGAATTGTATAATTGGTTTGGGCTTTAATGGCAGTCCAAAGCATCTCCATTTTCTCAGCATCCTAAATAAGTAAAGGAAGACAGGGGTTATTATTCTTTAAGCTATTCCTGTTTTAACAATCCACACAGCATTGACTACAAATGAGTTGACATTTGCATAAAATGCAGGGCAGTTTGAATAAAGTGCAGTGTAAACAAACTAAATTACATACAGTGATTTTGGAGCTATTGGCCATAGCTTTCACAAATGCAAAGGCCTCAGGTGTGGAGGAGCGAATGTTGTCAACTCGTCCCTCTTGAAAGCGACGTATTGATGCACTTTCATAGGTGGGCACTAGACGTCCGTGACATCTGAATGGAAAAGGAACAGATCTAAATCTTCAGGCATACATCTTCAGTCTATAGTACTAATATATCTTAAATCATAGACAAGACTGACCTGTAAAATGCAAACTGGATGGCAACTTGAACATAAGCATCAGGGCTCATTTTCTGTCTCTTGATGAACTCTTTGCCATAACCAGTGAATTTGTTGACATTCATATCCAGATTTTTCACAAGTCTGTGGGAATTAACAGTTTGAAAGTTTCTTATGCTCACCAAGACTGCAGTTATGAGAGAATAAACAGTAATATTGTAAAATACTATTACAATTTAAAATGTTTTCTATATTTTAATATTTTAAAATGTAATTTGTTACTGTGAGTGTTTCATGATCCTTCATTCTAATATGCTGATTTGGTGCTCAAGAAATATTTCTTATTATTATCAATGTAGAAAACAGTTGTGCTGCTTAATATTGTCGTGGAAACCATGCTACTTTTTTAAGCGTTCTTTGATAGACAGTACAGAACAGCAACAAAAAAAAAAAGAGAGAGAAAAAAAAGAACAGCATTTACTATATTTGAAATAGAAATCTTTGTAACATTATAATGTCTACTGTCAATCGATTTGATCAATTTAATGCATCCTAAATAAATGCATTAATTTCTTTCAAACTAAACGATAGAGTATGTACCCTAGTGGAATATAAACATACTAAAAGGTATTTGAAATACATTTATTCCATGCTAAGTATACTACAAATACATTTACGTATTATGTACTTAATAAAAATACCTTTTGGTAGCACTTTTGGTATACTAAACAGCTACACCGAAAATCTGCTAAATTGGAAGAACTAATTTTGTACTTAATGCACTTTAATTGTGTGGAAGTAGTGCTGAGGTCCAACTAAAGATATACTGAAGTATATTTGTGCTGAAGTGGAACTATTGCAAGTATACTTTAGTACACTTTAAATATCTTGCATTTAAAGACAGATTTTATTCAAAGATCATGCAGTCCTTATCAATAGTGACATTAAAACACATTTTAGGCTTAATATTAATATTAATGTGCATTGTGCAATAAATAAATGCTCCAAATAAAGTTTAATTATAATTTTTATCAACAAGTCTCAAGCAATATGTCAGTAGATTTAAACTATACTTAGTATGAAATAAATGTATTTTAAATATATTACTTTTTTACTAGGGTAAGAAACCCAAAAGATGCTAAAACGTTTATTTATATTATAAGTGAAAAAAATCACTTGTTATACTCTGGAATAATTAAATTTGAAGTATTCCAGAGTACGCTTTAATAGGATAAAGTTTAGTGTAATTAATAAATGGCAAGCTATCAGAATGATATCTGTTAGATTGTATAGAACGCACTACCCTGGTGTATCACCTGTTTTATTGATTTACCTCTGTAATTTATCTGCTGAGGCCGTGAGGAGCGTTTGGATATCTGTCGAGCATTTCCAGCGCAGTCGTCTGGGGGCAGGAAGCTCACTCATGCTGGCCGCTCTCACCAGTTTAGAAGGGCTTCCTCTCCTGTGAGAGAGACAATCTTACAGTCCATCACATCGCGTCTGCACTAGCTTAGTTGCTATTCTCAGGCTGTGTGAGTATATATCTCAAGTCGTCTCATTAGAGTTTTGAGTCTTTGGCAAATACATAAATGCAACTACTGTGCTATTGAGAATAAGCATAAAGATATTACAGATTCTTTCAGAAGTGAATATATTCATTGAATTTGCCAGACCAACAGTGCATTCTGGGTAATCAGAGATACTTTGAAATGAATCTCTATCAATAAAATAATAATTTGGCTTACATGTATCTCAGTAGATACTCTGTACATTGCACCAGCACTATTCCCTCAAAAGGGGAGTGTTCACATACAACGCCGCAGCATCCATCTGCACCTATCACAAACTGAAATCATTACAGCAGTTTAATTTTAGAATTCCTCTTCTTAGTCAGTTTAGATCCAGCTGTGGGTTTTTCTACCTGCATGGGCTTGTCGTACCAGCGGTTGCCCCCGTTCTTTTCCGTGCCCCCTCCGTGGAGCATCAGCGAAGCTCGGTTAGTATCAGTCAGTTCAATGCCAGACGGCTCATCCAAACACACCAGACACAGACAGCGTTCAATCATGTCTAGAGAGTCCCTGTTGGTAGAATCTGCACCCGATTGAGAAGTATTACATTTTATATGTGTGAATTCCATTAACCTGGACAGAATTTCTTGTTTTATCTGGGGAATTTTTGGTTGAGTTTATCTGGAAAAGCAGCTGTCTCACAAGTTGTTTTGTTTCTTAATGTTTGGATGTCAAATTGCAGGTCTAACAGATACAGCTTGTATAGTTGAGGATAAATGATGTCTGACCTTTGATCAGTACGCTGCGAGCCTCGGCCCACTGAGTTCTGCCATCTGATGTGAGCAGACCGATAGGAGGCAGACACTCCTCTTCAATGTCTGCCATCTTTCTGATTCGCTCCAGCTGAGTGTAAAGGTCTTTTTCATTCAATCGACGAAAGTTTATCACCACGTCAAGAACAAAAAACTGCAAACATATAGCATGCATGGCAGAAAACATCATCAAATCTTTGTCTTTACAAATTGCTTATGACTTTTTGAGAAAGAAACTAGAAAGAAAATCATAACCATATAAAAAAGAAACATGCAACTATCAGATTTAGATTCAGTACCAGGTGAAGTAATACCTACCTGATTCTTACAAGCTACTATTATATGTTCGGGCTCAGGCATAACCGTACTCTTCTGAGCCACTAAAGTGTCAGTTTTTGGCCCTGGCAGACGGTAGGAGGTGAAGACCTTGTTGTACTGATCCATACACAGGGGTGTCCCAGCCAGCTGCCCTCGAGCGTAGTCTACAGGGAGGGCCTGTCTGCAACAAGCAGCGTACTTCCATGTTCACAATACTAGAAGTTAATGTGATTACATGTGAAACAAGGAGTAAAACTTACCCATCAATAAGAGATTTATACTCTAATATGCCAGAAATGAGATGGGCCGCAAATCTGTTGAGACAAAATATGCAAGAGTTTATAAATACACTACTGTTTAAAAGATTTGTTTGTTTTTTTGTCAAGAAGTCTCTTATGGTCACTAAGGCTACATTTATTGTATTTTGTGATCAAATAAAAGAACAGTAATATCGTGAAACAGTCACGTTTAATCAATGCATCCTAACTAAATAAAAGTATTAATTTCTTAACAAAAAGTAAATAAAAAAATCTGACCAACCCCAAACCTTTTGAAGGGTAGTGTGTGTGTGTGTGTGTGTCTGTGTATACATATTCATTTTCACGAAAGAAGGCCCATTTACAGTTAGCAGTCCAATGGCATTGTTTTAATTAGGTTTTAAAATGGCACTTAATCAATTTGGGTTTATTAACAAAATCATTGGTTTAATTTTATATTCTCTAAGACTAATTCTAGACTGTTGCTTACCATTATGAAACTACTTATATTTATATTTTAATACAAAATGTAGAAACCATCAATAGGAAACATAACTTGTTCTTATGTTAAGCCTAAAATAGAAGTGTCCATTATACTGTATGCTATATTGTTTCCCTTAGACTTCCATTTTAGGGCTGAAATCAACATCAAGTAAGGGTGGAAGGTACACTTTGTTTACACGCTTACTAATCTGCAGATTAAACTATGCTGAATGAGAAATCAAATTTTAGTTAACGAGCCCCTCAATTACAGCCATATGGAGCTATGCAGTTGATGGATGAGACCTGACAGCTTTGCACAATTCTAATGCGTATACACTATCCTTAACTTATGTAGACATTGCATTTCCATTTAAATAAACTGATATCAATGAAGACATGCAGTGGGTTCATTTTCATCTCAGTTTATAGGAATAAAAATTGCCCCTGCTATATCCCCAGATTCCTGTACCTGAGGATGTCACTTTGACACCTGAAGTTCTGCTTAGGAAAGACCATAACAGGACTGGAGTTGACAGGTAGTGCTAATCTGTTGCTCAGATACATGTCTTCAAGCCAGTAGTCATACACCTTAGACAATAATCAAGAGATAAATAACTTTTAAACAGTATTTAACAGAATGTGCCTAGCATTGCTTACAGCAAAGTCACATTTTTTCTTAGTGCAGTCCTTACCCAATTGGCCTTAAGATCGCTTCTCTCCAGTAACTTTTTCTGAAGAAATTCTCCCATTCCACCAGGTGCTCCAAATTTCTCTACAATAGCCTTTGTCTTTCTGAACTGCTCCTCTGGTATGAGGTGACTCATGCACTTCAGGTACATGTCCAGTGTTTGCTGCAAAGGGGGCACTGGGAGCTTCGGAAGGCCCTAAATTGAGATCATGATCAGAGCTTTAATGCGATTCATTCATTTATATTTGAACGTCAGGGACAACTTCTGCTTAAGTAGCATTTGTTTTCTTGATCTTATGGTATTTGTTCATAAGCTAAGGAGTCTCTTGTCTAATTAGCCTTGATAGAGAGTCCTAGTAAACTTTCATGTGCCAAGTGATCCCTGTCAAGTATTATATTTCAATAATTTTGCCCTGTGTACAACAAGATCACTTCTGCTATAATTGCATGTATAAAACAATATGATCATTTATGTTTTGAATATTATCAACATTGTAGATTTCCATGTCTGTTTGTAATAATTAAAAGATAATGTTTGGAAGATTGTTTAGTTAAGCCACATAATACAAACATTTTTACATAGAGAGATATTAGTATTTTGCTTACACTTGGATCTCCTGTGTCTCTTGCTTGTTCCCTTTTCAAAACCGGCATCCTCAAAGTTATAGAATTCAGTGAAGAAAGATGAAAATCCACTCACTGACACTTTGCCAGTTCCCTCTGGAACAGATATACAGGTATGAGAGAAAGCTTGCATTGCAAATAGTTTTCAATTTCATTTTATAAATATAACTATCCATAAAATAACAAAAAAAAAAAACCTGTGCTATTTGGGTTTTTTCATCAGCCACATCAGTTGGACAAGGCTATTAGCAACCTTAAAATATTCCAAATTAAATGTGAATTTTAATATTAAATACATTCCTCATGGATGTAAATGAAGTAGAAAGTCTTTTTTATATAGCTTTTTAGCTCCATTTGGTCCTTGTTTGAGGAGGAGGCATATATTAAAAAAATAACGTTCTTTTACATTCTTAAAAGTGTCAATTTAAACAATACTCACCAAAATGTCTTACTCTTTGTCGAGTCCTCGGGTGTCTCAGAGGGTTTATCCAGATTCATAGTCCCGGCGTATTTTATTAAGAGGAAAGTACCGTTAATGGTGTCTGTTAACTTGTTTCAGGCGGCATACTTGCGTCCCATTCATTGCAAGTCAGGAGCTTCTTAGGATGCTCTTTGGGAAGGATGCTGAAGGAGCGGTACCTTTCTCAGGCTCCTCCCTCTAAACTCCATTCGCTCGATGCTGCATCTGCCAGCCCACCTCATACTCACTTTAAGTTAAGTCCTTGAAAGAAATTTATGACCACCTTTCAAAAAAAAAAAAAAAATGTCCGTACGCGAACGCGCTCGATAATTTAATTAAAACGAAAAGTGGAAAGTCTTATTATAGACCATCTTGCACCATAAGCAATCGTTTTTTCTTCTTCTTTTAGATAAATAGCTACGATTTACTTCTGTTTTGAAAAAGAAAAAAAAAAAGCCTCGTGTACATTTTCTTTCCCCCAGAGAAGTCTGTTTTGGTTAATCGCTTTATAGCCTATTTATTAATCAATTTTGGGGGTGGAAAGAATTGAAAGATTTTTTTTAAACACAGCCTTTTCATTATATATAGTGTAGTAGCTATTTATATATAATGATGTCCTGTTCATACGTGTTATGTCAGCATACGTTTTCGTTTCTTTTTCGTGTTTTTTGCTCTTTGATGCTTTTCACTGTACTAAAAAAATAAACGCAAAAGTATAGACTACATTTTTTTCTGTTTTCTAATTGTCACTAATAAATCATTGTCTTTTGTAAAAAAAAAGTAAACCAAAATGAAATCAATTTAAATTTTAATGTGGATATGTAAATATATCTCTTTAAAGCTTTGAACGTGTAGATGCGTGCTGTATGAAAGGAGTCACAGAAACGCGCACAACAAGGCGTGTCACAGATTTTCCTTTAATTATGTACATTTTGATATGCACATATGTACACCATTATATTCCATAATATACAGTAACGCATTCCAGAAATACACCCTAAACATTTAATACTTGAAACAGACACTGAAAAGGCAGGATTCACACCAGTTCCATCATTTTTTCTATGAAGGTGTCAGGTGAAATTTTGCATATTTGTAACAGCACAAATTCGGCGGAATAACTTCAACGAAAAGGCCCATTTAATACGTACACACGCGTCTTCATATTTAATATGTTTGCACCATATTTATATCCCTGAATACAACTTAATACAGCGGAATACTATACAGTGAAATTATATATTTTTTTCTTTTTTTTACATTTCTTGTATTGGAGAAAATATAATTTCAGTAAATTGAATAAATCATTTTTAAGATTGTATGGTGTTCACCAATAGTTTTCCTCCGGACAATGAGTAACATGTGAGTGAATGAAAAACATTTATATTCAGCAGAGGTTTTAAACAGGATTGTAACAGATGAACTAGGACAGACGACTCAGACTATATGTATTCTGGCTCAGACGTCTCTTCTTCAGAGAATGACTTTGATTGTCCAGCAAATTTCCCGTTCTCGTCGATGGGCACACAGTTACCGGATGAACTGTAGCCGTGCTTCTTTCTTTGGCGTTCCTCCATTCTGATCGTGTCGTACAGACCTGTGGCTCCCTCATCCAGTAACATGTTTCTCTCAGAGTGAGATGGTTTCATTAAGCACACGTTGCGCAGGAAGAGCAGGGCTGGTGCGTAAAGTACGTTCGCCAGACCCATGCCCAGATTCAGTTGCACAAAACCTAGATCGTGCACTATTTTACCGGCCGCGATGGGGCCCAGCGCGTAGGCAACACAGTAGGAGATGTCTGCAATAGCGTATACACTACCATACACAGACACGTGACGGACGTCTACGAGAAAAGCGAGTGTTGGTAATAAAGCTGTGTCTACCAGTGCAATACCGAAACAAATGCCACACAGGGGGATTATCAGCTGCTCAAAGTTTTTGCAAGCCGGCACAATACAAGAGCTGGCGCCAATGATAACCATGCCCAGTGCCCCGTAAAACCACTGCAAGTGCGGATACTGTGCTGCCAGCTTGACAGTGAGATAAACACCTAATATGTGAGGAAAAAAGGCAGGTAGCCAGGTGAGCCCAATCTCCCACTGAGATGAATCCATGGTCTCCTCCATCCAGTTAGCGATGGTGGGCTCCAGAAAAGCAAGGGGGATGTTACATGTCGTCAAAGCTCCTGCCACGACTGCTATGTAGGGATCAATCATTAGTTTGTAAATTGGGGTGCCAACTGGCATATTCTCTCTAGTCCTACTGGAAAAGGGCTTGAGGACAGTCAGACATAGTATACCATCTGCCAAACATATACAGGCGAGCACAATGAACGGGACGCGCTTGCCCGCGAACTCGTACAGAACCCCTCCGAACGGGGGCGCCGCCAGGCTTCCGAACGAGATGAACGCGAGGGCAATGCCCAGCGCGCGACTTCTCTCTGCCTCCTCCGTGTACTTGTCTGCGATCATGGCAATTCCTGAAGTGTCTGCGAACGCCGAGCCGAGCCCTTGCAGACTACGCGCGATGAACAGAGTCGCGTAGTTCTCTGCGAAGGCAAAAATGCACGTCGAGACAAACATGATACTGAGTCCAATTAAAAGTGGGATGTCATAGCCGACTCGGTCTATGAAAGTTCCGGTCAAAGGATTGACAATGAGCTGCAGAATGGCTTTCGAGGCGAAAAGCACGCCGATCTGCAAGTCAAAGTTCTCGTTTTGCGTGCTGTTGAATGAAGAATTACTCGTTACATGCGCCTGCTCTGATTCGCTTTCTAAGCGCGCTAAATAATCTGGCACAATTGGCACGATGACCATGTAAAGCATATTGTCTAGCAGAAGTGCCACACATACAATGACTAGAATAATCCTTCTTTGTCGCTCGGGATCCTGGATCGCAGTTCCTAACTGTTTAGTTCTTTCCCCCATCTCTGATAGTTTAACGGCGGCGGTTTGCGCCAAGCCACCCGATTCCTCCGTAGCCATGATCCACACTTTGGTCGGTTTAAGAAAAAGACTCTAAATCTCTTCTACACTGTGCTTTTCTTCCACAGAAAGTCCTCGCACGTTGGGTTGTCCAGCACTCCTTGAATAGTGAAGCCTCGGCGCGCGGACCAACTTTTCCTGCTTTACCTTGCAGTCCTTCGTTGCGCGTGCATTTCCTCTCTCGCGACTGCTGTCAGGCAGTGTTGTTTCATCGTATTCGGGTGAGGACGCTGAAGTCAAAAACTCACAGTCAGGTCAAAAATGCGCCTTCTTGTTTTTTTCTCTTATTTACACTGGCATTGTAGTAGAACGCGCGGAGCTCGAATAATCATGAATAGATGAATTCACCTGTAGCGCAATGTCATCATTTCTCCTCAGCTGTCTTCTTATTGATGCCACCCAATGCAGACGCGCTTACATGTTGATTCTATTGGAATCGCTCTTCTTTTTTTCCCAAGGATGTGACGCACTGTTTGTTACCCCCTCAAGTGGTTCCCCAACCAGCTGGGTCTTTTATGCTCATTTAACACGTCAAGCCCCTACCCAGTAACGCCAAGTTTTGCTTTGCTTTATAACTTCCAAATATTGAGCGAGCTTCTGTAACTGCTTAGGACCACACACCTTAAGTCACCGAGCTCGGCAGATATGCTGACTGCGAAGAAGCCTGCAAGTATTATTTAAGTTGCTTAGTAAGAATTCACTCACTCGCTCGCTGAGAAGTTATTGATCACCGCCAAACGCTTTCATTTGTTTTCATAAACAGACGTTGGAAAGTTATATGCTAATAAAGATTGCTCCGTGCTAGTTCATTTTTTTTAGACAAATTATTCTTCGACCGTGATTCCTCTCATTTCAAATATGTTTTTTTAGGATTTCTGTTCGACAGAAAGGGAGAAAGAAAAATTGAAAAGAAAAATGACGCACATAATGTGTAATCTACCCCCTACACCTAAGTGGAATAATTGGCATGCAATTAAATCATGCAAGGTTAAAATGGGTTTAATTTGTTTGATCACAGGCTTTTTATGATTAGGAACCTCATTGTGTATAAACGCAAACATTTCCTAAATATATAACATTTTAAAAATCATTATAGGGGAAATTGTATTTTGTTTATACTGTAGCAGACTTTTTTTTTTTTTTAATCATTTAATATATATTTTTATATATACTGTATAAAAATCACTATCGGTAATAACTGCAGCTCATTGAATTTCAGCACCACAGCTGGTTGGACAGCTCCTCATCCTTTGAAGCAAAGATTGATCATCTGTAAACTGTGACGATTTGTCCAAGCCTTCAAGGTAGCAATGACAGGAATAAGCATTGTCATTTTTAAATATTGTTTTTTCCTTGCAGTTGACTGACAGGGGTGTAATGTTTGCTTTTGTTAACGTAGGACATGAACAGTGATTTTAGTGATGATGTAACGCCATCTGCTGTGCAAACCCACCATCGAACTCAGTTTAACGTTTTCTGCCTGGTGAAGAACAATAATTGTGTGTTCCTGACATCTGGTGGTTTGTTTGATGTACTGCAACGGGTCAAACTTGGATTAGTGTAGAAAATAGTGAATCTGGACTGGACGTGCTGTTCACCTCAGACACATTATTGTTGGTTGATGGCTTGTGACACAAATTTAATTTTTAATTGAGTTAAAATGAAAATCGCATACAGACTAGCAAAACAAACAAACAAAAAACTGTAAAAGCTGTTGGAGATAGTATTGTTTTTGTTAGAGAATTACAGCCTAATATGCAATAAGAATGATACCTAAATATTCCTTAATACCCTTTGTATGTGACAAGAAAGGATATTAACTAAACTTTGTAATATCAGATATGTCCCCTAAAAATACAAAATTGGTGCAGAACATATTTATAGATAGGGGTGGGACAAATAAATTGATTCATCTCAAATCGTGGATCGATTCTGAGATTTTCCTAATGCATTTTAACCACATGCTCAAATGCTCACGAAGAAGAGAGCGCTCATGCATTCGGCACCTCAGAATGCTTTTAAGACACGAGATTAATATAAACAGCCCTCTGCAAACACAATTGTAATTCGCTTTAACCTTTTCAAATTTTATGAATGATTATTTTACAGAAGGTTCAAGTGGTGTGTGTAAGGAATTGGAAGCAAGCAGAGTGTGGGTGTTTGTAAAGCAAGCAGTGCCATCTGCTGTTAAAACCATATCTCAGAATCGATTTGAGAGAGAATTTCGATACATTCAGAAAATCTCAGAATTGATCCAGAATCATTTCTCGATTCACGATTCAATGATTTATTGTCCCAGCCCTATTTATAGACCTTATGTAGCCACGCCCTTTTTCAGCGCTGCGCTTTTTGTGTTGTGTCTTCCGGTTTGTATTTCCACAGCACGAAGGTAAGATCTTACCGATTTATGATGAACCGCTCGGATTTTTCCCGGTCTACTGACATTTGTTATGACATCCGCTCAAATATTACAATTCTCTTGATACTTTCGTTTAACTCTACAATAAGTAAATTAACATCACCAGTTAATTACTCTTCAACAGCGATGTCATAGAAATATACAGAGCTACCACAAAAAAAGGAAGTTCAAAGACGAAATGCTAAAGATGGCTGCACGCTTGTTTCTCTGGAGCATAAGGTATGTACCATAATACGTGTTTGCATTGAGACAAATAAAGGGGGAAAAGCAGCATTCAAACCAACAGTAAAGTAATTAAATAATGCTATAACTTTTACCACAAGATGGCCATAGTAGCGCATGCATGCAATCACAACGGGGAGACTGGGGATGAAAGTAACACCTTTTGTTTGAGCATCGGTAACTCAGTGGTTGTTTTTGCAAGATCTCTCAAAATTTGATACATGGTAGCCACATTTGTTTACTACAAATACAACTTACTTGGACGTTTACTACACAATCACAGATTATGTGAACAATATAAAGTGACAAAAAACATTGTATCATATTTCTTTTATTACTTTGAATTTAGCACAAAACCATTGTGTTCTGTACTGTATTCCTGTCACATAAGGGTTCAGTCACTGGCTATGTTTCCATCCACCTATTTTTATGTTAATTTTGGGATGTCACATAAAAAACGCTGGATGGAAATGCCAAGATGCGCATAAATTCTAAAAATGTGCACACACAAAAAAAACCCCAAAAACGTATGTGCTCAATTGAGGTGGATAATATTTTCATTCGATGAGAAGACATGCGCAAAAACTATGATGGTAACACATTAATGTAAACACCACATAAATCCCTCAATGCAAAAAAAAAAAAATCACGTGACCTTGCCTTACTAGCGTGTGTTACTGATAACTGGATTTATTGGAATCATCATAAGGGTTGGTTGTAACATTTTTAATGAACTGTTACAACAATCCTCACCCCAAACAACCATAACATAGCTAACTGTTATAGCATGTGGGTTTGAAGTTAGCATGAAAGCAAAGCATCAAATTAGACTAGAGAAACAGCTACTTTAGATTATGCAAATTAAATAACTGTATCTACAAAACAATGATTGCTAGGCAAAAATAATAATAATAATAATCGTGATAAAAAATTTCACTTTCTTTCCTGAAAATCAGTTTTTTTTTTGGTCATAAAATCTACAGTGTTGCTCACAGTCACATGCCACTTCTCCTGTGAGCTAAAAAATGGGAGTGCCAAACTCTCATTCTAATTAATTTTTAAAAAAGTACATTTTTTTACTCAAATGCCAGTAAATACACTACCAGTCAAAAGTTTGGAAACGGTAAGATTTTTAATGTTTTTAAAAGAAGTTTCGTCTGCTCACCAAGGCTGTATTTATTTAATTAAAAATACAGTAAAAACAGTAATATTGTGAAATATTATTACAATTTAAAATAACTGTTTTCTGTTTAAATATATTTTATAAAGTAATTTATTCCTGTGATCAAAGCTGAATTTTCAGCATCATTACTCCAGTCTTCAGTGTCACATGATCCTTCAGAAATCATTCTAATATGCTGATCTGCTGCTCAAGAAACATTTATTGTGTATAATTGTACAAAATATTTGTGTACAATATTTTTTTTCAGGATTCTTTGATGAATAGAAAGTTCAAAAGAACAGCATTTATTTGAAATATAATCTTTTGTAACATTATAAATGTCTTTACTGTCACTTTTGATCAATTTAATGCATCCTTGCTGAATAAAAGTATTAATTTCTTTCATTTCTTTTAAAAAAAATAAAAATTCTTACTGACCCCAAACTTTTGAACAATAGTGTATAATGTTACAAAAGCTTTCTATTTCAGATAAATGCTGTTCTTTTGAACTTTATATTCATCAAGGAATCCTAAAAAAAAAGTACACAGCTGTTTTCAACATTGATAATAATCATAAATGTTTCTTGAGCAGCAAATCAGCATATTAGAATGATTTCTTAAGGATCATGTGACACTGAAGACTGGAGTAATGATGCTGAAAATTCAGCTTTGATCACAGGAATAAATTACTTTATAAAATATATTCAAACAGAAAACAGTTATTTTAAATTGTAATAATATTTCACAATATTACTGTTTTTACTGTATTTTTAATTAAATAAATACAGCCTTAGTGAGCAGAAAAACTTCTTTTAAAAACATTAAAAATCTTACCGATTCCAAACTTTTGTTTGTGTATATCGTAAAGAAAAACATAAAGAATAATAATAAACCTTTGCGTCACATGATGTGATACATTTATTCATGGCGTGTAGTGCACTACATAATATGCATTTAAATAGTCTGTTTCCCCCTGAGAGCTTTTGTTTTCATCTGTTCTTTCTGTCTTCCTATCACTCTCTTTTTCACTGCTAATCCTCCACTCAACAGCCTGTCTTTGCAGTCTATTCATTCACTGGAAATAATATGGTTTTAATTCCTGGCATTGGCTTGGCGTGAAGCACATACGTCATATCCCCAATCCCTCCTTGTCCTCCTCACTGGATTCGTTCCCTGAGGATCAAAGATTTTCTTGTTGTTCCAGCCTGGACTCCATTCCGATCTGAAATCATGAGAAACAAGTTCACCATGTAATCCGCTGTGGTAAAAAGTATTAATTCACGATGTCTGTGTTTAAGTTGAAGCAATCATGGGTAAACTCCCATTTTATAGGCTTGAAAGCTTAGTTATAAGTTGAAGGCTATGTTTTTTGACAGTATTTGCTCTGATTGTTTTATTCTGTTGACAACCACTGATGAGAATTTTTTTTTTCTTTCCTTATACATTAAACGTCCAGTCTTTCTGTTTTAGAAAGATTCACTCTCACTCTGGAGCAAGACATTTTTACAAGGTTGTAATGTCATCTTCTTGAGTCTTGTTCAACAATTCTGCTTATCTGGTGGGCACGTTCTGAGCAAATTTCATTTGTGCTTGATATTTTTCTTAATCTGTTCCTATACTGAAACAATATGGTAGAAATAAGTGTAATTCTTTGATCTTGGCTACATTAATTTGTTCATATTCTGATTAAGTTGTTTACTGTTTACATACACATAGAGGATGACAACACTGTTTTGACATCAAACCGTGTCGTCTTGTCATGCCAAGCACCAACATGCTACACAAGTGAACATGTGAAATTGAAATATGCAAGGAAAAAATGATTAAAAAATGTTAATCCATGTGCCTGAGTGAATCATAAACAAAAGGATTAAGCTAACCTTGTTGAGAAAATACAATTTCATTAATGGAGGCCGGTTCAGACAGCAGCCAAGCTAGTCACTTGTAAAATTAACCCAAGCTAAGAAATCGTTACACATCATCAGCTCTCGGTTTCTTTCTAAATTAACATACAAAAACATGGATGGGCAGTTTCACATTTAAAAGTCTTGTTACCAGTTTGGGCACCTATTGTACAGTATGTGACATAAAAATGAAGAGTAATTGAGACTTTTTTTGGCATATTTTCTTAGCAAAAGATGCTATTTACACTAAGTGAAAATAGCAGTATATTCTATTTACACTAAGTGACAATAGTACTAAAATGACTCAAATTAATAAAATTAAAGCTAATAAATAAAAGTACTTAACAAAATGACTAAAACATACATGAAAACTGGAAATATAAAAATAAAAGCTAATTCAAAATATTAATAAATACTATAATAATATATAAATAATACTAAAATAACATGCATTTAAATGCTAAGTCATTCTTGATATCCAGTTTTTGACAGTCATAGTTACAGGTCAAGTTACTACAAAAGTTATGTAGGCCATATGTATTTTTCACTTTTAATTCCACACTATAGTTAAAAATGACTTTAGTGCTTTAAATGACTGAGAACACCCAGCTCTCTAAAGAGCAATGACGCACACATCAGTAATCCAGATTACACTGTCCATAATCCTTTAAAATACAATTTCTTAAAAAAAAAAACACCAAAAATGTATTTTACTTTTTTTATGTTTACTGTTAATTGTTCACACATTTTATTTAATGTTTATGAACACACAGTGCCACAAATCCCCAGTATCCCAATTTGTTTGGTGCTAAATGGACCTCGCTTTCCTCATTTTGTAACTGACATTATATTGAGTATCATTGTTTGTGAAAACGCTTCCAGCGTGAACTGACAATTCAGTTGATATGACAGACTGCTTCCCATGCGCATTTGCGTAATGATTGCATAATCTGCTTCAAATGTTCTTTAATCAAATAAAAAAATACATGGCTTCTGGCAGCCAGTCTGACCCTTCACCCTGCTCTCGAACCTTTGGATATCTGATCGTAATCTTGTGACTGATTACTCTGGATTGCAGTGCAGCGGCTCAGATTCTCTCACTGTCAGTATGTGTTACATGTCATAAATTGAATACAAATCAGAATTGGAGAAAACTGTTTGTATCTCAAAGTGACGTCGCATATGTGATTTTATTATTACATGTGTCTTGTTCTCAAAGCATCTCCACTTGGATTTCACAAAGCTGTGGACCGTTCATGTTCATATATGAGAGATTGATATTTTCTGAGGTTTTCCTTTCAGCTTAGTACAAATATTCCAAGTATGAAAATAGATTTCAGCAGTTTGGAAAAAAGCACTTCTCTATTCCTTCTAAATGTAATCTGTCTTGACAGTGAAATGGCATATTTACGCCAGAGTTATGTATTGGTTTACTTCTATAGAAACACTGTAAATACCAGGGGTATTTCAAAATTCCTAATCTATGAGGTTTGTGACTTGGCTGCCCTCCACAAATTGATTGCTTTTCTCTCTCTCTCTCTCTCTCTCTCTCTTTTAAAAAAAAAAAAAAATTAGAAGTCGCCACAGTTTCAGATGGCATCTGGAATGATGATTTAAGGTTTTTTAAAAATGACATTTTATTTTTAAAAGCATTATTTACACTGAAATCATTTAAAAAAAAAAAAAAGATTTTTATATAGTGATATGCAGACAAGTGGCCAAAATGAATAGTTAGTAAAGTATGTGTTTAGCTTGTTTGTTCTTAGTTTGAATTGTTATTGTCTGGAGTGAAAGATTATTAAAATATTAGAACAGTGCTATTTGTGATCAAGACATCAAAGACATCAATACTTGTAAAAAAAAGTGACATACGCTGATTCACGTCAAGATGTAAAACATCTGGGGGAAATTGAGTAATTCACTTTTAAATAAAAATGTGAAAATAAAACAAATGTACAAAGATGCTGACCAATATACAATTTAATTGCTTTTTGCGTTTTGAATTCTGCGAATGAACGTTGTCAGTTTGCAGAATGGACCCTTTTCACAGACTGTGATGACACGTGTCTACAGTTATCAACATCACAATTCAGTCAGCACCACTTTCGTCAAATGTATATTTATTATAATGATAATGCATACAGTTAGTGTCGGCGGTATGGTTCTGTTCTGGGCAAACTCACGCACCTGTCCATGCAGCCATGCCTGGACAGAGCATGAAAAGTAGCGAGTCAAACCCCCCTTGGGGTAACAGAGCATATCCAGTAATCATACATACATAATTACAATTCACAGCATGCAGCCATCCAATAGAAGAGAGGCTGAATGAATGGGGATTTAAATGGAGTGTCAATACTGAATTGGTACACGTCAGAAACAGCTGACTGTCAGCTGATGCAAGCTTGGCTGACGTGGCCTGTCTGAACTAACGGGATGCTTGATGCTTCTCTTTTGGAAAATCTCAGAAACGCTATCATGGATTTTTTTTTTTTTTCCCATTTGATATTGGAGCAACTGGGAATACAAAAATTATATTTGATCACCACTATATAAGTTTACCCAACTATGACGACTTCTGCTTCTGAGAACCCTGGAAATGTCAACAGGGTCCATTGTTTTTATAATCTCCAGTTTACTAAAGCCTGGCAAAGACCCGCCCCCTTTAGTTACTGTTGCTATGTCCGACAAGCCATGCCGATCTCTCGCCACACATCATGTTCTCACGCAGTGAAAGATACATCGCGGAGCAAAGAGGACACTGACAACACGTTGACAGACAAGAAAGAGCAGGTTACTTTTGATATGAAACAAAGTTTCAAATTTTGTCATTTTTAAAGGAATTTAAACTAATACCGTTTTGTGGCTCTTTAATGTGTCATGACAGATCGCTGTAGCACCTCAGTTCAAGAGGCTCGTGAACCGATTATCTCTTCCTATTAGTTCATTTATAGCATCAAATAAACATGAATGAACATTAGAAGGAATGTTGTTTCAACCACGGAAAGACATCAGTACACACTATTTTTCAAGTTCAAGTCCACCAACGTTAATCTACTAACTCCCCTGACTGCTTTGTTGGCGGATTCTGCGTTATGATTGGTTAGATTGTCTGTCAATCAAACTCTCGGCGAAGGGTCAATTACAACACAACAATGTAGCCAGCAATGTTTATTTCACTGTTGTGCATCTTGGCTATACAAATCAGGTGTTGATGACAACACATCCATTGAACATGACAACTTTGCACATCATTCACAGGTTATTCAAAGTGCACTTGAGGGAGTCAAGCTTAAAGTGGACACAAGCGCTTTTAAAGACTAGTCTGATTCTAGCATGACAAATGACACATGAACCACTGCAGAGACATGGTGTCAGGGTACACAGTTATCTATCATTTGTTATTTAGCATGTTACTAACACAATCATTGTGTTACAGAAAAGTATTTCTGTCATGACAACTCTCGGAGTGTTTGGCATGGTAATGGGTATGACAATGTTGATATGTTTTGTCTTGGCAGAATAGATCTGCGACGTTCATTGGCGACTGATATAGCAGGAACCAATCAGCTGTGCCCGATAGATAACGATGTGACTACGAGCAGGTTGAGTTAAAGGAAATATTAGCCTGCGCCATCTAGAGTTTCATGACAGAATATGTCATTGTCACTTAGTGTAAATATATCTTTTATATGCATCCTTATGTTTTAATAGTTGTTGATACTGTATTGTTCAGGCATTTCTGAAATATCATTTATACATATTATTTTTACTTATCTAACACACAATTGGTAACTTGTATAGCATTTCTTTCCATTCTGTCAGCATATTATACTTTTTCATGTGTATTTATGGAGATGTTAAGTAGTATTTGTTCTAGTACAAATGTGTAAAATGGGTTGAATTTTATCTTTCTGAAAATGACCCATATTTGTATTTATGTACATTGTAGTCTACAGTTCTTCAAATTCTGGCTTCTAACGTTCTAAAGTAAACTCTGTTGAGCTAAAAATATGCACATTATGCAATTTGACCCTTTGGGTCAAAGTTACTTGTCATTGTTATGCTATTGTCTTGTGATATTTAATCTACATAATGATGTTACTGTTATGCACATTTTAAACTATAAATATTTTTAATACATTTTAATGATTAAAAACTGGTTAATTTAGATTAACCACTACATGAAACACATTTTTATGTTGCCTGACAAAATTTTTTTTTCTTACAGTGTACAAAATACCTCCATAAAGAAATGATTTGGCATCAATTAATTATTTTTCAGACACCATGTTGGTGTATATTTCATGTTGAAATGGAGAATATGCAGAAGGGAAAACGGCATCACCAGGCAAAACATTTCCAATTGCAGTAAGTCTCGTGCATAATCTTTTTCTTTTGACTAATCTTGTGCACTGGGGAATGTGTTTTCATGAAAAGCACCGTTGTTTCTGGGATTAGAAAATGTTGCTCGCCTAATTCTGTCTCATAAGCTGGATGTAGACCTTATCTCATAGCAAGTGATTTCCCTATGTGGAAAATAAAGTACACTTTATTTTGTGTGTGTGCCAAACTGTGCTTTTTGGTTAACATGGACTAAATTAACATGCTGTAGAAATGGTAAAAGTATTGAACGCATTAATTAAATTTCTGATTATTTTTTTATAGTAGCCGCCACATTTTTTTTTTTTTTGCTAATCACAACATTTAAACAGCTGTTTAATGTACAGTGTACAACACTTACAATCAAAAAAATCTGAACAGTTCACTGGCAACCTCAAAAATATGATTCCTGATTGTGTTTCCATTCAGAACCATATATAAGCAGCTTAACCCTTATTGATTGACGGCCACAAATTCTCTCCTTACATGTGCTTTGTAATGATACGGATAAAATTGGACCCCGTTCTATAACATTTCCATTAGGAGCAGCTTATGTGCTTTATCAAAATATCGGTTTAGAAATTGTATTACATGTTGAAATCTCCTATATTAAACTGAACAGACCAAACTATACAACAAACACAGACTCCACACTCATGTCCACAAACATAAAGCTAGGATAACGTAAGCACACAAAGCCATACCACATGTGTCATACCTGTTAGAAACTACCAGGACATTAACTGTTATTATCATATGCTCAGTTTATTTGGACTTATTCTCAATAGCAGGAGTCTCAATCTTTTGACCAGTGAGCAACTGCCAGATTCCTCCCCTGTAGTTCTCGTTTCCAAGGGCGTAAACAAAGACGTTGAAAGTAGGTGATGTCTTGGCCAAAATGGGTGCAATCTGTAAGAACACATCCAAATCAGATTCATTTTATGCACATACTGTAAATAGTATAACAGAAAAGTTATTTATCAGTTCATGTGTTTACGCTACTGCCTCTTATGTTCACCAAGGCAGATTTTATTTGATAAAAAAAACAGCAATATTAGCAAATATTACATAACTGTTTTCTAATGTAATATATTTTAAAATGTAATTTATTGTTGTGATGTCAAAGCTGAATTTATAGTAAGAAACAAGTTATTACAGTTGTGCAGATTAATATTTTTGTGGAAACTGCGATACATTTTTTCAGGATTCTTTGATGTATAGAAATAAGAAAATAAAATCTTTTGTAATATTATAAATGTCTATTGTAACTTTTGATCAATTGAATCCATCCTTGCTGAATAAAGGTATTAATTACCTTAAAAAAAAGTGTTTATGTGAGATTTACTGGTTATCCTATCATTATAGTCATTCCAGACCTGTATGACTTTCTGAGGAACACAAAAGAACATATTTTGATGAATGTACTGTATCATTTTTATACCATTTAATATGATGAAAGTCAGTGGGGTCCAGTGTTGTTTTGGAACTCATTCACTTTCAGTGTATAGACAAAAACACTTGAAACAGTCTTTAAAATATTAACTTTTGTGCTCCCCAGAAGACACAGATCATTCATTTTCGGGTGAACTCTTCTTTGGGTGTCTGATACGCTTTAAAACAATGACTTCCTCACCATTCTCAGTTTAGGAGAGACAAGGGTTGCGTTCTCCACAGCAGCATAGAAAGCCAGGATACCATAGGGGCCCCAGCAAAACAGCATGGTCTTCAGAGGAGTGCTACAGTTGAACTGCACATAGAGAGCAAGAGGGAGGTTTAGTCTTCAGTTGGATTTCTAAGTCACATGCTGCAGATTTAACTTAGATGCCACTTATACACCATTAAACATTCCACTGTTCATATGAGCAAACATGGTACGGCAAACCATGGCAAAAGACTGTAAAAATGTAAAAATGCTACGGTAAAAACCTGTTAATTGGTTACCAGTAAAATCCTTACTATATGGTGAATAACTGTAATACAGTGAATAACTGTAACTGCAGTCTTACTTTTAATGTAATTTTACAGTAAAATACTGTTGAATTTACAGTTTTTAGAAGTGAAAAGAACAAGTTATTGCATAATGAAAAACCATAAATTGACATTAGTTTTTTCTTATCAGTTATATACATTAAGGTTTTGTTTCTAATGTTTGTTAAATTAATGTTTATTGCATTACTTTAGTGTCATGTGTTACCATGATGGTGTTTAGTGTTTGTGTGAATGCTACTGCGCATCTTCTATATATTACTTTTCACCTTCTCAGCTTGTTGAAAAGCTGCTTGTGATGAGCTTTGATTCATCATGTGACTTGCTCATCACTACCTGTTTTTGGTCAGTGTATTACAAAGGTCCAAAACAGATATTAGTACTTTATTAATTTTAATATTGGTTAATGAAATACATTTTTTTACTGTAAATTTAAGTTAAATCTGTAAAACCTAAAATGTTGCTACCATATTTTTTTTACGGTAAATTTCTGGCAACCACAGGTGCTGTTTTTTCTAAATTTGGCATGAAGGCTTAACAAAGACATGATGAAATGACCAACAATACTATATTTACAAAAGAATGCAGTTCAGTAGTACAGTAGTAGAATACAGTATTAGGTCTACATTAAAGCGATACTGTGCCAATATTATTTTAGTATTTATATACTGTTACAGTATTTATTATTTTTTAAATTAGCTTTTATTTTAGTTTCATTTTTAGTAATTTTGGTATGTGCTTTTCATTTTTATTTTAAGTTATTTATTTATTTTAAATATTACTATTGAGATTTAATTTATTTTTTAGTTAAGTTTTAGTTTTAGTTCAGTTTTAGTTTGTATTTATTTCCAGTTAGCTATTTTAGTGTTTCAGCTTGTTTCAGTTAGTTGTTATGGCAACATTCTTTATCTAATTTTTCTTTCTTTTTCTAATAATTTAAAATTTTATTTATTTTAGCTTTATTCCAGGAAAAAATAGTTAACGTTAATAACCCTGTTCTTTGCTGGTCTTAACTGTCTGTAAGGAAATTCCCTTCTTCTGCTATCAATTTGGTATTGGTGTGCATGCAATTTTTTAGCGTTACATAATAGTTCTGTCCTGCAGAAGAGTTCAGTAGCTGTTGCAGAAATGCCTTTGTGCTCCCAGGCAAAACGTTTCTTTGACCCACTCAGTCAGCGTGAATAACAGTCTTATGCAATGTATACTCTGTTCTTTTCATGCATCCTTTGGTCTCACAAATTCTAATATTGTGTAGAGGACACTTTACCTTAGCCTGGCCAGTCTTCTTGAATTTCCTATCAATGGACTGATAGGAGGACAGCACCACAAACACCTGAATGCCCATGTTGAAGATGGCCATGGGGATCAAGTAAGACACGTAGTTCCTGAGGACAGATGAAATTACATTTGTAGGCCTATAAGGGTCTTATTTCACAGTGAACAGATTTACAAGGAAATGAGACATCCCCATGACCCCAATATTGCTTTTATATATTTGTAAATATGGGTCAGAATGCATATTTGAATATATGGGTCAGAATGTGGGTCACTAATGGTGGTGAGCAATGTTGTATGTTATAATATGACGTGCATTATGAATGTACTAATTAACTTTGCATCTTACCTATCACCCTTGCTGTAGTCCAGTGTGCAACAGGTCCTCAGGGGCTCGTAGTCATACTCTCCCCAGCCAATCAGAGGCATGGCGGACCAGAAGGCAGTGAAGAGCCAGATGAAGATAACCAGGGTGATGGCACTGCTCCACTGCAGCTTTGTCCCTAATGATACAAGATGATCAAACATTGTGATGTGTACTAAATTGTTTTATTTAATGACCACAAACATTTTTTTTTTTTAAATGTACTATATATTTTTACACACATACACCACCGTTCAAAAGTTTGGGGTCAATACTTTTTTTTGTTTGTTTGTTTTTTGTTTTTTCAAAAAAGTCTCTTATGCTCACCAAGGCTGCATTTATTTGATCAAAGTATAGAAACTGTAAATTTGTAATATTGTGACACATTATTTAAAAAGTACTGTTTAAAATAACTGTTTATTATTATTATTATATTTTAAAATATAATTTATTCATGTGCTGGCAAACCTGAATTTTCTTAGCCATTACTGCAGTCTTCTGTGTCACATGATCTTTCAGAAATCATTTAATATGCTAATTTGCTGCTTGAGAAAAATTACTTATTATTATCAATGTTTAAAAGCAGTTGCTGCTTAATATTTCTGTGGAAACTGTGATAAATATTTTTTCAGGATTCTTTAATTAATAAAAAGTTAAAAAGATTTGCATTTATTTGAAAAAAAAAAAAATTGTAACAATCTAACAGCCCTGTTTACACCTGGTATTAAGATGCGTTTTGATCGAACGCAATTTAAATATGAACGCAAAAGGAGATGACGGAAAAACATATGGAGAGCAGCAGCTTTCGTTTTGTGCTATAGCTCGATACGCAGTGCCAGGAGATTGGGTTGAGAAAACCGCCAAACGTGGTGAGCAAGTGTTAGAAATCAGGGATGGTGAGAGAACATTGTGCTTGGTACATTTATCATCTTCAAACCAAACTTGGGTCTCCAGCCGACAAAGTTTAAATCCCATCTCGCTTGAGCGCTTCCCATAATGTTTACACATTAGGTTAGTAGGTGAAAAGAAGGCAGTCTTTTGTAGCTCTTCGAACACATTTGACCACATGGAAGTGGTCGAAAGTGGACAAGCTCAAAATGTTTTAGACCCCATTTACACCAGTATTTAGTGTCGTCCACTTGTGATCAGATTTACGAAAACGCTTCTTAATACCAGCTGACAGGGCCTAATCACTTTTGATCAATTAAATGCATCCTTACAGAATAAAAGTATTAATTTCTTTAAAAAAATCTGATTGACCCTAAACTTTCGAATGGTCATTTATGTTGTTTTTTTTGCTGTTTTTGTTACAGAACTTTTATGTTTTGATGTTAATACAACACACCAAATAATGTTAGACCTGATTTGCTCAGTGTTGACATACTGTACTAAATTAAAATGGCCATTCACTGGGATTCTGAAAAAAGAATGGCCTTTGGTGAAGCTTATGTGCACTATAAGTACCTTAAGCTGGTGGTCTTTGCAACATGGGTGGTCTAAACTAGAACAAAGACTTTCAGATATCCCATTGAAGCGCAGGTCCTATATGGTGAGAGGCATCTCATTGTTTTTTTTTACTAAGGTTCTCTGTTCCTGTTACTCACTTGTGCAGTACTGGTGGTATCTGTCCCAAGCAATGGCTGCAATAAAGTGGATGCTGGCAAGAGCAGTCATAAAGCCCTGGAAGCCATGAGTCTGGCATCCATCTGATCCATAAGGCCAGTATCTGGAGTTTCAAGAAGATAACATATTGAAAAAAAGATCAAGGTTTGCTGGTTGAAATTAAAATGAATTTAGTTAGATGTAATGTATTTTTCTCTGACAGACAGATTCTTAAACTTTAACATTTATCTCTTCTATCTTGAATATTTGATCACATCCTTGCTTGTATCACTAAATTTTGAAATCAACATATTTGTATATTGTTTCTGGTCCAAACTGGTCCAGACCAGACCTCTTAGGCTGAATTATGCTATTATTAATTATAGCATGGATGTGATTAAAAGACATTTCATCCCACAGAGAACTGACAGCTGCACTTTAGTCATTTATTACGAAAAAATGACCCCTCTTTAACATCACAGCTGTATTTACACACTGAAATCCGTGACGCACCATCGCCTCTAGGGGTTCCGTCAACAACATCATCAACACAAACGTGCGCGTGCTCACCTCAGAAAGCTTGAGAACGCAGCGACAGTGGCGTTCATAGAAATACCCATATCTGCCATGGCCAGACTGAACACGAGAAAATTACTTGGGGTCCGTAATTCTCTTATTTTAAGAAAAGCAACAACGGTGACAGCATTCAGGAAGAACCCGAGGAGACCTTCAGAGGACACAGAAAACGTGTGAACAATCAGAGCCTTCTCGAGACCCCATAACAGCGCAGTAATACGAAACATTATATGATAGCCTTCAGATAGATAGTTAAATCAACATTATGTGTCATTGATTTTGCAACCTTTTGCTATCGTTCCCAGATGAAGCGCATCCTATTAAGGCTATACACATCCACAAAGTAAGGTTTGCACGCTATCCTGTTTTTTTTTTTATAAACCTGAACATGATTCTTACCCTCCACGAGCAGACAAGATCCCAGGGAGAACACATCGAACTCTGAGAATCCCTCCGGTAAAGGATACGACGTTACCATTTTGAACGCAATTTTGACACCAAAGTGTGCAGAATTACAGTCCTCTCGCGCGCGCGATGTGCCTCAGTGTGTTCAAACGAAGCCTTCTTTTAAAGGAGCATTTCACGTGAAAAAGCATGAACGTAATTATGTAAAGCTCTCCTTCTGCCTCAATCCGCACAAGAATGTCTTAATGAACATAACAACTCCTACCATTGACCCCTAATACGTATTTACACAGGGCACCAGTAAAGCGCTCATTCAGTTACACAACAAGCCTTTGTGTGTCGGACGCTTGAGCGCACTGATGATAAGACCAGGGTGGATGTGAACCAGTCCAGCCTGTGCCAATTCAGTGTGTCGTGTTCTGTTCGCTGGCTGAACAACAGGTGTCGAAAAGCTGTTACTCCAGACACTGATTTGACGGTTTGCATATGGTTGATGGGAGTATCTGTGTTTTTACAGTGACTGTCACATTGGCGGTTGGATCAGTGGATACTGAATAGATCTTTAGACTCGAGAGAGAGAGAGAAAATGTCATGTCTTCACAAATAGAAAAAGTAGTGGTTGTGAGAAATAATTTTAGGGTCATTTAAACCTGTGCTGGCCATAATCATAAGCTGTGTTCGGTGCTGAAATAGAAACATTGGTAACACTTTACAATAAGGTTTCATTAGTTAACATGAATTAATAATGAACTATACTTGTACAGCGTTTATTGATCTTTGTTAATGTTAATTTCAACATTTACTAATACATTATTAAAATCACAAGTTGTATTTGTTAACATTAGTTAATGCACTGTGAACTAACATAAACAATGAACAGCTGTATTTTTATTAATTAACATTAACAAAGATCAATAAATATTGTAACAAATGTATTGCTCATAGTTCATGTTAGTTAATACATTAACTAATGTTAACAAACGAAACCTTATTGTAAAGTGTTACCGAAACATTTTAAATGTTTTGTTTAGACAATAGCCACTCTGAATTCTGCTCTATTAAAAGCTGCTTTGTTTCCAGATTGCATTATTCATACTTGAGTGGAAGCCAAATAATAAACAAGTTACAAAGAGTAACACTGATACACTAACCTACTTTTTTGTTTTCCAATCTAATTTATTGGTGTTTTATCAGATGATTCTTTATTTCTATATTCGTTTGTTCACAGTGCAACATAAACAACTTTTGATTTTAATAATGTATAAGTAAATGTAGAAATGATCATAAGCTAAGATGAATAAATGCTGTAGAAGTATTGTTAATCATGTTACCTAATGTAGTTAGCTAATGTTAACAAATGAAACCTTATTGTAAAGTGGTTTTCTAACACTGTTATATGTGGAGTGCAAACTTGAGTGGAACAAATTTGCTTAAACAAACCTTTAAAAAAATGTTTGAATTTGTACTTTCATATGACTTAACATTCTTTTTTAACATATAAATGATATTTCCCAGGTTTCACAACCTCATAATCTTGGCTGAGGCAATGAATGCACAATATGGGTCTTGTTTGTGAACTGTATCGTATGATATTTAGATTCAATAGGATTTTGCCATTTCATATATGTTCTTCTCAAAAATTATATATTTTATGTGGAATTACACAGGATGTATTTTTATTTTAAAATTAAAATCAGGTTAATAATAAATGCTGTAAAAATATATTGCTCTAGTTTATGATAACAAATGCATTAACTAATGTTAATAAAAGAGACCAAATTGTTACTGAAAAATACTCTTTTTTTAATTGTTATAATATATATATATATATATATATATATATATATATATATATAAACATTGTTGATCTATAGTATATATATATACTATAGATCAACAATGTTTTATGTGCATTTTTAGATTAAAAGATTTTGTTAGACTTAAAATAGTTGTATATTCAAAATGCCAGTCTCATGACTGTTACCACTAGACCTCTAAGCTGTGATTTTCCACACATTAAGATCCATACATCATATGTTTCTCAAATACAGGTCCTCTATTCAATAACTTAATACGGATTTGGTTTAAATGGGATTAGCTACCTTACATGAACTTTAAAGGGATAGTTCACCCAAAAATGAATGTCATTAATTACTCACCCTCATGTCGTTCCAAACCTGTAAGACTTTCATTCATCTTTGAAACACAAATTAAGATCTTTTTGATGAAATCTGAGAGCTTTTTGTCCCTCCATGGACAGCTATGCAACTGACACTTTGATGCTTCAAAAAGTTTATAAAGAGATCGTAAAACTAATCCATATGAATTGAGCGGATTAGTCCAAATTTTCTGAAGAAACACAATTGCTGAACAGATTTAATTTAAGCTTTTACTCAGATATAAACATTGATCAGCGAACATACACAGAAGCTCAACCGAACTAAATAATGTGCGAGATCAAACCTCTTCCGGAAGCTCAAATGTGCTGTGTAACCAATGTGTACGGAATAAGTAATTAATGACAAAATTTTCATTTCTGTGTGTACTAACCCTTTACAAAAAAGCACATAGTACTGAACTATAATGCTCAGGTGGTTTACACTGTTCTCAATGCAGCTTTTACTGAATTATCTGAAACTATACTTTATAATTGTGAAACTCACAAAAAGATCTTTAGGGGAATAATGTGACCTTATAGTGTGTGATAGAGGTTTAGGAAGTCAGAGGTTAAAGGAAATGTTATAGCCTACTAGTTCCACATTTAGCACCCCAAAATTAAAATGATTAACAACACTTTGCTGATTTTTTTCTTTCATAAGCTCAAAGCAGTTGAGAAATTCTGTTTTATATTTACAACTTGGCACTAATCAGAACAGATGATCTGGTTCCAAGGTTCAACCCATGTTGTATTTACAAACCTACAGTATAAACAAATAGGCTTCTGGCAAAAATAACTCTCGTGGGCCAAGAATTACAGGAAAACAGACAAGCCATACTAGTTTTATACCAAGAAAATATTTACATGTAAACCTTTCAGAAACAAAATATGTGGAAAGTTTTAACTGCTTTGCATTTAGCCCTTCTCGAGACCCCATCAAACTCTTCTAAACACTATTATTATTTATTTCCTGCACTTTTCTTGTTTACTGTTTTTGAGCTTATGCTGTTAAGATATTTTCTGTTTTATTTTTTTTTTTTTATATTGGATTGTTTCTGTCTATTAAGCATATACCTGTATTTACAAACCCCACAACAGGCTCTTAGGAAGAACAAGCTGCCTGTGATCCAAGGCCTAACAGGATTACATGAAGGAAAATATTTTAAAAATCCTGTTGGATACGCCACTGAACAATAGCTGTACACAAAGTTGGATGTCTTTAGTCTGAGAGAGACAACTCTCATGCTGGTGACGTAATGAGTAACTCGTCAGTATTTTCATTCAGTAGTCCTAGCAACCCATTGATCCAAATGACTTGTATACACAAGTATGGTAGATATATGAGAATATTATATACAAGATTGAGGTAAATACTACTCAAGCAGTATTTACCTCAATCTTGTATATAATATTCCCATATATCTACCATACTTGTGTATACAAGTGCTTTTGAAAGAGTCATTTGGATCAGTGGGTTGCTAGGACTACTGAATGTTTTTTTTTACAGATTTTGAAACTAAATCCTTCAATACTCCCTGGTCTCCTCTGTTTTGTTTGTTTGTTTGTTTCAACAATGCATAGGCTGATTGGTACAGCCAGAACAGACCAGCTTTCAAAGTATCATCACATTCTAGAAGTAAATCAGTAAAGTACAACCAACTCCAAAGTTTAACTGTCAGGTTGGGGATGGTTTAAAAGAGAGCTACAGTAGATGGAGTATGGGCATTAAAGATTATGATTTCCTCTCTTTCTCTAATTAACATCATGTATCACTATGCAGCCTATCAGATTCCAAGATGCATACGCATCTAAATGAAAATAACGCGCATGCTTTCGCTAATCCTCGTCTGTCCTTTTTATCTGCTGGACTCGTAGCAGTCACATCATTATGGGAGATCGGAGCAGAGGGACGATGACATGCTGGTTATTTTTTCCATAATTGCAAGTGGATGGTTCTTCATTAAAATTACGTTCCGCGGTGTTTTGTTAACACTAGTGGCAAAATGTCTCTTACTGTCTTTTTGGGTCTCCTACTGGCATCTGGTGGCTTTCCACTTGTTCGGAGCACCTGTCCTTCCCAGTGCAGCTGCTTTTATCATAACCTGAGTGATGGTTCCAGAGCCAGGTTCGTGTGTATTTAATTATCTCAACTTTACTGAATGCATTTTTACAATGCATTTTTTCCACTTGAAATGTGGTGCATTGGTGCATTTTGGTTTTGCGTAATCCACATCATGAATGTATTTTATACATAAACAATATTGTGTGTAATATCGTTTACGATGTATTTTGCACATGCACAAAAATAATTTTTATTTTATTATTAATTTTAAAGGATGACCAGTTTAAACAAGAAAATGTATTTTCATTTCGCAATATGAATGCATTTTGACGCAATTAATGATTCTTGACTTGTTCAAATTTGATCAGACTCAGTCAAAGGCTGCTGCCTAAAGATTCGAGTGCGCGTGCTTTAAAATCCCTTATTGTAAGTATTTATCCTTGTTTCTAATACGTTTCGCAGGAGCGTGATTTGCAACGATCCAGAAATTTCCCTGGTGCCCGCCACGTTCCCAGAGGACACCTCGAAACTTCGGATTGAAAAGACTGCCATAAAGAGGATCCCGAGCGAGGCTTTTAGCTACCTCTCTAATTTAGAATTCCTTTGGATGTCTTTTAACGTTTTATCCTCTCTTAACTCGGACAGTTTTCGTGGCTTGTACAGTTTAGAGGAACTAAGGTTAGACGGAAATTCGCTCACTTCTTTTCCGTGGGAATCCCTCATGGACATGCCCAGTCTGAGGCTACTCGATATACACAACAACCAGCTGTCCTCAGTACCCTCTGAGGCTGCTCTCTACATGAAAAATTTAACCTACCTGGATCTATCCAGTAATAATCTGCTGACAGTGCCACCTGAGGTCCTCAACACTTGGTTGACGGTCAAACCCGTCCAGGGAGTAGAAAGTTCAAAAATGATTCTTGGTAAGTTTTCCTTCGTCTTCTTGTATATTTCCAAGTGTATATTATTGGCGTTATATTATATATTTTTAAAAACAATAATTATATAGGCTATTTAAAAATAGTTTTATATAAAAAAAAGTTAAAAAAGTAATTATATTTTAAAATATATATATATATAATTATTTTAAAATATACATTGTAATAATTCTAATCTATAACACTGTAAAAACTATTTTTCAAAGTTGTAAATAAAAATTATTGGAGTACGTTTTACAAGAAAATACTATTTCAGTCTTTCTGTCTTTCTGCTTCACAATTTCACGTTTTTAATGTGTTACTTTACTAGCAATTTGTGTGAAGTAAATCCTACACCATTTTTTCAGTATAACACACACACACACTGAAAAAATTGGTGTAGACTTATATATAAGTCTTGCATTAAAATACATTAAAAACACCTGCATCCCTTAAGAAAACTCATAAAAGGAAATGCCCATATATTATATTATATTATATTATATTATATTATATTATAACCTATAAAGTTATATATTTATACACTGTCAGTACCCTAAGGTACAAAAGTGAAAAGGTACATTTTGTACCAAACTTACCCATATTAGTACCTTAAAGGTACATATTAGTACCTTTTTACCTTTGTACCTTAGGAAACTGCCCCAGTGAAAAGCACTGTACCTTTTTTCTGACAGCATATATGTGTATATATATATATATATATATATATATATATACACACACTACCAGTCAAAAGTTTGGACACGGTAAGATTTTTAATGTTTCTAAGGAAGTTTCGTCTGCTCACCAAGGCTGCATTTATTTAATTAAAAATACAGTAAAAAGCATCATTACTCCAGTCTTCAGTGTCACATGATCCTTCAGAAATCATTCTAATATGCTGATCTGCTGCTCAAGAAACATTTATGATTATTATCAATGTTGAAAACAGTTGTGTACTTTTTTTTTCAGGATTCCTTGATGAATAGAAAGTTCAAAAGAACAGCATTTATCTGAAATACAAAGCTTTTGTAACATTATACACTACCGTTCAAAAGTTTGGGGTCAGTAAGAATTTTTATTTTTATTTTTTTGAAAAGAAATTAAAGAAATTAATACTTTTATTCAGCAAGGATGCATTAAATTGATCAAAAGTGACAGTAAAGACATTTATAATGTTACAAAAGATTATATTTCAAATAAATGCTGTTCTTTTGAACTTTCTATTCATCAAAGAATCCTGAAAAAAAAATATTGTACACAAATATTTTGTACAATTGTACACAATAAATGTTTCTTGAGCAGCAGATCAGCATATTAGAATGATTTCTGAAGGATCATGTGACACTGAAGACTGGAGTATGATGCTGAAAATTCAGCTTTGATCACAGGAATGAATTACTTTATAAAATATATTCAAACAGACAACAGTTATTTTAAATTGTAATTATATTTCACAATATTACTGTTTTTACTGTATTTTTAATTAAATAAATGCAGCCTTGGTGAGCAGAAACTTCTTTTAAAAACATTAAAAATATTACTGATTCCAAACTTTTGACCGGTAGTGTGTATATCTATCTATCTATCTATCTATATATATATATATATATATACATAGATATATATAACTTTTTATTACAATTTTTCTAACTTTTTTGGCAACTTTTGCCCCAGGTCTCCATGACAACCCATGGTTGTGTGATTGTCGATTATACGACCTGGTCCAGTTCCAGAAGTCTCCTACTCAGTCAGTGGCCTTCATTGACACGAGGCTCAGGTGCGCTGATCCAGAGAGCCTCTCTGGAGTTCTGTTTAGTGATGCCGAGCTCAGACGCTGCCAGGGCCCTCGTGTCCACACAGCTGTAGCCCGTGTGAGGAGCGCAGTGGGCAACAATGTCTTGTTGAGATGCGGAACCATTGGGGTTCCCATCCCTGAGCTGGCCTGGAGAAGGGCAGATGGAAAACCACTGAATGGGACAGGTGAGTCAGCACGATGGCGGGCGGTTAAGTAGTATTAGCTAGAGGTGCTAATGCACTGTGATTACATAGAGAGCTGGCACAGACACAACAATGCACTGTGATTACACAATACTAATTAGTTTGTGCAAATGTACTCAAGTGTTGTGCTTTTTTTCCTTCAAATTTTGCAGTTCAACTGGAGAATTCAAAGGAGGGAATAGTTTGGTCTATTTTAAGCGTGCCTGCCGTGTCCTATCGTGACACGGGAAAGTACATCTGCAAAGCCACAAATTATGCAGGGAGTGCAGAGGCCGTCATTTCTTTGATCATAAGCGATGCACCCAAAGCAGAGAATCCAACTGTGGATCCAAGAATCAAAGTAAAGTCCAAGAAGCCAAACCCTATAGTCAAGGCAGCCTATCAAGAAAAACACATTGTCACGTATGTTTCCCCAACACCCAACAATGTGCTACCACTCGGTGCCACAGTGAGCTACACAGGCCCGTATCCAGGTATGCAGAGCGACAATGCCGCTAACAGTCGGACAAATACCCAAACAGCCAGTCCCGACGGGTTCCTGGAGACCAATCTGAGCAACCTGGCTGCAAACACGTCCTCACTTCAGCAAGACCCCGACAGGGTCGTGCGCTCTGTGAAAGTGATTGGCGATACGGATTACACTGTGTGTCTGAACTGGAGGGCACCTACCGCAAAGAACACAACTGCTTTTAGCGTCCTCTACGCTGTGTTTGGGGAGAGGGATATGCGCAGAATTAACGTCAGTCCAGGTAACAACCGGATCCTCATCGAGGGACTGGTTCCAAAAACCAAATACATCGCCTGTGTGTGCGTCAAGGGGCTGATCCCCAAAAAGGAGCAGTGTGTAATCTTCTCAACAGATGCAGCGGCTAGCGCTAATGGAACCCAAAAGCTCATTAATGTAGTAGTAATCACGGTTGCCTGCGTGATAGCTGTGCCTCTGACTGTGATCGTGTGCTGCGGGGCACTTAAGAGGAAAATCAAGAAGTTTCTGGGCAAAAAGTCCAAAGACATTCAAGACTCGTATGTGACATTTGAGACTCTGTCTCCCAGTACCAAGGCCAAAGGCTTGGAGGGGGAATATCTCACCAGACTGAACGCAGAGGAGTCCAACAGACTGCTGTCGGCCAGGTCCAGCCTAGACTCTGAGTCCACCGCCAAGATTGAGGGACAGCCGAATGAATACTTCTGCTGACAATACCCCTCAGCCACAATTCCGCCACGCAGCCACCAGAGTATCCAGGCCCAACCACAGTACCTGAGTGCACATAATCTGTACCAGCAGTACGTGACTGGCCGTCCGTGAAGAAAAGTCAGGATACTTTGCATAAGTAACAAAGTGCACAAGTGAATATTCTTATGTTGTCTTGGTATTGTTGCTCTTTGTTACTATGCTTTTGGACTTGGTTAGAAACTAACCATTTGGCTGGTGGTGGGGTTGTGGCTGAGCAATCCCAGGAACATGTTTTCATGGACTTTTACCCCTTTAGATAGTGATGGAAGGAACTGATTCAAAGGGAAATGTTCATATGAATTCTTGTATATTTATGTATATGGAAAAAAATCTATTTATATGTGATAATATATAGTAATATTATGTAAGGAATTGGGGATTTGTTTCCACATACACTCTTAAAATTAAAGGTTCCAAAAGTTTTTTTTTTTTGCAGTGATGCCATAAAAGAATATTTTTTGATTCTCTAAAGAATCTTACAGTGAACAGTGAACTTTTTTCTTGTGTACAACATTTTAAAAATATAAAGAACCTTTTCCACTATAAGATCCTTTTGCGGAATGGAAAGGTTCCATAGATGTTACAGGTTCTTCATGGAACCATTAATTCAAATGAAGAACCTTTATTTATTATTTAGAGTGTAGTTACTTTTCTAACAGAATGATGAGTCAAGTGTAACATATACAAAATATGCAAAATCATTTGGGATTTTCATGTGCACCAACATAGTCATCATTGTGTATGTGACATTATTTCTGTTTTCCATGTGAAACTTGTGCTACCTGAACCATTTTTTTGTCCCAGGTATCTTAGTAGTACCCATTTATGCTTCAAAATAAATTTTGTATATACATTTACAAAGTGTTACAGTATTTTTAAACAACAATAATAGGTCAGACATACAATTAAGTTCCAATCAGTCTCTCACAGGGTAAGTCAAGGATTACTGATAATAGGCTTTACTCAACTGTACCTGCAGTCATGTCTTGCGCAGACATAGAGTGGATGTAACGTTTATAGGAGACCATGGATGCCTCAGTTATATTTCATTTGATTGTTTTCCTTCTTTTATTAAGTCATATCAGCTCAGAGTGTTTTCCAGGATGCTCCTGCGGGACTGACCGTTATGGGAGGTTAGTTTCCGTTCCTTTCATTGCACACAGTATTAACAGACATCAGCAGTGTCAGTGAGCAAAGACGATTGTTGTTGTGCTAAGGATAGGACAATGTGAGAGCAATAGTCTATAAATATGAAAATATGGGTGATTAGAGCAACTATTCTGCCTCAGAATAAAATGATTTGAAATGAACACATTTTATTTGATATTTAATGTATATGTGTATTTTATTTTATAACAAATAATTGCTGTCCCTGATAGTACTGTCATTACCAACACACCAAACATTTTAGAAAACAACTTTCTCTGAAAAGTTGGTATTTGTTCATATATGCTGCTAGACTATATCAAAGTCAGTTGCTATTAACCACACTTACTATTATTTAAGAATTCAGAAACAAAAATATATTATATTATATTATATTATATTATAGCCTATTATAGCCTATTATATTATGTTATATAGATGTTGTAAAGCAGTCGAACATCAATGTACAATTGAAAGTATTGAATGTTTTTCTCTAGGTCACTCACATGTATGGAAACTGCATTAACCGGAATTCCTGCGGACATACCGGAAGATTTGACTAAAATCCGAATAGAGAAATCACAGCTAAGTGAACTACCAAAGGCAGCGTTTTCCCATAATAAGTTTCTAAAGCATCTCTGGCTGAATTTCAATGACATCGCCATCATAAATATCAAAAGTCTGGAGGGTTTGGGTAACTTGACGGAGCTCCGGTTGCAGGGTAACAAACTGCGTTCAGTACCGTGGACAGCGTTTGAGGAAACGCCCAACCTCAAGATTCTGGACCTGAAGCACAACCGCATTGACGCCCTCCCTGAACACGCGCTAAAGTTTTTACCAGGACTGACCTATTTAGATTTGTCCTCTAATCAACTCTCAGTCATTTCTAAAGACGTCTTTCTGAACTGGCCTCTCTACCACGCAGAAAACAAGCATGAAAAACCTACAGCGTCTAACGTTGTTCTGGCGCTTCACGACAACCCGTGGCTGTGCGACTGTCGCCTGGGAGGCTTCATTGAGTTTATCAAATCGTTGAGTCCACCGTTCATTCTAATGAACGCGTATTTGACATGCTCTGGCCCAGAATTCAAGGCAGGGAAATTTTTCATGAGGTCGATTTAAAGACGTGTGTGAAGCCAGTGGTCAGCGCCCCAGTCAACAACATCACCGTGCCTTTAGGTGGGAACATAACGCTAACATGCTTTGCCACGGCCAGACCTGAACCTGCCATTCGGTGGACATATGGTCTTAAGATACTAAGAGGATTTCGTGGTAAGAGATATTCTCGTAAAACATGTTTACATACGTCTGTCTTTAATTAAATAGATCTTTCTTTAAAAAATAGGTTGCCTACTTAACCCTCGATTACTGTACACACATTTGCAAATGATATGCAATAACATCACATTTATGTTACAAAATCGCATGCGTTTAGACCTCATCTATTACAATTCATTTTTTTTTTTTTTTTAATAAAATAAGAATATTTAGTAACAGTAGTTTAGGGTCCAATTATCACTATTAAAGGCGCAGTAAGCGATTTTTGAGAAACGCTGCTGAAAGTCGATCGCACAACACACCTGTAGCCAATCTACAATGTTTGTCTGAGCTGGTATGCTGCTGATGACTAACAACTAACTCTGGCTTGTATATACTCTTGTCTGTGTTCATTTTTTGTTCTTCCTTGTCGTTTGTTCGTCATCTACTTTATTTTTCGCAAAGTATTATTTTGTTTCGCTTGAGCTATGATAAAGAGATATCCACTCTTGCACTGCATTCGTCCATTTTGGGGGCGGAGCAATGAAGGGAGGGGTGTGTTTGTTTGGGTTGATTTCAAATATCAACAGTGTTCAACAAGGTTTCTCAGAAATCGTTTACTGCACCATTAACTAGTTGCTTATTAGCATGCATAATACTAGGATATTGACTGTTTATTAGTACTTATAATGCCTTATTCTGCCTGACCATATTCTACATCCCTTAATCCTATACCCAATACCTAAACTTAACAATTACATTATTACTAACTATTAATAAGCAGTAATTAGGAGTTTATTGAGGCAAAAGTCATAGTTAATAATGAGTTAATAGTGAGAACTTGACGCTAATATAAAGTGTGACCAAATAATAATGTAATTCTTAAGTAAATGTCAGTTTTTAAAAACACTCAAAAGAGTATATGAAAAAAGATTTTATTTTTATAATATAATATAATTGTCAAAAATCCAAACTGCTTTAAACCTTTTCAGATTATGCAATTGTGATGCATAGTTATGATACCTGTTCAAGCTTCTAAAACTGATCACAAATTATGCATTACAAATTATGGAAAATATAGTTTGACATTGTCAAATGACTAAGATAATAATAATAATAATAATTATTATTATTTACAACAAAAATAATTTAATAATAATAATAATAACCTTTATTTTCAATAGTGCCTTTAAATGTACATCTCAAAGCGCTTTACAGAAACAAAACAACAAAATTACACCATATAGCCTATATAAAATAATACATAATATAAAATTAACGTTAAAGCAACAAAATACACCATATAAAATACGCACAATGAAAATTTGATACAATTATTAAATTAAAAGCTACCTGAAAAAAATTTGTTTTAAGGTGAGATTTAAAAATGCTAAGAGATTTAGCTCGCCTTATCTCAATCGATAAAGAATCCCAAAGTTTTGGAGCTAATGAAGAAAAGAAAAGTATCTCCCATCAATCTTAACCGAGTTAAAGAAACAGTTAAGAGACCAGTTTCGGATGAATGAAGGTCACGCGTTGGAGTATAGGGAATTAAAAGCTTGGCCAAGTATTGAGGTGCCAACCCATGTAAGTAAGTAAGCATCAAAATTTTAAAGTCTACCCTAAACCTAACAGGGAGCCAATGCAAGGACTCCAAAATGGGAGTAATATGATCTCTTATCCTAGTTCTAGTAAGGATACCAGCCGAATTTTGCACTACCTGCAATTTAGATTTTGACACCCCAGCCAACAAGGCATTACAATAATCAATACGGGAAAACACAAAAGTGTTAATCAATCTCTCAGCAACAGGAAAAGACAGCACTGGATGCAATCTGGCAGTATTTCTAAAATGGAAGGAAGAAGTTTTAACTGCATTTTGGACATGTGGCTCAAATGTTAGATTAGCATCAAAAATCACCCCCAAATTTTGTTTGAAACTCCACATTTGAACCATCAATAGTGACCAACCCAGCTTTACGTAGTTTGTGGGGTGAATCAATGAGCAAAATCTCGGTCTTTTCACTGTTAGGACAAAAAGAAATTTTGTGTCATCCATTCTTTCATCTTAGAAATACATTCAGAAAGAAAACCAAGAGGCACAGTTTCATTAGGTTTAAAATATATGTAGATCTGAGTATCATCTGCATAAAAATTAAATTTCAAACCAAGTGATCTCAAAAGCTGGCCAAGTGGGAAAACATAGATATTAAAAAGCAGAGGGCCCCAAATTGATCCCTGAGGGACACCAGATTGCACAACATCAACCTCAGACTTAAATCCACCCATGGCAACAAACTGCTTACAATCATTGAGGACTTAAACCAATTAAGAACAGTATCAGAGACCCCAAAATCTTATTACTTATTATTAACTAATTATTACTATTGTTGTTATTAATAAATATTGATTTATAAATTATGAATAAATATTAATAATATGAATTATTATTATTTTTATTATATTGTAAAACTACACAAAAATACCTTTTGGTCATACTCTATGTTGTCCTCAATTTCACATAATTTTTATTATTCGTTTCAGAGATTCAGAGCCGTGTAGATGAAGACACTATCAGGACTCAGCTGATCATTCCTTCGCTCCATCTGGCCGACAGAGGACTCTACACCTGCACTGCTAACAATTTCATCGGCAATTCCTCCATTGGTATTTTACTGGATGTGAAATCTCCGGGAGGCTCTCTGTCTCATTCCTCAGACCTCCCTGCTGCCGTCGCTGAGGAAAATGTTTACATCGATATCCGTATTGCCAAGCAGACAGTGTATGGCATTACAATTGAGTGGCGTGCTGTAACAGACAATCCAGCAGAAACCTGGTTCACCATTCATTTTGGCCGCTATGACACAGTTAAGAAAGAGCAGATATACATCGGACCAGGTATTAACACATACTCTGTCACAGACCTGCTACCAGTCACTAAGTATGAAATCTGCGTTACTCTAAAGAACCAGGCTCCTCGGAACGGCCAGTGCATCGTGTTCGTGACAGGCAGCGATTTCAATGAAATGGAACAGAGAGAAAAGCTCATTCATATTGTCGTCATTGTCCTTGCCATGGTGCTCGCTGTGCCTGCGGGAATGTACGCCTGCACCACCGATGCCAAGTTCAACTGCTTCGAGCGTTGCACGGAAATGTGGAGAAACAGGAGACATGCGGAGAGCTCGCACACGTCTGACGAGAGGCAGGGCACGTTTGACAGTCTCCAAGCTGCCAGTGATGAGGGCCTCTGCAAGGAGTCCAGCAAGGAGCAGAAGGCGCGACGAAGATCTGCTGACAAGATACAGAAAACAAAGAATGAACGAAGACCAACAGCTGAGCTTTACTGACACTTCACACTGAAAGACATCTATAGACTGATTAATACCCATGAAAGGAAAGCCTACATTGTCATCCAGCTTCAGTGGTCAAAAGGAGGAGATCTGAGTAAAGTTAATATGCTTGTAATGGATGCCACAATCTTCAGAAGAGAGTCTCAATTGATCATGAACTCAGGATCAGCTGCTGCTGGACAGGATTTTCAAAACTGGCAAAAACCAAAGGAAGCCATTGAATAAATGCAAAGTCACTGAATCAAACACTTCTCTCCACCTTATTTTGCATCACGGTAAATAACTAGAAGAATAACAAAGTGCAGTTAACTATTTGTGCTGCATACCAGTGTTTATGATTATGATAATAAATGAGCAACCACACATGAGTAGCCACTGTGATTCGGCCGTAGGCTTAGATCTCTGAAAGCGTCTAAACTAATTGTAAAACAGGCGCTGTTTATATATGAATCACATATTTGAGGTGTAAATAAAGACATTCTTGCCTAAAAAACTCTTAAAGTTGCAGTGTATAAATTTTAGCGGGATCTAGTGGTGAGGTTGCGAATTGCAAAATAGAGAAGCTACGGTGGCCGTAGTCTGAGACAGCAGAGAGTAACCAGTAGGGGTGGGACAATATATCGATATGGCGCATCGCCGCAGATGAACAGCGGAGAATCTCTTCAACAAACTGCAGCGCAAACTGCCGCATATGAAAGTGAAAGTAAGTCGCAGACGCGTAACACACAGTTACCTTCATTAAAAGTAATGAGACCTTACCAGTGCCGTTGCCACTCTCTCCTATTGCGGTCTTTGATTTTTAAATTAGCTGATGGTCAACAAAATGCACCTCATATTTGTTGCTTTCGGTGATGTGAACTCCATTAAATCTGCATATAGAGCAGAACCGAAGATCGGATTTATCCATTTTGCAGATAAAGAGAGAAAACCTGCGCTTAACCTTTTCACTGGCATTTTGTTTTCATAGTTAGACAGATATCGTGATGTATCATTATAGGATTGTCTAGCAATATATCGATTATCACAGAATCGCTGAATCGCGATATTATCGTTATCGTATCGTGAGGTACCCTGCGATTCCCACCCCTAGTAGCCAGTCAAGCAAATGCGATCTGTAGAGCAGTTTGTCCGTTTAGGGCTACTGTAGAAACATGCCGGAGTAAAATGGCGACTTAACATGTAAGGGGACCCGCGGTGTATGTAGATAAAAATGGCTCATTCTAAGGTAATAAAAACATAACGGTTCATTATGTAAGGTCTTTATACACCACTGAAAATATAGTTATGCATATTATATTGAATTTCTGTCAATAGATCCTCCTAAAATTTACACATTGCACCTTTAAAACTACATTCTGTGGCACAACAACAGTAGTATTTGTAAAAAATATGGTGGATTTGCTCAACCGGCGCAAGCGGAGTGATAAAAACGGTAAAACAGTTCCAGTGGGGGAATATCGCACAGCTTTTAGCCAATCAGATTACAATTATATTCAGAAGGGAACAGACCTTTTATCATCTCAATGCACATAGAATGCAACTAGTGACAAATAGTAGCATCTAAGTAATGAAGACATTCATAATACAACTGTACATAAAACTGTTCATAATATTGTGGATATTTCTATTCTTTAAGTGAATTATTTTAGGTTGAGGTGCATTTGTATTATTGTTAAATTCGTTGGCATGTTTTAAGTGACAGATTTATTTTAATGCACATGAAACATAGGGATATAAAAGCAGATTATGATTTTTGATGCCTGTTCTATATCATGTAAATCCAACAGCAAACGAAATGCTTATCTTTTAAAATGGACATCCAGCAAGCCCTTTGACAAACATACAATGAAAATTGCACAATGACCGACATAAAGCTGCAATACATTGACCTTCAAATAAATTGATACTGACTTCAATTTGAACTTTATTGAAAGAGTTGCTGTCTTAAGGAATAAATGCTATGAAGATTGTTTTCTATAAATGGTTTTGCTCATAAAGTATTATATTTTCTTCCTTTTAAAAAAATGAGTGATATGTACAATCTTTGTAAGTAAATATATAATTAAAATGTGTTACTGAATTTATACCATGTTTCTGTAGTTGATTTTGAAATATGTATAGAAATGTATTTCACACATGGACCGTGCAATTCAAGGCAGTTAACTTTGCTTGTAAAGATGCCTGGAATAACAAATAATTCTGTTCCACCCTCAGACTGAACGGCTGAATCGTGCCGTTCTGCACTAATCCAGGCTCGTTGACAGTTACGCATTGTGGTGCTGCTAAACCAGGATTAAAACGTACATGACAAATCATGAGTCGTCACACTCGCCACGTCACTAAAGTGCAGTGCAGAGCTCTATGTACGGTATGGTTAGCTATCTGTGTGTGGAACTTTTTGTAAACAATTCTAATGGAAATGCTGCTGGTGCTTAAAGCAAATTGCACAGCTCTCTGTTTATGTCAGTGATAAACTTTGAGTGTTATGACTTTATGTCCAGAGCTCTGTGACCTTAGCCAGCGGGCTCCAAAATAAACTAGTCAAGTCCAAAATAAAATGTACGCATCTTGGTTAGAATGTTCTGTTTTTCTTTTATCCTTGTCCATCAGCGCACTTTGCAAGTTTGTAATCCTCTCTAAAAAACCCAGTAATCCTACTTGCTTCCTACAGAGTATAATTCCATGTCATTTGTGCTTTTACCCCCCAGTGCTGCTTTTACTATCTGAAAACAGACTTTCCTCATCACAGCAGTTTTGTCTCATGTGCAGGGGTGCTTTAAAAAAGAAAGAGCATGATAAAATTGAAAAGAATTCACCTTAAAAACTTACAGTGTGTTTGTGTCTTTGGATATATAAACACCGTGTTTAGAGATTTAGAAAAGCCAGAGAGAGCAAACACATAATTTGTCTTATAAATCTTAATGTGATGACCAAATCTGAACTTGATGTTAAGCCCCAAAAGAACAAGCATGTGCTAAAATAACCAAACCACCTCGGCACGTGGTTCGTTTCTGAAATATTTGAGTTAACTGTCTGTCACATTACTCATAAAATAACATCTGTATTTGAAAAATAAAGCTGGTTTTAAAATCTGTATTTTAAATAAACAGAAAAACGATTTAGGTCACCAACTGCACCATCAGCCCATATGATGAAATGTGGCATTAAAGGAAATAATATTTTTTCTCAATCCTATATTACATAGAAGAAAAAACAACAAACACAAGGCTATAGCAGTTTCATATCACAGGACCACTTCACAAACAAGAATAAATTCTTGCTATACTTAAAATGTCTCCACATGAAACATGACACATTTTAATGAAATGTCCATTTATTTACAAAAGGTTGAATATAAACAGAGATCACATCAATTATTCTACATTTAATACTGAACTGCATGAAAAATGACAATATACATTAAATTGGAAGAAAAAAAAAAAAAGCACAACATGATAATGTATCTGTATGGTTTTCCTCACTGAAGGATAGGAAGCTAAATTTAGCCTACTCAATTGTATAATATTGGATCTGTTTTCAGGTGTCTATCAGAATCATTTACCAAATAAACCAGCAAATGAATGTTTAGAATTTGGCATTGTAAATGTTCAGTCAAGGTCCAAAGACATTGTATGAGACTTAGAATGCATTTCATTCACTCTCAGTTTTGGGGGGAAAAAACAAACTATTGTTCTCTTTTAAAAACCATATAGTGAGCAAAAAGTTGATGATTTTGAAGAAATAAAATTCACTTCAGAGGCATATTTCATTTTCCTTACCACAGTTAAAAAAGACTTTTGTTTAATTTCTTGATGAAAAGTATCCACAGATGGAGAAATGTCAGAGAAGTAAATGTGAACCAATTATTTTCCATCCAGAAGAGGGCAGTACACATTGTCTTAGCATACTGATTAGCAGGGTATTAATTAGTCTTAGCAAGTGACACTTTCCCCCATCTCCACTAGGTTCAACCTGCAATCCCAGCTGAACTCTGCATGCATTCGGTAAGTAGCAGAGTTGTCCTGTTGAGATCTTGTCCTTGCTCAAATCTTGCCTGAAATCTTCACGACAGAGATTAAGCAGAGGGACATGTCTTCTCTCCATTGAACACTGGTATTTCTACAAGCATTTCACCATAATCAGTATCGGTTGGCCATGTTTTTCTGCTCCAGTCTAAGTTTGAGCTCAGAAACCAGTGCTGTGTTGACAGGATTGTCTTTACCCCTTTGAGATCTTCTCTTTGTCTTGGAGGCCACCGAGGCGGAAACCGTAGGTACCGTCCACTCACGGTCACCGCGTCTATAATGACTTGGCAACGGCGGGGGCGTGATGGGGGCATTCGGAGGCGACGGAGGTGCTCGATGATGAGAATATACTTTGACGTTATTGTTACAGTTGACATTGTCTGTTGTAGGGATCTCTCGTTCATCTCTGAACGGTTGCTGGAAGTCGTCTTGTCTTCGGGGTTTACGCTTCCTGCGTATGATGCGACGGGAGGGTAGGATCTTGTTGGACTTGACGTTTCTCACGTATATAATAGTAGAAATCAAGACTGTCACAAAAACCATGATCATAATGACACCACAGATCAAGCCTAGGAAATGCATGGGATTTTCCCTACTTTTCATTAAAAAGGACGTCAAAGGTCCCTTGAGTTGAGTCTGTAAAAGAGCACAAAGAGAAATCAAGTCCATAGGACTCAAGGATGATATACTTTAGGCTTCTCTCTGTTTGGCCAGAGACACATGGTAAAAGTGAGGCAGATAAACAATTCTCAGAGAGGCCAATAGCAGTCAACAAAGTGAAATAGTACTATAGTATACAAGTATAGGTTAGAAAGCACTACTACTTGGGATAAATAGAGCGTGACTGCATGGCAACTTGACAGCTGAGAACAGATTGATAGCAATTGATTTGGTGTTTATTTAAATGAATTTGACCATTTGAAAATGAGTTGAAGATTATATGAATTTAAATGTTACAACAGAGTCTGGTTGCACAGCAAGACAAGATCAGAAGGGTTGAATGGGGCACCCAGAATTAAGACCATGCAGCCTCACTGTCATAATCTCAAAAACATCTACTGCACGATGTAGACTGAATGGAGAAACTGGAGCCTGATCAGTGTAGAACAAAAGCTATTATTTTGAAAAATATATATTTTAACTGTGCTCGTGTACTCTTTTACAGACATTTTACTTGCCTTTAAAGAACAATAAAGTCATTGAAGGAAAAAAAAAATGAAGGAAAAAAAGCTATTGGTGTCATTGGTGTCAAAGTGTCTCATGGTCAGGGCCTCCTAATAATCTTTCTGATCTTGCCCCTTGGCTGGACCCGGGACTTTTTCACAGATTTCCAGAAAATTATGGTGGATATGAAAACGGTCAGACAGATGGCAAGGACTACAATGCTCAAACAAATGCTGAAAACAGTCCAGGGCCGAGTTCTCAGACTCAAGAAGTATGAAATCAATCTGGATTTGATCTGTAAAGCACACAATAACAAAAACTTTTTCTCACAATACAGATAAAATAGTGAGAGTGCAGATTACATTTTCCATGTAAATTTTTTAGCATGCATTGAAGAGATATATTTAAATTCTGGCTTACAAGTGCAATAACATGACTGTCAAAATGCATGAATGAGAAAAAGGGTTTTTGAGTTGTTTTGAATTGTAAAACTAATAAACTTGCTTTCACTTAGGATTCTCATTAAAATAAGCACTAATAAATACCCACTTACCGCTTCTGTGATGTCAATCTTTATCACTGTGGTGGTGCTGAAGGATGGTGAGCCTCTGTCTTTGGCCTGAACAACCACAGACCAGGTACAGTCTTTCTGATTGGTGATATTCTGGACTATGTCCATGGACTTGATGTAAGGCTTCAGCTTTATTTCTCCTGTGTCTGCATCAATGTCAAATATGTTGTCTGGGTCGGCTTTCATAATGGAGTATTCAATGACATTGTTGGGCTCTTCTGCATCTTCATCAATCGCCTACAATCATCAAACACAGTCAACTGACAATTACACAAGTGTTCTATTTGAAGAACAAAATTACAAATAGTCTTTAAAATAGCTGCTAACCTCTATTTTCACTGGTGCACCAATCACCATTGTTTTCTCTAGAGAGTTTTCATTAAACGCTGGTGAATGGTCATTGAGGTCCATAATGGTGACAAAGACTTCTGCAAGGCTGTATTTTCCTTCAGTGTCTTCGGCCTTCACATAGAAGTTATACTTGGATTTGACCTCGGCATCCAGACTGGCCCAGGGCTGAGTGTAGATGATTCCAGAATCAGCCTGAATGAAAAACCTTCATAAAAAAAAAATATAAGACAGGAAATGAGTTCTACTGGGAAAATCAGGATTACACAGGGCTTGTTGTACAGGGAGATGTTAACATGATTTAAAGCTTTGAAAACACACTCTCTCCTTTTGAAAACTGTCATGCATACTTCTTGTTATGATGTCATCAGGATAAAACATCATATCCTTACATACAGTCTACTGCATACACTATCGTTTAAAAGACTGGGGTCATTAAGGTTATTTTAATGTTTTGAAAGAAAAAAATAATAAAAAAAGCTGTTTCCATCGATTTTATTTTAATTCTATTTTAATAAGATATTTATTCATGTGATGGCAAAGCTGAATTTTCAGCAGTCATAAATCCAGTCTTCGGTGTCACATGATCCTTCAGAAATCATTCTAATGCAGTATGTTGATTTGGTTCTCAAGAAACATTTCATATTATTATCAATGTTGAAAACAGTTCAAAAGAACAGCATTTATTTGAAATAGAAATCTTAGAAGTCTTTACTGACACTTTTGATCAATTTAATATGTCCTTGCTGAATAAAAGTATTAATTTCTTTCAAAAAAACAAACAAAACAAAAAATGTGCTGCTTTGTATGACTGGCCCGAAACAACAGCTGTTTGACCTGTTTGTTCAAACCCTGGAAGATGGAGGAGTGTTTGGAAAATCTATCTGGTTATAATTTTATTTATTTTTTATATATAATTCCATTTGGTGCAGATAATGTGCAGAAAAGACACACTGCACCTTTAAGTGGGGCTCTTACATGAAAAGGAGAACAGTCTATTTCCTGCTCAAATCCCATTAGTGGATTAACCAAGATGGAGGGCCTGGTAACTCTTTGTTTGCAATGAAATTTAGTTTTGCAGTTCTAGTACATTGATTCTGTATGGAGAAAAATTGCTGTCATTTGACAAAGTGTGTAGTTCATTAAATATTAATTAAATACTGACAACGATAAAATTTGATGAATGAAACTGTATACAAAAGACAAAAGAATCTAGAGGTGTTGTTGTCAGGTAAATAAATTGAGGCATATGCTGCTATTAACAGGTTGTGTGGTCTGTCTGGCAGAAACAAAACAGAAAAGATCCCATGCTTACTCAGCCTTTCCAATGAGAGAGTTCACACAGCAGGAAAAAGCTTACATTTAACATGCCTGTTCTGCCAACAAGCCATCATTTACACATTCATATGTGTTATATTTATGTCTTTTATGCTCTATAAAATATAACAAGTATGTTACTATCAGAGATCATGAATCTGTCTCTGGGTTTGGGAAGCTTGAGACAGATTTACTGAATTAAGAGCTGAGAACAGTGGGAGGACTGAACTCTGTCCCAAGAAGGCAAGAATATTTCAGCTATTTGAGCACTGCCTTTGGAATCTAATAAAAGAAAAGAAAATTGGATCCACCTTGGTACAGCTAGTCCTGAGGACAGCTAGAAAGCAAGTCTTACAACAACATAGAAAGTTATTGGAAGTTGAATTCTATCTAGCTTTAGTATCTGTAGGTTGTGTGAGATGAATTGAGGTGAGCTCACATCCCTCCTGTTCTCCCATTCACTAAATAATCTGTGTTTTGGTATTAATGATGTTGCATAAGCAACTGTTTTTGTGTGTGTGTGGCTTATTCCAGTTGGCAGGCATTTTGTCAGAAGGATCTGAGACATTAAAAAGACCACACACACTCTGAAAAGGAGGGAAAACAACATTAAATGTGGGGTAGGGTACTCACAGGTCCGCTCCTGAGCCATAGATGGAGTATTTGACCACACCCCAAAGACCAGAATCAGGATCTGTGGCCTGCAGAGAGCATAAGGAGCAAACGTCATCAACTGACATCTGTTCTTATACATAACTGAGATGCCAACATCTATGTAACAGAACAGATGACGTTTTGAGCCAAAAGGCAAAACATTAGGAGCGATGTGGGATTTGTTAATCAGGCTGCATCATTATTTGCCTTGTACTCATGGTTGTAGCATGTCCTTATGTACAAGGTCAAAATCCGGCAGGTCATTTAGCAAATTGTAGTCCAGAAACAGGATAACTCTTATGTGGCGAGCACTTGCTTACACAGGGTGAGGGTTTATCTCAATAGGGTTCAATCTCTCTATCCACTGATGAAGGGCAGAGTGGGACAAGTTTATATCCTGACAGAAATGAGTTTAGCATCGTACCTGCATAATGGTTCGATTTCGAGAATAACTCAGGGGCATAGTCAGGAAAACATTTTATTTTTATACTTCTGTTCCAAAGTCTCTTTTTATACAGTAAAAACAGTAACATTGTGAAATATTATTACTATTTAAATTGCTTTCTATTTTAAAATGTATTCCTGTGATGGTAAAGCTGATTTTTCAGCATCATTAATCCAGTTTTCAGTGTCACATGATGCTTCAGAAATCAAATTGGTGCACAAGTAACATTTTTTATTATTTTTATTATTATCAGTTGAACACCATTGTGCTGCTTAATAATTTTAAAACTGTAATATTGTAATGCATGTTTTCAAGATGCTTTGATGAATAGAAACTTAAAGAATTGCGTTTATTTTAAATACTATTTTTTGTTACATTATAAATGTCTTTACTGTTACTTTTGATAAATCTAATGCATCCTTGATGAATAAAAATATTGATTTCTTAAAAAAAAATATTACTGATCACTCCTTTTGGACAGTAGTGTATTTTATGTCTTAAGATCTTATATTGTTTTTAGATTCACTATGATGTTTGTTCATATAAAATTAAAATAAAAAGTAAAATATTTTGAAATATGCATTATCAGTATCAAAACAAAAAAGATCAGTAAGCATGATCAGTGACAAACAAAGCTGTACCATTTTGTTTGAGTATACTGACACAAAAAAGAGATTGTTTCTGCCACCTGAATGCTATAATAATATGACCACTTCATGATGATATATTTGTCTATTAAAGCACAAATCTGGGGTTTAAGCGTTACACAACTGAATGAAAATGATAGCCATCTGGCAGCTTACCACGTAATAGACTGTTTATCAAGCATTCACATACTGAGCATGATTTGGAATTCTGATCCAACCCCTAAAATGTTATATTTAGATTAATAATGCGTATAATGCGTCTTTTTCCATAAACAGAGCAGAGTCTGGAGAGGATGACACACATGTTAATCTTTTTGTGTTTATAATGTCTAGAGTGTTCTGTACTCACTGTCACAGACACAACAGTGGATCCTCCGGGTGAATTTTCTGGAATCCGGGCGATGTAAAAATCAGAGGAGAATTTTGGAGCGTTGTCATTGGTGTCTAGCAGATGAATGATTATGTCTGCTGTGGCACTGAATCTCTCAGGTGTGTCAATCTCTACAGCGAGGAGCTGGAAACAATGAGCATAACACATTTCTGCAACTGGTAGCATATTACTGATGATAGTAATGTAGGGTCATTCTCAGGCCATTAGTGTCCACATTACTGATAAAATTAACAAAATAATGTGATAGATTTCATTTCAGTTAGCATTTAATGCAAAAGTAAGTGTATTTTTAGAAGCCAATGTAATGTCCATTACACTTTCACAGTATAAAAAAAAGATAATTACTTTTACTGATATGAAAAATTTGTTTGATATTTCTGAGAAAATGGATGATTTGACTCACTTTTTGTTTAAGCCTGTTATTTTCAAACATTGCCGCTCTTTAAAAATGTTCCTGAAAAAACTGGACAATTTCCTGAGAAAGACCCTGCGAAATTCTGTATTTTATTGCACTTTAAATTTAAGTGCAACATCCACTGTTTCCCTGAAACATACATGACTTTTTCATTCAAAATATTCACAAATTTGTTAATTATATCATTATGATATATAACTATATGATATTCTGATTGTCAAATACGTGGAAGTGAATGTGTTTTGTCATTTAAACACCTTTATAACAATCATGTTAGTTGATCTATAACAAGCGATGGGCGCCGCCATGTTAGTTTGCACCACAATTCAGAGACTTGCATCTGTCGAATTTACATCATGTAAATTCATCCATTTCGAAATACATAAAAGTAAGTGGAAATGAATAAATCATTGAATAGTTGTGATATATAAAAAGCACTGAGTGCATCCATCTCTGGCTCAGTGCCAGCCAAAGTGCGAAAGCAGTTTGAATTTATCAGTGACGCACTAATCACACCGGTGTTATCGTACGCAATAAAAATTGTTAAAATCAATCGCGGTTCGGGGGTGGAGGGGGGACAAATTGAAACTGAGGGGGCACAAATCAGATCTTTTGCCCCCTCATGGCACTGGCCCTGATGACTATATAACATATGCAACAAATTTGTTGGATCATTATTTGTCCATATATTCAGGATTGAGCACATACTGTATAATATACTTTTCTTAAACAGTTCCCATAAATATTTATTTACCTTAAATGTCAGGAATTGTGATTTCTCAAAATCCATTGCAGCAGAATCCTCCACAAGGACGGTGACTTGGGCTTCATTCAGAACGGTTTGAGGGACCACTCGTAACATGCGGCCTGGGCCCACCAATCTGAGGTGGAATTTTGCATTTGATCCCTGAGAACAAACATATAGTATAAACACATTTTGTAACACAAAACTTTCATGTAGAGCCAATATAGAGAACTATCAAATACATAGAAATGGAATAAGTTAAAGACATTTTAAATGGATGGCAAACAATAATTGTTGGACGATGGTTATGCTCATCCATGTGATCTTTTTTGTGTTATGAATTCTGCATATCAATGTGACTAAATACTGAATAACTAAAAATATAATTATTGCGTAATATGACAACAGCTTGAAAGGGACCACCTGCTTGTTTGGGTGCTTTTCTGTCATTTATGTAACATAGATAATAATGTTCTACAATAACTGAACAGTGCTCATAGAAAACATGGAAGTAATACATTAAACTAATGGTGTCTTATCTTGTTGATTTTTAAATAATGGTTGAGCTGCACTACAAAACTACTGTAACACTCAATCGGCTTATATTAAATTCTCTTAAAATGAAGAACAGATAGCCAGAATTTCTTTCTAATGTCTAAATAAATCTGCATGCAGTAATTTTAGCTATGACAAGCCTTTTAGCTATTTTAGTAATAGCTAAAAGGCTTGTCCTTTTAGTAATTTTAGCTATGACAAGTAACCTGCTGCTGAAACAAATGGTACCCACCTGGTCGGAGTCATTGACTGTGATTTTCAAGCCCCTCAGGAACTCTCCCTCTGGAGGATGCTCATACATAGTTAACTCGAACACATTCTGTGGTCCATTCTCTCCAAAGAATGTGGGTGGATGGTTGTTCAGATCTACGACCTTAATAGTCACTGTGGTGACTGCAAAGTCCAAACGTTTTCCTTCTGGACTAACCTCCGAAGCCTGAGAAAGGAAGAAATCACTGATTATAATACAACTAAATACATTATTTGTTGCATTAATTGGCTTGAATTACTCTAGTAATGAGGACGCGCATGTTTAAAAGAGATGTAACTAAATAGCATGGACAGAGATAGATTTTAGTAATTGGCTTATTCCTGAAATTGGCTTAAGCTCTGTCTCAAGTCAGAGATCAGAGTGAAGCATTGTCCAGTAACTTGATATAGAATAGAATAGAATAGAATAGAATAGAATAGAAATGGAAATAGAGTTTAAAAAAGGATTTTAACCTTGACTTTAATATTAAAGACTTCTCTCCTCAGGTCTGCTGGGTACACCTTCAGAGTGATACATCCACTGGTTTTATTGATGGCAAAAACCCCATCTGCTCCTGAATATATTGGTTGGAAATTTGTTAAGTGAAACGTCATAATGAAATTCATTTTCATAAAAAGATGTGCAAAATAAATGCATTTCCATTTTAACCAATAATACTTACCAGAGTCTATTGAATACATGATTGGATTTGGATTATCCATGTCTCCATCTTTGGCAAAAACTGTAAATATCTCAGATCCCTGTAAAAAAGATCCCTGTAATTAGATCTTAGACAATGAGCAGTAAAGTTTGCAGTTTTGCACAATTAATTAATTTAATAATTGATGATCTTTACAACGGAACACAATCAACTCTGAACTGACTTTAGCTGAACAATTACACTTTTTTCTTTTTAGAGCTGCTTTATAGCCAAATTGAAATATGTTTGCATTTTTGAATCATTATTTTCCTGTTTATCACTATAAAGTTGCTTTGAAACAATCTGTATTGTATAAATCTCTATAAAAAATAAAGGTGACAACACAGTTTGTCAAAGTATTTTCATTTTTGGTAAAAACTGAATCTGAGAAAGCTGTTGCATTTTTTCAAAAAGCAATAGGGTAACATTAGCAGATAAAGTAAGGAGAATATATTTGAATGTATTTTAGAAAACTACATTGAACTGTAATTTTTCCTTGATATTTGATAGGGGATCTGCTATCTTGTCTTGAGAGCATGTGTACAGAAGCTCAGTACAGTCTTTTCCAGCTGATTTAAGCTGCATGCAGCTCAGACAGAATGAGACATCTGTGCTGTTGTTTTAGCAGGTTCAAACTGTAACGTCTACCATAGGGCATTATTATTTATTTTTTGAAAGAAATGAATACTTTTATTTTATAAGAATTAAATTGATCAAACGTGACAGTGAAGACATTTATAATGTTAAAAAAGATTTCTATTTGAAATGAATTCTGTTCAAAAAATGTAGCACATTTTGCACAAAAATATTAAGCAGCACAAGATATGTTCAAATCAAATCAACATATTAGAATACTCTATGTAACATTTTAAAATATATTAAAATAGAAAACAGTGATTTTAAATTGTAATAATAATATTTCACAATATTCCAGTTTTTACTGTATTGTGATCAAATAAATGCAGTCTTGGTGAGCATAAGAGACTTCTGTCAAAAACATTAAAAAATATTACTGACCCCAAACTTTAGTGTGTCTATAAATGATTATTTATTTATAAGCGGTCACTTTCATTATAAATGACACATACTATAAATGACACATCAGTTAACGTTTAGACCTGAGTAGATGATAGACTTTAATTGCTTTTAATCACAATAGTCCTGTAGAGTGTTCATAAGAAATCTTGGTGTAGTCTTACGATGGATACTCACAGGTGAAGAGACTTCATAGACATAACCAAAGTAAGGAGTTCCAACAAACACAGGAGGCGTGTCTTGAATGTCAATCACATTTATCGTCAAAGTGGCTGATGATGACATCACTTGTTGCTTGCCCTTGTAAGTGCCACCTCCATCCTGAAAACAAAAGTTAGTGTTACTTCATATTTCATTATAATGCAAGAAATAATAATAGCCAAAGGATTCAAATGATGATTGGTAGAGCAGATAAAGGCTGTAAATGGAAGAATTAAACTTGAACTGGTAAAACAAGGAGAACAAAACCACTCCCTCTCACCTTTGCCACCACAGTGATGAAATGTGTGCGGGATTTCTCATAATCAAGGGCTTCGCCTGGTTTTATCCTCAGCACGCCACTATGGTGGTCGATGGCAAACTTTGTGCTCGGTTCACTGCTCTGGATTTAAGAACAAACACAGAGATTCTAATGTAACTCTATATGGATTTCCATATGTCTATAAGTTTGTGAATAGTATGAAGCAAGGGGTGAAATATCCATACTGTGTTGTAATGGGAAATATAAAAACTCATCTGTCCAGACTGAAGCAGTCTACTGTGGCAGTAATTTATCTGGAACCATACAGCAAGCCTGTGCTGTAAATCACATTTAAAGGGGTCATTTGATGCTTTTTAATGTTTTCCTTTTCCTTTAGTGTGTAATGTATCTGTTTTTGCATATATAAGATCTGTTCGATCGGAACCTCGATTGAAGTCCAGATATTATTTCCTCAAACATCTATGTCACAATGTGAAATATTAGCATAATGCCCGCCCAAAGGCATACGCAAAGACAGAAGACGAGATCATCATGTCGCGGAGACGCTGTGTTTGGATGCAAAAGCAAAACCCCTTTTGCTTTCAGAGGTTAATCAGAGGATACGATTTATTTATAAAGCTTGTGCACAGTGCATTTTACAGACAGCTTCCTGAACCTAGAAGAGCACTCGATTATACTTACCACTGTGAAATGTTCTGCTCAAGACATGCTCAAAGTTTGTTACGACTGATCGGCTTGATCATCCGCATTTTCAAAATTTTGACTCGGGTTCGAACTGATACGGTAAAAAACCAACAATATTATTATTATTAACTGTTAATTATTATTATTAACTTATTATTACAAATGCTTTAGAAGCCTTAAAAAGCTGAAGTTCACGATTATGGTAAGGGACGTTACATTTCAGACACACGCTTGAGGTGTTTGTACAATCACAATGCACTGGGTCTGCTGTCCAATCAGAGCACAGAAGGAGGGGCTGTGTAGAAATCAGCACGTTTCAGACAGACTGGAAATAGAGGTACTGTACAGTATGTGTTTTTTGAACATTAAAGCATGTTAACCTATTCTATTACACCCAATAAACAAAATAATGAACTTTCAAATAGCATCATATGATCCCTTTAAATGCAATTTCAAATGTGCTTATAGATTTATTTCAATTATGATCAGCTTATATGGATATTCTATCAAAGGCCTTGCAGTAATCAACAAAAGGGTGAAAACAGAGGGAAAAGTAATCCTGTACTTTCATTTGACCTTGAGTTCATGTTTGATCTTTCAGCTGGATGCCACATGTTACCTGGAGGAAGTAAGTGACTGATCCCCCTGAGCCGGCATCTCTGTCCACTGCCTGCACTTTGTAGATGCTGCTCCCAGATGTAGTGTTCTGTGCAAACACACATATACAGTTTTCAAACAAGCCTGTTTATACAGATCACGTTCAAATCCAAATCATTTTGCTGGCCATTTTCCAAAACATATTCTATTGGAACCTAAATGATTAAGTAAAGAATAATTAAATACAGATTTTCTGAGACAAGATTCCTCACCTCTGGCACATCTACGATGGAAGGCATGTTCTGAAACTGTGGTCTCTCATCATTGGCATCCATGACAATAACCGAAACCTTTTCAACTACCTAACACGACACCAGAGCATTAGAAAAAAAAAAATTACCGCAAAACTCACCACATACACTGGATAAGACTCATAAATCAACAATACTTACTTTATTAAGGCCATCTGAGATACTGACAAAGACTTCAATCTCATCTTGTTCCTGTGATAATAAACAGATGGAGGTCACTATAATGTTCTCAGCACATGTAAAACTTGTTATGTGTTTTGAAATGTACCTCTCTGTCAAGTTCTTCTATTAGAGTTACTGCTCCAGATTTGGGATGAACACGAAAATATTCTTTGTGTCCGGGTTCAAAGGTCATTCCATACTTTACTGGCTGGCCTTCGGGGTCAGTTCCATTAAGAACGTATATCTGTGTTCCTGTAATGCACAGTTGTAAGCAGTTATTTCTGTTCAAGTCAAGTTGAATTAATGTCAAAATGACATCTAAAGCAATGCGTGGCTTAAAAAGACTTAAAATGGTTTAAAATAAGACAAAACATGCATTAATATTAGTTGAAACAATTAAAAATCAAATATTTCTTATTTTAATTCAACGCCTCAATTGTTTTTGTTTTTCTTCTTTGAGGAACCAAGGTTCCCACTGTCTTGAAAAACCTGGATATATGAGAAAGACTATTTTAAAAGTGTCCAGAAAAGACTCCATGGGCATTTTTTAATATGAATATACATTTTTCTCATTATGCCAAGCTAAATCGCAAACAACTGGAAAAGTCATGGGGCCTTCCATTATTTTTTTAAATAATGTAAACAGTCCATTTGAAACAGTATAATATGCCAATTTATGATCTCTAGCCTACTTTCAGTAATATACCACAATACTAGTAATATAGTAATATAACACAACGACAAGGGTCAAAGGGCAAAATCGCCAACCCTGTGCCAAGCTCAAGACACTTGGTGTTTGGAAAACAGCAGTGGCAATGTTAATACTGTTTACACCAAGACAGAGGAGACATTAAACTGTCTTCTAATCAGACGGTACAAAAGTTTTACCTTACCTTTTGGCGTATCCTCTGGGAGATTGAACATTGCCATATTACCGTTGTTACTGTTGGGCCCATTATCATAGAAATAGGGTGCGTAGTCAATCTGTGCTATAAACAACAATAATCAGATTAACATACCTCAATTAACAGTGTAACGTAACCAGACTTATGAGGACAAGTACAACAACTGTACCTATCTCAATATTTGCCATTTTACTGACATCAGGTTGATCACACACTGCATAATGTAATAACACTAATGACTCTCTCTATCCACTTGTCTGGGATTACAGGAGGTGCCTTACGTCATAAATGCCTCAACATCCCCTGCTTTACCAAATCTATTTCACTATATAAATTCATTTATGAAATGAATTTATATCTAAATTTAGATTTAGATGTAGTTTTCTTTCAGGCAAGTCTGTATTTGCTCACCTCCTACTGTCAAGCAGGAATAGAGGTGATGCAAATGAAGGAGAAACATCAAAGAAGTACATAACAGTGGTCAAGATTATACATATCAGTCAACAGAATAACATAATCAAATAAAGGAATATTTAATCGCCTGAGCCACATCCGGATTCAAAGGTTTCCATGAATACATACCAAAGCAGAAATGTGCTAGTAGAAGAAATGATGAAAACTGTATTTCCATAGCATTCTTCATCCTAATAAAGCAAAGCATTTACAGCAGACAGCGCACTAGTGAAGAGAGCTACGGAGGAGTTCTTCTAAGGGTGTTTATTTCAGATTGAGTAGAGCTAAGACAGGTGCTAAGAGCCTAATCCCATGACACGCCTTAACCCTGGGCCCATTTTTAGAAGCCCATCTTTGCAGCATGGCAACTAATGGCCACTAGAGGGCTTCATGAGTAGCACACCTGACCTGATATGACAGGTTCGAGACCATCTTCTTAAATGTAGTACTAATGAAATGCCAAATTTAGATTGCTGGATCTTGGTCTCAAAGGAACCACTTAATACTGAATGAAATATATGAAAAGAGTCACCTGATTTTAAACAAAACAGAAAGCATGAATTGGATTTAAATTGGAGTCATTTACATGTTGATGTCACATTTAAAATGTAAAGTTATGTAATCTAATACTCATCATCAGCATTAGCAAAAGCCTCCATCTCACTATATCTCATGCTTTTTAACACTAAATTATGCTTCAAATAAGTTAAAGTTCAACGCTAAAAAAATCTTTTACAATCACGTTTCTTTTTTTCCTCCAGGTCAAGAGTTAATGTGGATTATTTAGTAGAAAACATAAAAAAAAAAAACATTTATATGCATAAATATAGTGTTCATTGTTATGAATTTAAGTCAGTTAGGTATGGGTGAAAGTGGCTTTGATATCATTAACTTGAATCACAAAGCAAGTTCTAATAATGTTTCAGAATCCAGTTGCCATATAGAACTGTTTTCGTATTATTTTTTGCTCAGATGAGCAGCTGTGTGGATCACAAAACGAAACACCTGCCAATTTACCTTCATCTACATTTGTGAGTGTGGCTTTGCTTTCAGGATTAATTTGTTTGGAGCAGGCAGATGGCAGGCAAGCAGATTAACCTACAATAATCCTTCATCATCATCATGTAGTGTTCAGGGCCAGTCTACAGGGACACACAAACCAGAAGCATCTCTGCATGTGCACCACGAAAAGACTGGAATCTGGGCAGATCTGAACATACCTATTACCTTAATATGACCATGAAAATGTTGCCTTGATAATGCTTATGATTACCAGATTTGTTGCAATGCTCTTGCTTTGTCTACATAATGAAATTACAAATAATTATGATAATTTTGATATATAACATAAAAAGGAAACTCTTCTCATTTCCGTTTAGTTTTTTCAATCAGAGAGAGAGAGAGAGAAAACACAAACAAACAGAAAAGTAGGTCAAAATCCAGTTTATTGTAAGATTAACCCTGGAAATGTATTGTATATTGCGATCATGTGCGTCAGTCATACATCAGCAGTGTGGATTATGTGACAGAATAGAAACCTTGAATGACAGGCAGATTTGCCACTTATGCAAAATATGATCATAAATGTGTTTCTGACGTGACTATAAAAGGTCTTAGATATCGCTTTTTTTTTGTGATTATCCTGGCATGGTCTAAAATGGGACATGCACATGAAAAAAAGAAAGAAAGAAAAAGTTCACAATGGAAAGAAACCTCAAATGACATCCAGGGTCTGCTATAGTGATTTTAAATGATAGCAGTGATATTTTATACAAAATAGACAGAAAATCATAATTACTAGTAAATATAATGTAAACAACTCGAAATTTATTAATGAATCAATTTCAGCATTTCAGAATGCATGTGCAAATCATATGTGCAATGACAAGGTCACTGGGGACATCTAAACTGGGATCACTGGGACAGATTAGCTATTTCATCAGAATCCCAGGTTCAATACTAATAACTACTAAAAATGTAAAGATCTGAAATCTTCAATCCACATGTTTGAATGTTACATCTTGGATTACAAATAAGCTTTGGACTGGATGCAAAGTCTGGGACATCAACATATTTGGGTCATTTTAATCTTCTCACAAACTTCATTTGAAAATATATTCTGTATTATAGCTCAGAGTTTAAGCTTTTACATGGTCAGCCAACCTAATCATTTTCTCCCATGTTTCCCCTAAGTTATTATAGAGATGAAAAAGTTGCAAACACACACTGCAGAAAGAAAAATAACTATAAACCTCATTTACAGCGTTTAAATAAGACAAGAAACAGTGCCTCAAATACACAGCTCGGCACTTTTATAGTGGTTCGATAAAACTCAGCTTGGCAGTACGTATAGCTTTTGGAATCAGTATATGTATGATATGCTTATAAGCTATACAACTGCAGTATACAATTGGGCCATTCAACAACAAAAGCGCTAAGAATGTGATTAGTCATTGTAGTTAATTGAAAAATGTTGTCAGTAAAACTGTATATCACCGCCCCCACGTGGTTACATGACGTTATTGCTGAACGTTTCGAGCCTCTCCTCGTGGTACTACAGGATATTTCAAGAGTCTATACTTCATTGATCCATGAGGGGTCATTCGGTGCAAAATCAGAAGCACATCAAACGCGAAAAGTCAAAAACAAAAGTGCACGAAAAAAGAGCACTGCTATAAATACATAGTCTACACTAAAACTGATAACTGATTGCCAGCACTGTCATCTAAATAAATAACTATAGAAAGACGCGTCTTACACTGTTTAAAAAAGATCCCATAGTAATTAGTTATGATTTACAGTTTAACAATAACTTTTGGCAGGAACCATGTTACAAATACATTTTTAAAGGGAAACTAAGATGCGTCGTAATTCAAACAGTTGTTTCGACCCATTATTCATTCACTGAGTGTACGGGTTCAGGTCTCCGTAAATTACCGCAGCGTGTTTTATCCCAGCCCCAGCGACTCCCCACTGCAAAAGGGGGGTGAAGGAATCCACGTAGGAGCGTCCCAGGGCCCTCCTCAAACAGAAAAGCCCTTGTGAACACTCACACTGGGGGTTCTTATTTGACCACGTGACCGTGTATCCAAGGATAGCCCAAACTTTGAGACCGCCGAGTAATGGACACGTTTTCCAGCATGCTGCACCCGAGAAAAAAGCAAATGGAAATACGTTAATAAAAGACATTTCTTCAATGTCGAGAGAGTCTGGAAATGATTTTGGGACCCTTCAACTTATGAGTTCCTTGGAATTCCAAGTTGGAAGTTCATTTTCATTGAATGATCTCCTTTTGTTCGTGGAAATGCGATGATATGGGTATGAAGTACGGCTTATAAATCACATATTAACTTTTTATTAGTGTTTTCACTCACGTAGATAAGTGCAGTAGCCTACCTATTTTGGAGTCTTCACATAGCCCACGCACAGGAACAATGTGTACCAGACGCGATCATTCAGGATGCTCCAGATGAACCACTGAAGACTCGTTCAGTCAGTGAGGTAATTTTTTAAAATGTTTTAATTCTTTTATTTTTTTCAGTCCAGCTGCTATCAGTCCAGTAATGTGGATTTATTTTACCACAGTCGTTCTGTATTAACTTTTACAACTATCTATCTTATTCTTCTCGCAAGAATTGTAGCTTAAATGACTCTGATAGTCGAGTTAATTTAAGGATTTTGTAATTTCATAAAGTATCACAGGAAATCACAGCTTGATATACTGTAAAACTGATGTGGACCAATTTTTAAAACCTAAAATATTAAAAATCTACATATTTCTTGAAAACAAAACATTTAAAAAAAAAAAAAAAAGTCACGTGACATCTTTGTTTACATCCATTTAAGTTTCTACTTCATTTTATGAGTTTTTACATATTTATTTTCATTAAAATTTTCAAATTCAAAGTGGTTGAGAGAGTAAGGAACTTATTGCTGCCGACTGTGACTTTGACACCACTTTGAATTGATATAAACATTTAAGGCAGCAATTAAAATATAAGTTTTATATTTAGTTTGTTCTTTACAATGCAACAATCATGTTACTATACTGTATATTATTTAATAGTTAGATTGCTGTCATCATGCTCAATCTTCTTAGTCCACAATGATTACCTCAAAACAGCAAGTGAAAGAAAGGCGTGTGTGAGAAAGAAGCCATTTGGTGCCACGTCTCTTTAAGGTTTACATTTTGTGATATATCCATGACAAATGCACCCCCTGTTCCCGTTCCCCTCCTCCACCGCTGCTACAGCTGCAACTTGTGGGCCCAGGCAGCACAAGTGAGCCTGTCACTGGTGATAGTGGATTTATCTCATATAGAAGAACTCCAGCTAAACACTGCCTATCTCCCAGAAGGCGCTATCACGCACTGCTGAACCGCAAAGCGCTCAGTAATGAAACAAGACAAAAACACAAGGATGAAACATGCTCCCTGGCCCCAGACTGCACACACCTCTCTGATACCCATGCTAACTCACTTCCTGTGTCATGTTTTCTGACAGAAAATGACACTAGATTATATCCATGTAATACTCCTGGATAAAAACTGGTGCTATCCCAAAGGTTTAAAATGATTGACCATATGTCACAGACCAGTCTGAATACATTAGATGCACTGTATTTTATTTTAAAAAGCTACTGATGTGGATCTTCCATCTCTAGGGAAAAAATAAAGTAGTTTTACACAAAGAAAATTAAAACAAAATACTGCTAAAGTGAGTCTATTTTATTCAAACACATCTATAAGGCTGTAAGAGAAGCCATTAATGCAATTTGTATGGGAATGATGAACAGAGTGATGTCCATTTCTGCTTGAGCAGATCATCAGATTTGTCAAATGCTCCAGTGGTTTTTGAATATGTAAAGATCTCAGCTCAACCGCCGTGCCTGACAGTTTGACGGCTATGGCATAATAAGCTCACATAATTGGTTTATATTTACTTAGACTGCACACTATCATTCCTTGACGGCTCGAAAATTGTGTCATATCCTAAATGCTACTCTTTGTGCAGACAAATTGCATGGCATTTACCTATGACAGTTTTCCCACTGGTACACGTCTTACTTCACGACTGCAATATTACACTGTCTCTCCTGTTTTTTTTAGCATAGTTTAGGAAAATGTCACATTCATAAAAGCCGCTGTCTGGCAGAGGTCTGGTCGGTTTATTTGCACAGATGTATTCTTGATATGGTCCAGATTAACCCCTGTCAAATGGTGTTGTTTGCCTTGCCGTGAAGGTAACACATAGCATTGCTGCTGGTAAACAACAGTCCTGAACAGAGCAGCTGCAGGTTATGGCAGCTCACCTACTCAAAGCTAGTCGGAGGGGTTATCTGGGGTCAAACATGCCCTAAAGCTGCTGGTTTTATTGCAACGTAACAGCCTAATTTATTTAGTGGTGTAATGGTGTCGTTCCTTTACCATTTCCCTTCAGCTTTTATACTCAGTACAAATAAAGAGTCTGTTATATATTCATTAATACTTTCATTAGAACTGTCATAAAGCAAATTTAAACCTATGTATTCAAATCTCTAACTATTTCCGTTTTAAATCTAAAATGGAAAAGAATAAGAATAAGAAAGAATAAGACTAAATCCTTGTCACCTCCATAAAAAGGTTTATTTAAACAGGTAAAGCAAAACTACCCCCACAACACGCAGTACAGTGAACAAATGGCTTGTGGAATTCAGAGGTCCTGAACCCTTGGTGAAAGGGAAGCTGAGAAATTCAGTGTAGCTACAGTCAGCTTTCCTAAGATGGATGGAAAAGCACATTGATTAAATGCTATACAACAACAGATCATTTAAACCATCTGCAGAGGACACTCGCCATATTGTTTACTCAGAAAAAAGAAAATGGTTCATTGTCAAAAAAAAAAAAAAAAAAACAATAAAAAAAATTCAAAAATAAATCCACATCTGGCTTCCAAGATTTAATAAATGCATTTTAGTCTTGCTGCAATAGGAAGTGTCATTTCCTTTTGACTGTGGGTTGCCTTGAGGCAAAACCAAAGCTACTGAGTTTATTTTATGATTTAGCTTCCTGTTTGCTCCTTAGAGTTTTGATGTGAAGCTTGTGGATCACTCCATTCTCATTCAGATAGATTACCTTTTCATAACAATAAATGCTGTTATTTTAAACTTTCTATTCATCAAGTCCTGGAAAAAAATGTATCACAGTCTTCACAAAAATATTAAGCAGCACAACTGTTTTCAACATTGATAATAATAAATGTTTCATATTAGAATGAAGAATTAGCAGCAAATCAGCATATTAGAATGATTTCTGAAGAATCATGTGACACTGAAGACTGGAGTAATGATGCTGAAAATTCAGCTTTGCCATCACAGAAATAAATTACATTTTAAAATGTATTAAAAAACAGTAATTTTAAATTGTAATAATATTTCACAGATTAGTTTTTACATTGTTGTTTTTTTTTAACAGGGCAGTCCTGGTGAGCACAAGAGATTATTATTATTTTAAAAACATTTAAAAAAAAACTAACTGATCCAAACCTTTTGAACAACGGTTTTAATACTAATATTTATGCATAAAAAAAAAAAAATGCTAAAGAAGTACTACTTTTTGATGATTCATGGTGATCCACAGTAAGCAGTAACTAAAGAGAGACATTGTATTCTGTGGAACTCCTCATCATCTCTCATCATTACACATTAGTGGAATTACTGGACAGGTGATGACAGTGCAGGCTGCTTGTTTGGGAACAAAGCTGAAATTGTCTGTCTCCTGTGCCAAACGGTATAAATCTGTCACCGCTTGAAATCAATACCTAGAGCTGGTGTGTTAGTGAGTTTTATGTCTGTGTGGAATTGGTGCCAAAACTCTTGTCTTGATTTTGTTTATTGCAGATGAATTGTAGACCCAGGTTGTGACATGAGATGAACCCAAAACAGTTGGCAGCAGCGACTATTTAGCAGTCTGTGGAGGCATTTCCTAAACAGAAGTTAATTTGAGAATGAGGAACAAGTATGCAGTCATCATTATCTGCATTGTGGCACTTGTCATCATTGAAAAAGAAAACAACATTATTTCAAGGTGAGAATGTGAGATAAATTTTATATATAATATATTTATTTTTATTCATTTTAAAATGTATAATATTGTAATATTCGCAGGGTCTCAGACAAGCTAACACTCCGACGAAGCCCACTGACGCCGGAGCCTCCAGTGCCCTACGATGCTCTGGTAGTAATGGAGGACAACAGTTCCTATCCAGAGGACATTTACTCTGAGAATGGCACTCAGGCAGGTCGAAAGCACATCCTCTTGATGGCCACCACTCGTACAGGATCTTCTTTCGTGGGCGAGTTCTTCAACCAACAGGGTGGCAACATGTTTTACCTATTTGAGCCACTCTGGCACGTGGAGAGGATGCTATCGATTGGCACGAGTGGCACAAATGCCAGCACTTCTGTTTGGGTGTACAGGGATGTCCTGCAGCATCTCTTCTTGTGTAACTTCTCCATGTTGGAGCGCTTCATTAGCCCTCCTCCACGGGACCACGTCACCCCTGCCCTGTTCCGCAGAGAGTCCAGTATGGCCTTGTGTGAGGAGCAAGTCTGCACTCCGGTTGTAAAAGACATTTTTGAGAGGTACCGCTGCAAGACAAGGCGTTGCGGACCACTCAATCTGACCTTGGCGTCTGAGGCCTGCCTAGGAAAACAGCACAGGGTGATCAAAACAGTGAGGGTCCGGCAGCTAGACACACTTCGTTCTCTAGTAGACGACCCTCGGTTGGATATCAAATTCATACAGTTGGTGAGAGACCCTCGAGCCATCCTGGCATCAAGGATGGTGGCCTTTGCCGGTAAGTACCACAACTGGAAAAGTTGGGCTGTGAATGGGGACGTGCCTATAGAGGATGAGGAGGTCAAACGTCTCGAAGGAAACTGTAACAACATCCGCATCTCTGCTGAGTTGGGCTTAAGTCAGCCTAAATGGCTGAAAAACCGTTATATGTTAGTACGTTACGAGGATATCGCCAGGTACCCCATGCAGAAAGCAGCAGAAATGTACAATTTCACAGGGATTCCGATGACGACACAAGCACGGGACTGGATCCTGAGGAACACGCATGCATCAACGGAGGCAAGTGGCGTGTATTCCACCCAAAAAAACTCATCAGAACAGGTGGAGAAATGGCGGCGTAGTATACCATTCAAACTGGCCCAAGTTGTACAGAAAGTCTGTGGACCGACCATGAAACTCTTTGGGTATAGGTTTGTAGACAGTGAACAGAAACTATTAAACAAATCTTTTAGTTTGCTTGAAGAAAAACATTTTATTTAGTCATAGATTATTTCCTTGATGCATTAAGGAAAACCAAGCGTGAAATGTGACGAGGTTTTCTTTTTATACTGTATGTGGACTAAAAAATATTCATAGAAGAGACACACTGGCACACTGTGACACACTGGGACATTGCTTACACTGAGGTACTTGTGGTACTTTGCTTAAACTGAGTCATCACCTGACTTATTTGAACAAATACCCTCTTGGAAAAGCTAACTGAGATTATTGATTTTAGATGTCTCCATTTGAAAAACAAAGTTTGATGAGGACAAAAAATATCCATACTCATAAGATGAGACATGATCTGCCTGTGAATGTGTGTATATTTGTGTGTCTGGAAACAACATTTCCTTTTTTTCTGAAAAGAAACTAAAGGATCTTTATTTCACAAAAAGGGAAGCAAGTGGATCTTACATCTTATTTATGTGTCGTCATCATTTTAAATTGCTTGTTGACATTAAAGCCCAAATTTGGCTTTGTCAAAACTGGTCATCTCATTATTGCAGGATGTAAAAAATTCCAAATGTATCTGGATATTACCAGATATTAACTGAGAAAAAACGTCCTCTGTGTGAAGAGACAGTCAATATAAAGCAGCTTTTGACAGCCAGCTGTGATCCTGGAGCACAACAGTGGCATTATTCACTCAAAAAAAAGAAAAAAAGAAAGAAAAAAAAAAAAAAAAGCAGGTTTTAGCAGAATAGGCCGTTGTCCATGCAGTTGACATTTAATTAATTAATTTTTTTTTTTTTTTTTGGTACTATTTTTAATATTTTAAAAATAAAACAAAAATAGAATATGAAGAGTAAAGGTTAGAAATTCTAGTGCCAACAGCAAAATACTAAGGAGAACCAAAATATTCCAAGAGCATTTGTTCTTTGGCCATACAGGCATAGTAAACAAGTGAAAATGCAGAAAATGAATTCATAACCATTTTCTTTAGGAACAACACTTGAGTCATTGAGTCTTGAGTATGAATTAAAGCTAGAATTGGAAAAGCATAGCATTCTTAAAATAGTTCATTGCCATTTAGTTTCAACTAAAGCCAAAAGCTATTTCAAACATCACATACGTTTTATTGGTAACACTGTACAATAAGGTTTCATTAGTTAACATATTTTTTTATTTGTAGGACATAATAAGACAAAATATAGGAGGACAACACTGTAAATACAAAACAAACCTAACACCAAACAAGAAGAGAAAACAAATACACAAGAAAGTATAGGTTTTTTGAGTGATTATGTGAAGTGTAGGTGCATTTGTTTTGTATATATCTTAATATATATGTAAAGCAGAGTGTTTGAAGAACGAGAGAGAGAAGAAAGAAGAGGCGAGAGAAAGAAGAGGGGAATAAATAAATAATACATCTAAGAGGTATTAATAATAATAAAGGGGTAGGGGGCTGGTATGGCTGACTCAGTCAGGACACAGTATTTCGATGTAGACTGAGACTGATATATGTATTTGGATTTGGTTTGTGGTTCGCCCTCTTACCCTCCCGGGGAGAGCTGGCCCATTACACAGTCTCCTTCAAAACTTCTCCCAAACCCTGAGGGGTTATTAGGGGGTTAGTCTGTAGTTAACTACTTTAGTTAACATGAACTAAAAAGGAACAATACTTCTACAGCATTTATTAATATTAGTTAATGTTAATTTCAACATTTACTAATACATTACATCAAAAGTTTGTCAGCATTAGTTAATGCACTGTGAACTAACATGAACAAACAATGAAGGACGGTATTTTATATAACTAACACTAACAAAGATTAAATAATTGGAGTAACAAATGTATTGCTCATTGTTAGTTCATGTTAGGTAATACATTAACTAATTTTAACAAATAAGAACTTACTGTAAAGTGTTACCATTTTATTTCTATAATGACCATTTGTGAATTATTGTTAGGAAACATATGTAGTCTTACATATGACAGCATGACAAAAATACGAACCAAATGGACATTGGACATTCTTAAAATATTAGTAAGAGCTTGGAAACAGTGATGTTTTCTCTGCACACATAACTCTTATCTTAACACATTTACTGAGAACCAAATATCCACATCACCCTTAAACTATTTCCTGACCTTTCCTGGCCATGGAAAGCTAGTGTAAGCCAAAGCTTAGATGTCTGCATTAGTAATGCAGTAGTTCTTTGAAAAGAGGTACAGTAGTATCTTTATGCTCTAAGCTGCATTTATACTGAAAGTAAACAGCACATCATGCAGAATACAAATTCATACATTGTTGTTAACAGATATAAATAAATAAATAAATAAAAATAAAATAAAATATAAAAATAAGCCCACCAAAACACAAATTCGTCATAATTGTAGCAGAATGCCCACTAGGTTAATTGTAATGCTGCTGCTATCTGTGTGCAACAATAAATAATTTAAGATCTGTTATTGCAGTCACAGTAGTATAAGATAAATGTGCATTCAAGAGTCTAGCATCTGTTAAACAACGAGAGAGAGAGAGCAGAGTGTCTGTCTACACACTGGTATTTCACAAAGTATGGGTTTACTGTGATACATCAGTGTTGAAATGTCCCTTGGAATCAGAATCCCTGATTTAATGAGTCCACAGGGAAATTTTGCTTTGACAAAACAGCGAAGCTACCGCTCTGCTTTAGTGTACGTGCTGTGGTAGTCGTTTAGCCTATCGTGAAGGCTGATTTACACAAGAACAAACTGAAAAATCAGTTCTCTGAGAGTAAGAGTTGAAGTGAAGTATGCTGAAAATAAAGTACGATTTATACCTGCAGGATTTCTGCTGCTAAAGTTCATGCTGAGGACGTATGCAAATTGCATGTTTCATTGGCACTCCCCACATATAAATATCAATGGAGGACTGTGAATACCAATGTCAGAGTAATTTTCTTTTTAAGAATGTTTTGTTTAATTCACTGATTTAGGGAAATATGTCTAACTGCAGAACCACAGCAAAAGCCATTTCAGGACAGCAGCCAATTTTGACTACAATTTGGCCGTCTGAGACAAATTTTGAGAATCCTAAAAGATTCCTCTGATCCTAGGCTAAAATCTGTAGTCTTTGAACGCTAGTTTGACATGTTGACAGATTGCTGTGCTGTTCAGACTACATGACTTGCTGTATCTGGAGTCTTGAGGGCCTTTGTGGTGTTCCAACGCTAACTCACGACCAATTCGTACATACATACGACCTCACTCTTACGAATTCATGCGATTTGTCTGAACCCCAGTGACGGGTAGGTTTAGGGGCGGGGTTTGGGGTTGGTCATTCATATTAATTCATAAGAATTTGTCAACTCGTAAAATATGTACGATTTAGCAAAAAACGTATGAATTCGTACGAGTGAGGTCGTATCAGTTCGTACGAATTGGCTACCTCATAAAATACGTACGAATTGCTGTGAGATCGGGTTGGGTGTTCACACTACGTGACACTACATAAATGATCCGCAACAGGGGGTCACACACTACACAAGCTAACAACAACTCTGTCACCCAACGACCTTATCCGGTCCCCAAACCTCATTTTGTCACGAGAAGTGGAATGGGAAATGACACGAAACAACGCATGAAACTGTTTGCGCGACGATCTGTTCGGTTAAATTAAATCTGCCACGGTTCAATTAAATTTTGCTCCATTTCTTGTGTCCACACTTTTCTTGAAGCCATGTTGGTGATGCTGTTTTTCTTCCAGTGACCTCAACCCATGCCTTGCTCTCTCATTGGCTGTAGCTCGTCGCAACACTTGACACCACGGGATGTCGAGTCGGCTGACAGTCGCCAGATATTTATCATGCTAGATATTTGTCTGGCGTCTGCGAGGCATTGGCGAGCCTCTTTGATGCGTCGTTGAGTAGTGCACACATAAAGATTGGTGAGCGCTGATCACCTGCTGATTTGCCCCCGATCACAGACTGACCTGTCGGCGAGCTCGTTGACTTGCAAATCGGGCTTAAATCGGGTTTAAAATCCTGTAGTGTGAACCTACATTACTGAATGAATCTGCATTTTTGAACAAATCATCCTATGACTCAATGACTCACTCAAACCTGAATGAATCAGCCGTTTTGAATTAATCGTTTGACTGAATGATTCAGTGACTTGTTAAGACAATGGCTGCATTTGAAAACGTAGGCAGCTGACTTGTTGCCTCACTGCCTTACAGGATATGACTCTGCAGGCAGCATTTGCGCATAAAAGTACCTCACGAAACTAATTTCGGACAGACTCCTGAGGCAGCGTAACAGTTTAATGATCTACAGCGAAATAAAGCGAGCTTTGGTGAGAACTAAACAAATATTTAATTACTGCAGTAGTAATTTCTCGCTAGAAATGACATCAGAAGTGGAAAATGTTGGTCAAAAATGTACATTTACACACAAACTGACAGAAACCGCAACTTTAAGATGCCATCTTTCTTTTTCTAGCTCACGTCACTGAATGGAAAGCACAAGATTGTGGGATATCAAAGGCAGTGAAGGATACATCTAAGCTGCCTTCAAAAATCGATCAGATGAAGGTATCTCAGGAGACAGGAAGTGAAGATAACATTGGATTCAGATGTGCCTTGATGCCTTCCTACCTTGGAATGTGTCCTCTGAAGGCAGCATTTTTAAGTTTTCGGATGCAGCCAATGAGTTGCCACCACCTACTGGTGATTTAGTTTCATATTTAAAAGTATCATTTCATTATGGTTAGTAATATGGAATGCGTTTATTGCTGTAGATTGAATGCATTTATAAACAGACTATTAAGAGTGAAATATGATATAACATTATTAAATATAACAGAAATAATAAAGTAATTGCAGTCGCATTGCATGTAATGCTTTTTTTCTCCAACTTTTTATTTGAAACGGGCCCCTGAATTGCAAAGGCCGTCTCTGACCCTTACTATTACTATAAGCTCCACCATAACGAATGCCCAACCCAACCCTACCTCTAAATCTAACCTTAAGGATGCTATAATCTTCACCCTAACTTCCGGTCTGAGACTGCTGGTCTGGCACTGAAACTGCTGTGACATATGGCTCTGCAGTTGGTTAATATTGGATTTAGGACTACTATGAGAGCATTGTGCAGGCAGGGTAACAGGAAATCAGTCTTGATGTGTATGTGCATGTGTTCCACTCTCTCAGGATGTGCCACACCTTCTAAGTAGAGCTCTGTCCACACTAGGGCTCAGACGGACGCTGAACAGGCCTTTCATACTGTCTTTCTAAAGCTTCCAGTCTATAAAGCACACAGCACTGCCTGTTTATGGCTCAGAGGCCTGCTGGCCTTCTAGAGTTTGAGCTGACTAATCATATGCAACACAGAGGGATTATTCCACTCACTCAAACTGATTCATTGATGCCTCACAAATAACACAAGGAAAAAATAACGTCTGAAACCCGACAAAAAGTTTACTTATGAGCAAAAAAAAGAGAATGTTTTTATGGAAAAAATCCCTTTCAGGGTATTTCTGAGTTGTTGCTTAGTCATGCAGCCTTGGGTCTCACTGCTGATGTTTATCTTTAGTGTCTGGTTGAAGTCTGCAATGGAAAAGTAGGGAGAAATAAGTGACTTAACCAGAGAGTGAGAGAGAGAGAGAGAGAGAGAGAGAGAGAGAGTTTTGACTTGTCTGCTTATACCAATAATTACCATCAACAAACAAATACAGGTCCCGGAAAGCCCTCTAAATGATCAAGTTTCAATTCTTCATAATCTTAGTACTTACATTTCTTAATATTACTGTTAATAAAAGTGTATTGTGATGTATTCTGAATTGTGCACTGCAGCAGATCAATATTCACAGTACATCACAAGTTACAAAATATTAACAAAACTGCATACAGGGTCTTAAATGTAGATTATACGATAATCATATAAATAATACTGATTAAATAAAATAAAATTCAATAAAATTGAGGTTGTACTGAAAATCAACACGGTTGTGATTCTCTACAGAGCTCTTGCTCGTATTTTTATTTTTTTTAAATAAATTAATATTTTTTTTTCAAACAAGGATGCATTAGATTGATCAAATGTGTCAGTAAAGACATAATGTTACAAAAGATTTCTATTTCAAATATGTAATCATGTATCATGGTTTCCACAAAAATATTTAGCAGCACAAGAAATGATTTTGGGCACCAAATCAGCATATTAGAATGATTTCTGATGTGACACTGAAGACTGGAGTAATGATGCTGAAAATTCAGCTTTGCCATCACAGGAATTTTAAAATGTATTCAAATAGAAAACATTTATCTTAAATTGTGTTAATATTTCACAAATAATATTGCTTTTACTGTAAATATTTGAGAGACTTCTTTCAAAAACATTTTTAATAATCCCTACTGACTCCAAACTTTTGAATGGTATTGTGCAACATGATGTAATATCATGGTGATGCTTTTTTAGCTTCTGCTCAGCCTTCAAGATGACGTTCAAAAGGCTCAAACAACAAAGGTGTTGGATTATAATAGGTAACAAAATAAGCTTTTTTCCCCCCAGTTTTAGAAAACACCCTGAAGCCTCAACATGTTTGATGCTACTCAAATGCCTGGTGTCCTGTTGTTTAAGTTCTGTGACAGTAGAGGGCAGTGTGTACTAGACAATAGAGCAGCTCTGAAACAGACAGGTCAGCTACTCAAAATGACCTCTCACCCTGTCCTCACAGCATGAAAGCTATTATTACTTTAAATTTTAAAAGCTAAGCTTTGATATTGATACTCTCTTTTGAGAGTTCCATAATTATGCTCAAATCACACTAAGAGAATTGACTTCTGTCAGGAACAAGATAGTTTCATGGAATAATGAATATGACAAACACACCGTTCCATATGTTCAATACAGTAGGTTTGGAAAAAGTGTGCACAAGAGCGTGACTGCCTGCCGACTTTCAGTAGAGCGGATGTGAAGAATCCGCTCATCAAAGGGTGTGAGGTCCAGCACTAATCCGCAGTTAATGGCAGACAGGGGTGCCCAGCCCTGTCGCTCTGTTCCTAATGGGGACACCGCATTAATACCCAGCATCCACCAGCTACATACTGTCCTCAAGCTGCAGGAAGCACATAGAAAATACAAGGGGGTTCTATATCATATAAACACTTGAACTGTTCATTGTTTGTTCATGTTAGTTCACATTGCATAAAAGGGATAGTTCACTCAAAATGAAAATTCTGTCATCATTTACTCACCCTCAAGTAGTTCCAAACCTGTATGAATTTCTTTGTTCTGCTGAACACAAAAGAAGATATTTGGAAGAATGTTTGTAACCAAGCAGATCTCACCCCCCATTTACTACCATAGAATTTATTTTTCCTACTATGGAAGTAAATGGGGGCGAGATCTGCTTGGTTACAAACATTCTTCCAAATATCTTCCTTTGTGTTCAGCATAGAAATTCATACATAAATTTCAAACAAACTACTTGAGGGTGAGTAAATGATGACAGAATTTTCATTTTTGGGTGAACTATCCCTTTAACTAATGTTAACAAATACAACTTTTGATTTAAAAATGTATTACAAAATACTGAAAATAACATTAACCAAGATTAATAAATTCTCTAGAAGTATTGTCCATTTTTTGTCTATATTCTAATGTTAACAAATAAAACCTTTTCATTATGAAAAAAAAAAAAAAAAAAAATTATTGTGCTGGGTTTGATTTATTTTTATTTAAGTTTCAGTTTTGGTTAATTATTCAAGACAACATTTCTAATTCAATATTTTATTATTTCAATACATTTTTATTTCAATTAACAGAAATGTTTGTAATAGTTTTAGTTTTAGCTAACGATATATATATATATATATATATATTAGAAAACAGTCTTTATAATTTAAAGTTAAAGTTTAATTACAAAAGTAAATTTAATATGGATATTTATATTTTCTGGTAATGAGGAAAGGCATACAATTAAATGACATTTTGTAAACGTTACATTTGTAAACTCTCATTTCAAACATTTGCAAACATCTAGCCATTTGTTTGAGAGGTTGAATTGATGTCAGTAATGATCAAAGAAAGCTGCGAGACCACAGACCATAAAAGACCTAACAAGCATTTCCGTGGTCTGTGGTTGTCTTTTAAAACTAATAAAATGGGGTCAAGCTTCGGTACCACTGTAATAATGAAAAAACATCCAGACAATGTCCTCTTCCATAACCGTCACTCGTCTTTTCTTGAAAGAGCTGTTCCTCTCTTATTATTTGGCATGTTAGCTCAAAACATTGTAGCGTTCTATGAGCACTTTTATGTCTGATCTTTAATGAGTGTTTTAATGCCAAAGGAAACAGCCTCTATCAGCGAGTGTCGTGGATGGGAACATTTTGTGCACAGGGACGTTTTGTGTGGGCTCTTTTTTTTTTAAACTCTTTCTTTTGCATTTGAGGTCACTGATACATAAATTACTTGCACTACTGCTTTAAAATGTTTACAAGTTTGGCAGAAGTCAGTCTCTTTGAATGTGTGGCAGTGACCCTGTCCTTCTCATTATTTCTGCAAACAATCAAAATACACAGATACAAATCAGCTCACATTTCCATTCCAGAATGAGCTGGCAGTGCAAACACAGATGGTTCATGTCCTCTTCTGAGATAATATGTTTTTTTGATTATTTTCTTTGCGGCATCTCTTTAAATGGCCAGTTCTGATAAAGGTAACTGGGGCAAGGGGTGGGAGATCTGTCGAGGTGGCCTGTAGATTTTTTGGGAACCAATTCCAAGCTAAAAGCGAGAGGTTTGGTCATGTGTGTGCTGATAGGAGGAACTGGCCGTCTATACGACAAACATCAGCGCTTCCCCAAGCAGCCCTGTCCCACCTCTACACCCTCCCACTGAAAGACATATGCAGGGAAGACACTTATGAATATTTCAAAGAGATTAGAGACCAAGCGTTGAGAGGTCAAGCATGTCCTCAAATCAGACCAGCCCACAATCTGAGGGCAGTGAACTATGGATGTTGGTCTTGGGGAGATTTATTTGTATTTTAAAAAGATGGCATTTGATTTAATCTTATATTATGATGTAAAAGCAAATAATTGTAAACATTTGCTTAAAAATTTCTCAAGCATTTGAATCTGATATAGCTGCTCACTCCTTCCAAAAGATCATATGACAAGCGACCCATCTTCACATATAGCATTAGTACAACCAAAACTTTGTCATGTATTATGCGTGTGAAGATCCTGAGATTGATACCGTCTTCATTACACAGTAATCTTTATTGAGCTGTCTTTTCATGAATACTGGTTGGACTGACACTTGTGTCTATGGCTGTGTTCTTTTAATTAAGCAAACTGGGAGAAGTAAAGGAGATGCTTGGCAGCTTGTCAGGAAAATGGCATGTCAGGTCTATGGTCCCTCACAGGAGTGGCGTGCTGTCCATCATCTATACCTGTTCTTGCTGTGGACCTTTCCCTTTGGATTCCACTGTAATGTGAGATGGTGGACATCTGCGTCTGGCTGAATGAGGAAGAGCTTTACACTGTTCTCTGATAATATAAAACCCCTATCATTTACACGAGCTTTCTTCTGCCATTGTGCTGCAAAACCTGCAGCTCATAAATCTAAAAGTGGACTTGTAACCACTAAAAGAGTTGTAAAATAGTATTATTATATATATATATATATATATATATATATATATATATATATTCTTATTATTAAAAAAAGATGAAAAATAAACAAAATAAATAAAATGATGGAAGAACAGGATTTTTAAAAAAAAATGTAAGACACTTTAACATCCATATAGGTATATCATTTTACTCTTGCAGCGTTATTTTGTATCATTCAGATACTATTATAGTTCCTATTAATATTTCAAAAAATTTTATATATATTTTTCATTTTCAATTTTAGTTAACACTTTAGTAATTTAGTATTTGTCATTTTTAATAAGTTTTGGTTTATTAAAAATATGTCTATATAGTTTTTATTCATTTTTATTTCAATTTTAGTTTTAGTTATTTTAGTACATCAAGTTAAACTAATTAAAAACATGAAATGTTATCTGACATAAAGCAAGTTTAAGTTTTTACAAAATACTTGATCACAGTTGCCTTACAGTTGAACAGTCATGCTTTTATTCTCCAATCCAATTATTTTCATTCAACATTTGTTAAACTTCAATATTTCTGCTTCCTTGGCCCTCATATATCTCTAATCTTTACCTAGAGGTAAAGAGGTTTATATATTTTTTTATAGTAATCAATCAAATTCCAATGACAGCAGGCCAGGGCAACTAGCCATTTTTAGCTTCTGATGATGCTGCAACAACGATAGAGGAAAGATGGCTTTTTGTTTTATTTTGTGTAACAATGTCCCACTTTGAAGCTACAGTATTGTTAAACTTCAATATTTCTGCTTCCTTGGCCCTCATATATCTGTAATCTTTACCTACATTTATAGAAGATCAAAAAGTTTTTCACTTTTACTGTAGATTTTGCTTTTGAAACTTTGTTTGACAACATAACCAACATTACCAAACATAATGAAAATCACCCCAAAAGATAAGCTTAATAATGCCATACGAAAAAGGCTAGAATAAAGCTATAAGTGGAAATTCCAGCAATCCTCATCTAAACTAAAAAAGGAAAACAGGGACAGATGTACATCAGTTTACCACAAGAGCATCACTTTTCCCTTTTTCAAAACGTTCCAGAGGACTTCTAAAGGTTGGTGGCACGTCGTGAGGTCAACACTTTGCACACATAAATAATGGAGAGTTTATTCGTCACTGACACACTATCCAAAGGCGCCTCGTAAACGCAGACCCATCAGTCACTCTTCTGGGAGAACCTTCTCGAATGACCTGAACTATGATTAGTAATTTCTGGATTATTTGTTCTGCTCTTGCAATATTCATGTTCTCTGTAACGGATATCATGACATTTTTTTTCCTCCGTGTGAGAGGGAATCCCACGCCAGCCTCAGAAAGAGGACATCTATTAGCCCACTAAAATAACATTGCATTTTTAATCATTTTAGCATTGCCTAATGCATCATTCAACACAATCTGGAGTAGTACGCAAAGCTCTTTCCCTCACAATTTAGCTGACACAGAGAACATCCTTGTTGTGCTCGTCTATAATGCATGCAAAACAACTTATCGCAGAAATTATGATGGGCTTCCCATACTTTTGAAGAAAATCAAATAATCTATATAATCTATCTAAATATATAATCAAATTCATAAATATATAAAACAATTCTCCACTAGAGCAATCAAAATTCATTCAATTATAAAAGTGCACTTTTTTTCTTATACATATGTATATGAATAATGGGCTTATTCTAAATATCCAAATAATCAGATGCACTGTCCAAACAAACAAACAAACAAACAAACAAACAGCAAATGAATAAATACTCTTGGGACATTTTTTCTTTCCTTTCCTTTCCTGTCACAGGCAATAACATGTTGCTGTTGTTGTCCCAAATCAAAGCAGACCCTAATTGGTGTGTACATTGACATGCAGGTTATTAGCGGTCCTAAGGGATTGATAATGGGAAAATCAGAAGTTTAGTTCTCCTTTCCACCAATCACAGGGAATGTCAGTGCACAAGTTGTAAAGTTTCCTGACATGTAAGAAAGCACACTCCACCAAGTCCATTTCCAAATGTCGCAGGCTTTGATATCCAGCTCAGTGAAACTTGTGACTGTTTTAATTAAGAAAGAAATACAATGACATGACAGAGTTAGAAGAGGAAATCTCCTTCAACTAATGGCTTTGTTTCTTACCCTCTTTTGGCAGTTTCAAAAGCACTTGCCAAGTTAAATTATTTCATTTCTTCAACATAAAGCAAGAATACAGCAGTACAATAAGACAGCAACTGACGCCTTCAAAAACAGACAGCCTCTTTGACCTTGAAGACTTGTATGTACCTTGCTGATGATTCGAAACAACACAGACATTTGTATTCATTCTGATACCATCTCAATAACTACCGTAAGCAAAAACCGCCATCTATTCCCATCAGTGAGACAGTGGAGCCAGGACAGGGGCTAGACCGACTGAGGGAGAATATCCGAGCACTTCCACTGTTTATACTGCCTCAGGATATAAACGGCACTAGCAGGAATGACTGTAAGGCTGCTAACTGTGTTTTTGCTCCTACAGACAATAAGTCAGATGTACACATATATCCCCCAATTTTTCACATGGGTTCCGGTCTACAGGATCAACTTTCTACACAGTCAGCAATAGATATTTTTTATGGTAATCAATCAAATTCCAATGACAGCAGGCCTGGGCAACTAGCCATTTTTAGCTTCTGATGATACCGCAACAACGATAGAGGAAAGATGGCTTTTTGTTTTATTTTGTGTAACAGTGGCCCACTTTGAAGCTACTATATAGTTTCAGATTTTAATAAAGCAATGTTTCTTACAAAAACCTATTTTGTATTTAATTACAGTATTTGTTTATTTATTGCTGAATGCATAAGCTACATTTTAAGTGGGAAAATGGATATGAAAAGTAAAAAAATAGACCTTATGCAGTATATATGTGACCCTGGACCACAAAACCATAAGTCATAAGTCACACGGGTATATTTGTAGCAATTGCCAACAATACATTGTATGGGTCAAAATTATCGATTTTTCTTTTATGCCAAAAATCATTAGGATATTAAGTAAAGATCATGTTCCATGAAGATATTTTGTAAATTTCCTACCGTAAATATATCAAAAATGTATGTTTGTGAGTGGATATACACTGCTAAGGACTTCATTTGGACAACTTTAAAGGCGATTTTCTCAACATTTTGATGTTTTTGCACCCTCAGATTCCAGATTTTCAAATAGTTGTATCCTGGCCAAATATTGTCCTACCCTAACAAACAATACATCAATGGAAAGTTTATTTATTCAGCTTTTAGATGTGTAAATCTCAATTTTAAAAAAATCTATCCTTATGACTGGTTTTGTGGTCCAGGGTCACATATATATATGTGCAAGTTGCCACATGTGTTTAATTATGGTTTGATATTTTGTATGGTACTTTAATTTTTTTTTGTATGAATTGCTTTGTGTTTAATAATAATTATTTTACTGTTTAAAGTTTGTTGACAAGCCTGTAATAGGCTGTTTAATGGCAAGTTCCATTGTAACATCTTACCCGATATAGTGTGACAACATGCCCTGCTATTGGGTCAAAAGGTCACTGTGTGTTCAATGAACTATATCTTTTCTTCCTGGGTAAAAGCAGTGGAAATATTCAATAACTTATTGCAGTCAACTGAAGACTTCAAGGTATGTGTCTATACAGAAATGGACTTTCAAATATAAAGCCACTCGTATAAATAAAGAATGGCAATGTCGTCACTATGTCGTTTCAATGCTGCTTAACTAATACTAATATATATATATATATAAGAGGGCATGTTATGAAAACAAATATCATATCACACAAGCTCTCTTTCAAAAGAAGGATCTCGTTTCTCCCGCCACAAACAGCCCAGGACTTTGAGTATACGTCCACTTTTCCCAGAATGATTGATGGCAGCCACTTACTCGCAGTGAATAGTCTCCAGTCAAACTTTCATTCTTAATACCAGTGTCAACAGTGCATCTATAGCTCCCGACCTGCCACTTTAGCCCTGAGGAGACACCTGACCAGATTCCAGCCACCCCACATATAAACAGTGTAATCTCTCAGTCTCTGACACAGCAAATAAACACAGCACACAAGCAAAGCTCAGCAACTTAATATCCTACTTCCTTCTTTTGTATAGTCTTGACAGCTTGTAGTGGAGCTCAGGGAAAAGAGAGAAAAAGAAGACACATTTTTACAGGTAACAAGACTAAAGTGACCGTCTCATTGAAGTTGAAGCAAGGTTAAGTGCACTGAGGTTCAGTTCTGGCAGAGGAAATGTGCGCTAAAGTCAAATATGTATCTGAAATGTTCTGAATTTGTTGATGTTTTTGAAGCCACTCAAACCAAACATATGGAGATATACAAAAATCTCCAGAGCAATAAGATAAACCATGTTAAATAAAGCACATTGTATAATGATTTTTGGTGAAGATGTTGGGAAAAAAAGAATAAAAAAAAAATGCAACTTATGAAATACATTGAATTAAGAGCACTTACTGTTCAATTTATACATAACTAAATTAAATAAATAAAATATATCTGTATAAAAACGACATAAGAACAATGCACATTTAACATTTTAACTATAAATTTAGCATAAAAAATGTAATCCTGAAAAGTCCTGTATGTGCCGTTATAGTTTTTTGCTGTAGCGTATTTACACCACCTGATGGCAGTATTTCCTGTCACACCAGCCATATCCTTTTGCCAAAACACTGGGCCAAATTCTTGCTTAAATTTGAATATTTACTGGATAATGCATTTTTAGGCAGTATATATGAAAAATAAAAAAAAAAAAATACAATCAAGGATCAAGTAAAAACATATCCATTACAAATAAATTAACTAAATAATGTATTAGCAAAGGCTCATCTGACCCTTGACAAAAACAAAACTTTACAGACATGTCCTGTTCATAACTGACCTGAAAAGTATATAGCACATCACTTTTCTGCTAGAATCATCATCTCTTAAAATCATATATGAATCAGTTTAGCACTGTGGGTACTTGTCTGAGATACTGAGGTAGGGTTTCAGTAATTTAGTTTAAAATAATAAATGTATAGCCTATGCAAATAAGCATATCTGGTAAGATAAACATTCAGTGCATGATTTTATTGTTTTGAAGCTTAAGTGAATGAGCAGAACTACATATATAGTCCTTGTTAAAAAAAAGATACAACCCTCCATACAGCCTTAAGGGGCAGCAAAAGACTGTGTATCGCTAATTTTTGTGTAACCAGGATTTACCGGCTGGTAACTAGCATCTCCTGCAGATCACACTAATCGGCCTTTAACATCAAAGGCTGAAGTTCAATGCATGTTTTTGATTAAAATGCTGAAATCAGCTCTGTTGTATATGTACATTATTGTTTTTTAAAGACAAAATGTTTTTTATAAAATGTTATCTTGCATCTACAAATAAGCTGAAAACCTTTTTCCATTAAGAATTGTAATGCATCACAGAGCAAGATTTAAGCATTTTCATGTCTTGAATTGAACTGCCAAAATTACAGAAAGAATTGTTAGAATTAAATAAGATACATTTACAATACTTTATATATACAATACACATTTATAATACTTCATAATATGGACTTTGTTTTAAGTGTCATTAAATTCCTGTTAGTGACATCCTTTGTAGTTCATTATCTTGGGAAAAAATGTGTATAAATGCTATAAATTATTGATCCAGACTTTGTAAAGTACATAAAAGCAAGATACAAGCTCACCTTGAAAAAGCAATTAAATAAATACCACACTTCATAAAAATAAACCATAATAAAACACCAATTTATAGATTTTCAGAGTTTCTTGTTGGTTCTTCGCTTTAGTCACATTAAACTAAAGAACTGGAAAATTACTGTAGACTAGGATATAAAACAACTCAAACTAGACAAACTAATTCTGCGGTGTACAAGACAGAAAAGAAAAAATGTTTTATAAAAAAAAAAAAAAAAAACAGTAAAGACCGACACAAACACGCACACAAACAATAGTTTTATATATCTACAGTAAAGATTTTAGCTTTTGATCAGCAAACTCAATTAAGCAAAGGGGTTTTGAACTGGAATGGCGTGTGTGGGCTGTACAAAGACAAAAAGAAGGCCCCCCGTTCAAGGATATCATGTGAATTGTTTTTCATATGAAAAATGCAAGGAGTCAAAAGTTTTGTGATAAGTGACAAAGCAGGCGGTGCCTTGAATTCCACCGTGGGATGCAACACAATTTAATAAAGAAAGAAGGTCTTGAGAGGAAAAGTGTGACGTGAAGGTTAGCCGGAGGTCTCGCGCTAGATGAAAGTGGGAACTCTCTCTCCCACTGCTGTCAGCACTTTTTAATGTGAACTTTGCGATTGATTGGCGGGCCCTGCCAGGTTCCTCTCCGAACTTTCCCCGCCATCCCGTCTCCTGTACAGTCCTACCCTCAACACTTCAATCCAGTGGCTTTCTATATTCCACAAGAATTATCTTATTATCATAATTTTTACATGCAAGTACCTATCAAACAATAAATGTGTACAACAATGCCAGAATGCAAAATGTTACAATTGGCAGTGTAATGTGAGTGTAAGCAAACGAAAATACGAAAATAAGAGCCTGAAGTTTAAATAAATATAATAATTTATTATATAATTTATATAATACAATTACATTTATATAATTTATAATTTAAAATCTATAATATATATTCTTACATTAAATACCTATTAACTGCTACAAAATTCATCTGCACAAAGAAGCAGAACATTCATAAATGGAGTGTCTAAAATGGCCACTCTTATCTTCTAAACACTGCATATTACAGGAGTCAAGTTGAGAGCTTTGTCTCTACGGCAATACAGAAAAAACCCTCATGCTCATTTCACATAAAGGTCAGAAATTCAATCACACAACCCCAAAGCATTTCAATAGTAAAGTATGTATGGGTACGGCTAGACTTTTAATGATTTTATGGGTCAAACTAAATCATTTTTCAACAAGCTGTTTGCGGTTATCTATTAACCCAAAAACCCAGGGGAGAGTCAAAGGAATCCAAGATATAAGAGGTAAATCATGAGCCTAATGTGCTAATTTTAAGTGTTTTCTATATATATAAAAAAGACAGCACTACCTTGTACAGTACGTACAAGAGATAAAATAGACATAACAGTTTTAGATCCATTCTGATTTATGAATGTGATCCAGACATATTTCCAGGACAGACTCATAATTCAAACCCTATCTGTATAGCCTCCAAAGCACACCTTCAAGTAAAGTAAATGCTTTCATTGTTAATGTAGTGAATTGCATCTAGATTGCTGCTTAAAAAAGTGTAAATAACAAGCATATTTCAAAAATGTTCTGGCAAAAGAATAATCTATAATATTTATATTGTTCTGTGCGTCACTTCTCTCGAAAGCGTTCCAAAACAAGAAAATGAATAAGTCAGTCACTGTTTCTTGTGTATTATAAATTCAGCCAGAAGTGAAATAATGTCAGAAAAGTGCCTTTAAATCTACTCTGTGTGAATAGAGATAAGAATAAACAAGGGCAAAGGCTCAACTTGACTTGAAACAAAGTATACGGCCTTAATGCATTGTCACATATTTCATTAGTCAGTCTGAGCATGATGGTGGCGCTATACATCAGAGAATGAGAGCCAGAGAGGCTTTGACTTTTGGAACTTAAGGCCAAAAACAAAGCTGTTCTTCAAAGCCAGACTGAAAAGTTTCATTCATTTGAACCAACCTGAGAAACACAAAATACACCGAAAGCAACTAAAACTAAACTTTCTCTCAGAATAGTCCTGTGCTTCTACAGATTGCTATATTACGGTAGGCTTACCCTGTTCTGAAGACAGCCAGTCTCCTACCTGCCTGTGTGAATGCAGGGACAATCGGTTTGGTATGTGGAGCAGAGGTGGGTCTAGACATGCACACATGAACACAAGTACACACAAACACAAACATAACCCACACACATACGCACACGCGCCACGATCCAGCGGACAGGAGAAGTAAGCAAGCTGGTAGAACTCCTGGGGCTTGTGAATCCAAGCTGAACTTTGGAGCAGCCTCTTAACAGATGGCATGAGTGGGTAAACTCACTGGCTGGTCCCGCACAAGCACCCTGCTTTACAGGGACTGCCGCTTTCTAATCAGATTAAATCTGTTCATTGTTGGGGTCAGTATCTGCTTGAAATCAAACTCCCCGATGCACTGCCGTACTGTACTGTGTTTCAGTATATTACAGGGAATGAATGAAAAGGATTTAACCCCACGGCTACTGTTAGACTCGCTGCTAGAGTCTAAACTGATTTTGAAATGGATACGCTCCTATAGTAACATACAGTCTGTGTAGTTAAAACATTGCTTAAATAACAGTGCTTACTCTTAGGGTTATAACCCAATCAGTCAGTAAGGCAATAGGTGGGATGCAGCCCATTAAAACTTTACATGTCTATTACGTTTGCAAGCAAAATGAAAGCTGGTGAACATTAAAATCCTCCAAACATTACGTTAAAATAATTTTATCAGCATACAAAACACCAGAGGGTCTGAAACACCACCAGAAGCAAGATTCAATCAGAAAAAGAGACTTTGTTAGAGACTGAAAAGCAAAAATAACAGTAATACTTTACAATAAGGTTCCATTTTTTTTTTTTTTTTTTTTTTTACATTAGTTAACATGAACTATTGATGAAAAATACTTCTTAAGCATTTATTAATCTTAGTTATTGTTATTTTCAACATTTACTAATACATTATAAAAATCTAAATCTGTTAACCTCATTTAATGGACCTGAGTTAACATGATTTAACAATGAACAGTTGTACTTTTATTAACTAATGTTAACAAATATAAATAAAAACTGTCTTGCTTATTGCATTCACTAACGTTAACTAAAGGGACATTATTGTAAAGTCTTAAAATAACTAACATCCACTAGATTTGTGTGAGTAATGTCTTATAACTTTAATATTCATAAAACAAGTAGTTTTTCAGAGAGGGAAAAACCTCTTCATTTATAGATTTGCCTAATGCTGAAGGTATTGGAAATGTTTTACATTCTTTATCTATGCTAGGTAAATGCCTACTGTTGGAAACATTTGTCAATGTATACACCTGGCTGCACAGAATAGATGATTAGGAGATGAATGAGCGGAAAATACTGCCAAAAAAAAAAAAAAGAAAAAAAAGCATAAACATAAAAAAGAATATATTTCTTCTTAAAATTCTTCCTAACTTTATACTGTCCAAGACGATGAAAAGAAATCACAAAGACATTCTTTCTAAAGTGTTTTAAATGTAATGAATGTAGAGGGAATAGTATACTGTAGCTGTTCTTAAATATGGAAAAAAATGAAATAACATACAGGCATCCACTATACATAACAGTAGCTTGGCATTTACAATCACTTCTTTTTGTTTGGTAATTGGATAAATGGTCTAATTCTTAGGGTAGAGGGAGGAAAAAAGCAAAATCATTGCATAGATGTAATTGTGCCATGTGTTGATGCTCTATGTTTGAACTCAAGGATTATTAGAAGCAGTCTTTTATGCTGTGATGTGTCAGACTCTCTTTAAGAGGGGATTGGTGTGTCAGCACAGTTCAATTGCTACCGCACAAACACACCAAAAAGCTTACTTTCTGTCAAAATAGATTGGTGTACAACATTCCAACACATTATACATTTTCAATAATGACCAAATATGCATTAGACTGGGGAAAAACATTCAGTGCAATCCAAGGCTAAAATTAGGATGCTTTGGGTTGCATAGTAAATACTATGATTAACATATTCCTAATTATTTTCTCACTTCATCATTACTCGTTGACAATTAACATTTGCCATGACTTGAGGCTGAATTAATCTAAACTTTGATACCCTCATGAAATAGACACTTCATTTTATATTTTGCATAGTGTTCAGGGCACATATCAAATATACAAAACTACTTTTTAATGTTCTAAGGCTATAATTACAGACTTCAATTATAAACCATTGGAAGCAATTTGATTTGATAACTGATTGTTTGTTGAACATGATGGAAAAATAGGGGAAAACAGGAAAAGGAACTAAAAACTAATTAAAACAATTATGAATGTACAATTATGGGTGGGATTTGATGTACGGGTGACGGTAGCTTACAGGAGGGTTCACAGAACTAGCACAACCCATTTCTATTTTAACATTTTTTCACCATTTCTAAGAACAAGCGGGCACTCTATACTTTAAACCCAGTCCCGGTGACCTAGATCATGTGCCCAAGATCAGTAACTTCCCAACACCGCGTGACTTTGGACTAACTGTCCTTCTCACAGCTCCCTGAACATGTCACATGACACAAACATGGGATTTTCCTCCAAAACAAAAACCTGAGCCAAAACAAACACTTGAACAGGCTACCTTAAAAGTTTTATAATTGAAAGTTAATTAAAAACAAAAATACAATTTCCTTCTGGCAGTGAATATAGCAAATGGTCCACGCTAGAGACAATCATCAATTAATCAAAGTTTGTAAAGGAGGGCAGCGATGAGAGAAAAGAAAAGGCATTCCTACACATCGCCGCAATGTTGGCCTCAGTGGAAAGCACTGGGCAAACAGCAGAAACTAGCTGCTTGTGAAGGGTAATGGGACATTGAATGCCAGAGGACAAAGGCGGAAGTGGCTTCAGAGAGAAAGATGAAGTAATCTCGGAAACAACTAGACACACTCCACTTGAAATTTTGCCTCAAACAAGATTAAAGTGAAGTTATTCTACACAAGTATGGCAAGGATATCCATCTTCTGCTCAGACAAACTAAAAACAACTGAGCAAAATGTGAAAAATGCCATTTTACGTGTTTTTCATGTTGAAAAATCATAATTGACAATATATCTGTAGTATAAATTTGACAATAAATAGTACAAAACTACACTGAAAAAAAGGTAAACAAAACAAAGATGATTGGAGTAAGTTTTACAAGAAAACAGTCTTTTGTATTCAAAATTTCATGTTTAGTTTAATGTTACTTGCTGTTTCTTTGTAATTAATTGTGAAATTAGCAATTTTCTGATTGGAAATGGTTACTACACCAATTATTTTCAGTGTATTCAAGATTCATTCAACTACAGTGGTTTGCAGTTTATTGGTAAGCTTCTGTATTTTTTAAAGCAGCTTTCCATTTTGGGACGTGGGGGATATTTTTATTTTTGAAAAATCCACACTTTTTTACTCTCAAAATCCTGCAAAACATTGCGTAGTGTAAAAGTACACTAAAGTTTGCTTTCACTTTTTCACTAAATGCCCCTCTGCAATTTAGGAACAGTGTGAAAGTGAATGTGAATTGCAGTGCCCTGTCAAAAGGCATCTGCCCAAGCCATTTAAAAATTCAACACCGTTAAATCCATTAAATGAGGATAACATAGAGTTTTTGTTTCAGACCTGTTGCATAAAGAATCCCCTCCCTGCTGCCTAAAGCCCTACTGAGAGAGACAGCCTTTTAATGAGGGGGGGATAATCCAGCAAAACACCCCCACTAATGAGCTATCATCATGCAAAAATGCCAGCTTGATACACATTAATTGGATTCCCACTTTTTTTAACCAATTAATTGACCTGCATTGTCATGTGGCTTGGCTGTAGTGGGTTCCTAAGAGAGAGAGCCTCTGTTTAGTCTCAGTGACTCCAATGGCTATAGGGCCTGTGAATAGAAGTAGGTTTTAGTGAGATCAGCTCTCTCATTAAAGGCTTATGACATTTGTTTGAGCCAATCCCTTTGTTGAGAAAACAGTTTGTGCTGCTCAGTTAAAGTCTCAGCTGTGGCCGGGGCTGCCTGGGATTGTGATGGTCAGTTTTAGCAGCAGCAGGGTCCGCATGGCTGCTCTCAGATCTCTTCACCTGCGGGGAAGTCTAGCGGTGAGGCCGGAATAATCCTGTGCACTTGTTGATCAAATGCAACGAGAATGGAGACGGCTTTTAAAAAGTGAAAAAAATAATTCAAATAATAATAATATAAAATAAAGTGTAAAACTTTTGAAGAACTGTAAAATATTAAATCTGAGGGAAAAACCAAGAGGTAGTCATGAAAGGAAACTTGAAAAGGCTTTTTGATATGGACCATAAAGGCAATCGTGTCTTCCTTCACCGGCTCTGGGTTATAACCTCTGAAAATGACTTACATACAGTGAATGGAATGCAAAGTGTTTTAGTCAATGATCTCCTCAGGGAAACAATATCCCTCAGACTGCTCCTACTCATCATGTGTAAATGAAACGCCTGTGGATTAAACAGTAACCATGAGTAAATGAGTTCAAAGAGCCCATCATATTTTGAATTTAATATTACTTCCCTAAGGAAATGCTTGAAGCTATGCGCAACGGGAATATTTTTAACTTGTTTTCAGAAAAATAATGGATACAAAAATTCTGATGAGACACAGATCCTACTTAAACGGTAGTACACCTAAAAAAATGAAAAATTGTCTTCAATTACAACCCTTGTGTTGTTCCAAACCCGTAAGACTTCCGTTGATCTTTGAAACACAAATGAAGATCATTTAAATGAAATCGGAGAGATTTCTGTCCCTTCATTGACAGTCTATTCAACAACCACTTTGTCGCAGAGTACCTGAAAACCATACTTAAGTAAAAGTACAGATACCTTACTGCGAAAATGACTCCATTACAAGTTATAAGTCAATACCACTTGAGTAGGCCTATCTGATTTTAAATGTACTTAAGTATTTTACTCGTACTGAATGTAGGCTCAAAGATGCACTAGTCCTCAACACCTAAGTGACATGCCAGTGAAAATAAGAAACAGTTGATTTGTGAGGAGAGAAATCATGTTTAATTTTCTAAAATCAAAATAAAACTGAACAACTCAAATGTGTAATAAATCAAGGTCAACACAGCAGCCTCTTAAAAGTCTACAAACACAAAAAAAGTCTCAGTTAAGCTCAAGTGTTCTAAAAAAGGGCATAAGTAAACCAATATCCTTCAAAAAGGTCTCTACCATATAACAGATAAATAAATTAATGTTCAGTAAAATGAACTTGTCAAAGTCTACTTGCATTGGACGTGCTGGTTTCTGCCTCATCACTGGCTGCAGTCATGACCTCATCTCATAAATCATACAACTGCGATTCAGCAACTACCTGCTAATGCACTCGTATTCGCGTAAAGTAGAGCCTTGTTGACAAGTTTGGGTGAGTAAGGGCAAAAGGCACAAGATATAGTACCTTCAATGCCCTATAGATGGCGATATTGCTTCTTTAAAGCAGAATTAAACTGCTGCAGAAAAAGTTAGGTGCCATGCAAAATGTAACGAGCAACTGCATTACTGAACACAAATGTATTCAAGTACAGAGTACATATGTAGTCAAGTACAGAGTAAAAGTTGCTAATGTCTTTGAAACAGTAGCCAAAAAGATACTTAAATACAGTACCTAATTTCATTTACTCAAATACTTTACTCTCCTGCTTTGTCCCTTCAAAAAGTTCATAAAAGAGATCGTAAAACTAATCTATATGAATCAAGAGGTTTAGTCAAAATTTTCTGAAGAGACCCAATCACTTTATATGACGAACAGAATTTAGGCTATTGCTCACATATAAACATTGATCAGCAAACATAAACAGAAGCGCAACCGTACTTGCTTGACGTACGAGAACAGACCTCATTGGTTCTTGTGGAAGCTCAAACGTGCCACGTAACACGAGAATGAACCTTCTCATACATCAAGCAAGCATGCTTGAGCTTCTGTTTACCATATGTGATGTGTGAGTTGACGAATGTTAATTATATGAATAAAAACTTAAATTAAATCTGTTTGTCATATAAAGCGATTGTGTCTCTTCAGAAAATTTGGACTAAACCGCTCAATTCATATGGATTAGATTTACAATATCTTTTAATGAAAAATGTAAAGTGTCAAAGTGGTAGTTGCGTGGACTGTCAATAGAGAGACAGAAAGCTCGCAGATTTCATTAATTTGTGTTTTGAAAATTAATGAAAGTCTTATGGGGAACGACATAAGGGTAAGTAAATTAGGACAGAATTTTTTTTTTTTGGGTGAACTAACTCTTTAAACTGAACTGCCATGAAAATTAAAAAGAAAAAAAAAAATTAAATCCAGAATTGAAATGTAAACACAGCATTCTGGGAAGGCTACAAGAACACATGACAAGCCCTGGCTTGCTAAAAAAATCCACTGCCATTCAGTTCGCCGGCATGGATGAGGCATCTCCATTAACTGAGGTTGATGATGGCTAATTCTGAGTGCACTGATTTAAGGGGAATTGACCTGAGGTCTTGGGGTCAGGATGTAGCGTAATATTGATCCAGCCCTGATCTGCATGTAAGAGGCTGATCTACGGCTCGGCCACAGTGGCATACTTATAAAGCAAATGCAGTCGGGGGTCGAGGGCAATTATCTTTATCAACAGCTTAACACAGCCGAAGCCTATAATGTGAAAAAATCAGATGTCCTCTGAGAAATACCATCGCAAGCATCCTAATTCAGTTCATTGATTAAAACCTTAAATAAACATCAGAAAAAAAGAGCAAAAAGCAAAACATTCTATGAAAAACATCAATGCAAGCACATTAGACAACAGCGGCCTTGGGAAAATATACAAGGTATCTGCTCTAATCTATCACTGTGAGAGTGCTGGTAATAGCCGACATTAGTAGAAGATCATTACCCTCCATTGTGCATTCACTTAACTATACTAGACAGAGGTTACAGTGTAAGGTGGGCAAATGGAATGGCAGATGTTGTTTACTGGACCGATGGAATGAGAAGAAATGGAGGAAACACGTCAGTGCTGTAGGATTTAAGGCAGTAGTCATTTGTAATTTTACTTCAAGAATTCAAATGTTACTTTAGAATTAGTGGGAGAGTAAAATAAAATGTTTGTTTTGATTTTAAAACATTTGAACAATACAATTTGATTATATATATATATATATATATATATATATATATATATATATATATACATATATATAGACACACACCGGCCACTTTATTAGGTACACCTGCTCATTAACGCAAATATCTAATCAGTCAATCATATGGCAGCAAGTCAATGCATTTAGGCATGTAAACATGGTCAAGATGATCTGCTGAAGTTCAAACCGAGCATCAGAATGGGGAAGAAAGATGATTTAAGTGATTCTAACTTGACATGGTTGTTGGTGCCAGTTGGGCTGGTCTGAGTATTTCAGAAACTACTGATCTACTGTTATTTTAATGCACAACCATCTCTTGGGTTTACTGAGAAAATATCTAGTGAGCGGCAATTCAAAAATGCCTTGTGATGCCAGAGGCCAAACTGGTTTGAGGTGATAGAAAGGCAACAGTAACTCAAATAACCACTCGTTACAACCAAGGTCTGCAGAAGAGCATCTCTGAACGCACAACACATCAAACCTTGAAGCAGATGGGCTACAGCAGCAGAAGACCACACCGGGTGCCACTCCTGTCAGCTAAGAACAGGAAACTGAGGCTACAATTCGCACGGGTTCACCAACGTTGGACAATAGAATAGAAAAGGCTTGCCTGGTCTGATGAGTCTTGATTTCTGCTGCAACATTCGGATGGTAGGGTTAGAATTTGGTGTAAACAATTTGCAATTCAAGATTTGCATAATGGATGTACAGCCGACGAATGCAACTGCGTGATGTTATCATGTTAATATGGACCAAAATCTCTGAGGAATGTTTCCATCACCTTGTTGAATCTATGCCACAAAGAATTAAGGCAGTTCTGAAGACTAAAAGGGTTCCAACCTGGTACTAGCAAGGTGTACTTAATAAAGTGGCTGGTGAATGTGTGTGTATTAGCATATCAGAATTAGAGCGGTGACTGCGAGCCAGGCCTTCTCGCCAACATCACTGCCTGACCTCACAAATGCGCTTCTAGAAGAATGGTCACAAATTCCCATACACACACTCCTAAACCTTGTGGAAAGCCTTCCCAGAAGAGTTGAGGCTGTTATAGCTGCAAAGGGTGGGCCAACTCCATATTAAACCCTACGGATTAAGAGTGGGATATCATTAAAGTCAAGCAGGCGTCCCAAAACTTTTGGCAATATAGTGTATATTTTTACATAATATATTACAAATTTCAATATTATTATTAACATTTCTTTAAATAGATTTTTTTTTTTAAACAACCTGAATCTGTTAAATGATTCTGTAGTTTTCTCATTTTTTCTTTATGTGACAGCTTTAGTAGATATTGAAATAGATGCAAGTGTATCATGTTCCAAAGCTTGTATGAAATGTGTTCAAACTGAATTCAAGAGGAACCTTATAAAACCTCTGTCCTATGCCACTAAAAGGTCACCTCACCATGCCTGTACAAATTTGTTTCTCTGAGTCATTACATTTGCTTTAACTGTGGGTCAGAGGCGAAAAGGTCAAACCTTGAGATGCTTAAGTTTAATTATGACCAACGACTGCACTGCGTTTAATTACTAGACCTATCAGAGAGGACATTAATAAAACTCAAAATGTTAGTATGCTTAATCATTGAGGATTCAATTATTTACATGTGAATGTCCATTATGTCAGGTGAAAAAAAAACACTAAGGCGTTGAATGTCACATACAAGTAATCAAGCAGAACTTCATTAATACGTATAATGAATTGAGCATGTATTCTTGTCATCTTTTTGCTACCTTTACTTTTATGCTCTGACAGACACGTTTGGCAGTAATTGTTGTCCAATTTTTCTTGGGGTCATGAATTAATCTACATGTCTTTATGCCTGTCACAAACTAATAAACGCACAACTAACTGACTTTTACAGCTTCCTAGTGAATTAACATGGCAATAACTGCTTTGACATGCTACCTATAACTCATTTTTCCAGATTTCTAACAACTATTTTTTATTGGAACACCACAAAAACTCAATTATAGCAAAAAAAAGATTATTTTATATAAAATTTATAAAATTATAAAATTTTATATTATCATAATTTACTACACTAACCCTCATGTCATTCCAAAATGGACTTACCTTTTTTCTGTGAAACATAAAAGAAGATATTTAAAAATATGAAATGATACTCCCCACCTCCCCCCATACAGTGCAAATCAATGGTCATCAAAACTGTTTGGTTACCAACATTCTTAATAACATATTCTTTTCTTTTCCCCAGTAGAAAGAAAGGTTATATTAGGGTGAGTAAATGATGACAGAATTTAAATTTTGGCTGAACTTTTAAAATAGAATGGTGTTCTCTGTGAAAATACATCAAATCTTCTAAACATAAAAGAGCGAGAGGAGGTTTACAGGACGTCCAGAGGAACAGAATGTGTCTGTGAGTTACAGTGTAAACAAAACAAAGGCAGGAATGAAAAGTGGCTATGATCTTAGACTGCTCATTCTGTACAGCAGGGACAACAAAAGTAGCAATCAAGAGGCAAGAATAAAATGGAAAAAGCACAAAAACATGAAAAATATTTTTTGAGAAAAAATAAAAATAAGACAGGAAGTGAAGATTAAGAGCACAACTGAGCCTATACTGGAATAATTGCTAAACAATGAGGCTAGTTCAGTTGACTTGGAGGTTTACTTACTCTTGGAGAACGGCCCTGCCATATAAATGTAAAAATAACTACATTCAGCAATAAGAATGATTAAAAAAAAATCTATAAAAATCTAAGTAAAACGTTCATTTTATTGAATTGAATTTTCCCAAATAATGAGAGAGGTGGCTTAGCGCAGCATTATAATCTGACTGACTTTCAGTAAAAAAAGAAAAAAAAAGAAAATCTTACAAGCTGGAGACTAAAGCAAAGGCTCTTTGTTCTTCAATTAATGTTATTGTAGTCTAGGATAAACAAGTGAGATATTAAAGAGAGTTTTTTTGTTCACTATACTGGCACAGTTTCTGTAGAAAAGATGTAATTCTAAAAATTGAATACTTATTGCCATTTCCAAGTAATATTTTCGCAAAATGCATTCTGTAGTTTCATCCCCAACACATAGCTTAACACTTAACACATTGTTTTAAACAAAGCACTGGACTTTGATCTTCAATAATAATGAAGCCTTTTGGCTTTTCAGAGGCCTTTAAAATGTTCTTCAGTTGTAGGCCCACCATAATACAGTAAGGGTCAAAGGTGACGTCCTGCCTATTATCGCTCTCCACATGATTAAAAAAGCACAGGAACAAACTAGTAACACAGGACCGAACTGCTAAAAAGATGTAGCCATTCACAACTAGCACTCTGGTGGGCCACATTCACGGTTACATTCAGTGTTCATATTTCACACATACACATGCCATGGCTTCTACCACATTGCACTGACTCCTTCAAAACTTTTAGTCTTTGTTGCTGGTGGTTAATGAACAGATTAGTGGTGAGGGGCAGATAGGAGGAGGAGAGGTCAAGACTAAACCCTTTAACAGGAGGGATAATCAGTGACAGGTGGGTCCACACTTCTCCAGCCACCCCTCTCAAATACCCCTCGACCTCTGCATCGACGGCACTGTCACTCTTCACGTCGTGCCTCGGCTAAGAATCAAGGGGAGCTTGAGGAGTTAACATTTTTTTAAGCACTAAATTGGATACTTGTTGGCAATGTGCCTTTCCTTTGTGCGTATTGTCCGGGGCCATATTTACAAAACGGCGCGGCTGGATCTTCTGAAGCAGATTGCACTCAATGGGACTCCCCTGGAAGATTGGAGGAGACACTCGAGAACAGGCACACAATGAGAACCAGGGTGCCAAAGGAACGGGAGGTGGGGCGGGGGTGGCAGAGAGTCCGGCATTTGCGCCCGTTTTCATTCATTTCTTTAATATTCCACCGCAGGTTCTGCTTCAGAGAGATGGCCATTGTGAAGTGCTGAATGGGAGACTTTAGGAGTGTCTCTGCCTCCATTAATTAGGGCTCACTGACGCTTCCGCTCCCTGAGAGTCCGCCTCATTATGATTTCCTCACATTCTTTAACACAACTTAACCCCATTCCTCAGCTCTCACATCAAAGAAGAGAAGAGGACCCACAGTCGCTCACTGGTTTGGCTGCAGTTGCATACTGTGCATGTTTTAGCCTTGGTGACCGGATTATTTGGAGAGAAAACAGAAATACAGTAGGTCACATGAAATAATAATACAAAATACAGCTTCTACTTAAAATAGACCTGAATTCATTCAGTTATTGAAAAAACACTGCCAGTGTACTTTTATTTTGAATTCTGTCCAAATCGATGAACAACGGTAAAGTAAAATGGTCAACAAATAAATATCAGAAACAAACGCGAGGAATAAATGTGGAGATATAATCGCAAAAAGACATTATACAAAAATCTCTCACCAAATATCATAAAAGAAAACAAATTCGGTCTTGTTCTAATATGGAGAAGTGTTTTGGGTTTTTTATTTTAAAAATAATTTGGATCGCCAGAAGTAGATCAAAGACCAGCGGATTCTACAGATCTACTTAAGCTTAGAATTCTTTTAGGAAAAGCATCCCTGATCAAAATGATTTTCATTGTTGACATATATGGAATTGTGCGTTTAATAACACTACTAAAAATAGCTCATCTAAATTGCAGCTTAAATATTGTGCAACTGATGTACTTACAGATATCTGATCTGAAAACATTTCTCAGAATCATGCATTCCAGAAAACATCATTATAAACTATTTTAATGTGGTGTAATATAATATATGAAATTGTTTATTTTATATAATAACATGATTTTCCATTGTGGTTTCTAGTAAAAATGGTGCAGAATGTGAAATGCAAGGATGAGCAGAAAGAATCAATGAACGCATTCATGTGATTAATTCTGATTATGTGCTGATCGGCCTCAAATATATGAGACTGCTGAAATGACCCAGATATCTGGAAATTTTTTCTTTACCGTCCTGAAACACACACACATACATACACAAAGACGTAAACACACTCTCAGACGGACCCTCAGAAGAACTGACTGCAAAGAATAATGACAATTCATGACCTCGGGATCACGCAATGACACTCCATCTGTATGGTTATTAATGTGACAGTGCAAGTGTCACTTCCCATGGATAGCCCAGTGATACCAGGTTAATTCTGTTTACAAAGGGCTAAATGTTACATTATTTTCCGAGGGGAAAAATCAATACCTGCCCTTTCTTTTGTTATAACGTCTTTTTGAAAATCGATAAGGCTCACTACAAAGACATTTTTGAGATGCTAGTGGGATACAGGTCATTGAAAATTGAATATATATGTAAAGTGATAAATTTCATCACAGTGAGGTGATGGCATGAAGACATAATCAGCTCAAGTAGTTGTGCAGAATAAGCGAGGAAAAAGACTTCACAGCAACAAGACAGGACGGGTTTCGTCAAGCATTTCAAGAGTGGAAAGTTTCAAAGTGGAAAGCGTTTTTGTATTTTTTAAAGCTATGTTTTAACATTCAGCAACAAGTCACAAATGAGTTTTGAGTGAGGGGAGCAGTTTACTGACAAAGAACTCAATGCCATTTGTGCACCACAATGAAGATAAAATAACATCTAGTAGTGCTTTCCGCTCTATACGGCCATTTTCTTCACAAAAACACGCAGAGCGTCGAAGCATTGACCTTAAAGGCAGCTTTTCCTTTGCCAGGGTGCACATAAACGTGCAAACATGACCCGGGGTGTATTTCAGCACTCTACCCCAGGCTTCCATTTGCAGTGGAATTCACTTTGCCTCATTAGTTGCACACTTTCTTAGTTTTTAACAATGCCTTTGCTTGAGTCCTCCCAGCAGAAATCTTCTCTCCCATTCTCTGTCGATATTTTGCAGACCCGGGAGCAGTTTGGAAGAGCGAAGGTTTTTCCTCTCCCCCTCTACCCCTCTCCTAACTGGTTTAAGACTTGTAATTATCTCTTGCTGGGGGAGGCTGTAAATTGGATTAAAGTGGTGAGTCTCAGCTGAGTGAATTACCTCCATCTCCCCACTTGGTGGGCCAGGCCTGATAAACGTGCAGGGGGAACGGATTTGGATTCAGCCTTCGCATTCATGGCTTCCTCGTGGAAAGAAATGAAATTTTCCGACAGAAGGGGCCGGCGTGCCGGTGGTATCTGTTCGCGTCGTGTTTCATCTGCTTCTGCTCTTCCAGAAATGCAATTACCTGCGTTATCGGTGGCTAAATGGTCACAGCTTGGCACAGAAGTCTGTCTACCTGCTCGAGCCACCTGACTGTACTATTTTACATGGCACTCTTCTACTGACAGTGGGTATCCACAGTTAAACTTCTTAGTTTGATGATGAAAAGATGAAAGAGACTTATGACCTCTGTTAATAATATAAATATAAAAACAAACCACCAACAAAGAAAGCCAATAATTTTAAAGCACACACATCCAAACAGCTTTGTCCAAAAAAAAAAAAAAAAAAATATCGGTCAAATGAAAACCAATGAAAACCAATATACATAAATAAATAAAAAATAGGACAAATGAAATCCAATTGACAAAACAATATAAATAAATAAATAAATAAATAAATAGGACAAAAAAATTGGACAAAACAATATACAAAAAAAAAAAAAAAAAAAAATATATATATATATATATATATATATATATATATATATGTAAAAAAATTTACATATGGGGGCAGTAAGATTTTAAGGTTTTTGAAACAAGACTGCTATGTTCACTAAGGAAGCATTTATTTTATTAAAAATAGTCAAAAACAGTAATATTGTGAAATATTATTGAAATTTAAAAGAATTGTTTTCTATTTAAATGGCAAAGTTCCATTTTCAGCGGCCATTACCCTAGGCTTCAGTTACACGATCCTTAAGAAATCATTCTAATACTGTATGCTGGTTTAGTACTCAAGAAACCTTTATTACTTTTATTAGTTGAAAATGGTTGAGCTGCTTAATGAAGTGTGGAAATTGTTTTTTTTTTTTTTTTTTTCAGGATCCTTTGATGAATAGAAAGTTTGGAGAACAGCATTTATTTGAAATTGGAAATTTTTTTGTGACATTATAAATGTCTACCATAATAGTTGATCAATTTGTTATGTCCTTGCTGAATAAAAGTATTAATTTCTTTCAAATTCAAATTCTTTCAAAAAAAAAAAAAAAAAAAAAGACCCCAAACTTTTGAAGGGTAGTACATATATATATATATATATAAATATATAAACGGTGTATGAAAATAGCTATTTTCTAAACATGCTATTAAATAATGATTTGTTTTGCACACATTATTTAAGTCTTTAATAAGGAAGTCTGGCCCTTAATGACAGCTAGAAATAAACGCATTTGAAAAATACATTTTTGCAAACACAAATACTTTTTTCAGAAATCAGAGACCCATCAAAGTCACTTGTAAGATGTACTTACTATAAAAGTGACTTTTAATGCATTAGGAGGAAAATGAGTTTGTTTTTACAATCCAGAAAAAAATACTGTGAGGTCAATAGTGCCTTTTCATTTTCTCCAGCCCCACAAAAGAAAGGAATTTTATTCTAATTCCTTTCACTTATTACAGAGTTACTGGCCGGTTTTGATATAACAAGTTGCTGGAATCTAGTAAGTGAAATTCTCATGACAAAGTTTGTTAATTCCCATCTGGGGGAGAATGAATAATGCTGATAGAGGGCAAGCTCATTTTTAAAGAAAGAATAGGTGATTTGGTTGGAGAAGTGGGACCTGGGAGTGAGTGATAGGTCACTCTCTGTGATTGTAAAATTGTAATCCTGGTGTGAAATGCCTTTAAGTCTTTAAGGACAGCATGGACTCTGGAGCGTGAAATAGTAAATCTATGTTTCTGAGTGCTGTGAGCCACCTCCAGTATAGCTGCAAGAGTCACTCACAGTCTTTGTCAGCTGCTCCATTTACATCGACCTGCCTATTCGCATACCCAAGAAATGTAACAATTTGGCTAAATTATTCAATACCTGTAAGCTAAAGCTTTGGTCAGTTTTACATACACAGCCGGTATTAAGAGGAATTTAAAAACAATATAATGCTGAATTTAAAACAGTATTACATACGTCGCTGTCTCCATGACAAATCACCTTTTATTTCAACTTACACATTGTTAGAGGGTCTGTACCAGCAGAGGGAGCAACATATTAATATCCACCATATTCAGCATTTCATACCAAAAAACTTTTTTGTCTCCAGTATCACTTCAAGTCTATTTTTTATTAAATAATGATTAATCAAGTCAAGTTCAATGATATTAGTAAGTCAGTAAGACTTTTTTTTGACTGTAAAACTATAGCAGTGACATACATTAACTCTCTTTAAAAAATATAAATAAATTTAAAATATGACACTTCACAACAGTTATTTCAAGCCACATTTAAAATGTATCTATACTTTATCACTTAAAGGTTCTATATATGAAGTGCCTGACAGAACTCTATATAGAACCTTTTCTTCTAGTGTTTGTTTGTGTATATATGTATAAATGTGTATATACACACACACACACACACACATACATATACAATTATATATGCGCACATCGTTAGGGTTTTAAAAAAAATAAATAAATAACAAAGCTTCAACTCTTAATGTGAGGAGAAGAGAAAAAGGGGGAGAGGGAGATAAAGACTTCAAGCAACTAACTTTTAGTGTTTTTTTTTTTTGCAAAGCCGATTACTCTTATTTGATATTTCATGCTACATTGAAGGATAAGTACTGCTCTAGGGTAGAGACACTAGCGAGCAATTCATTTCAAGAGTCTCATACCCACACACAGGCTAATAGAAAGGGCTTTCTGCAGAAATATTTGCCTCTTTGACACATACAGTGGCAAGAGACTGAAAAATCAAAGAGATTATGAGCGTTTTTTTCCTCTCACTTAAAATGTCAATGTTTCTCAAAGCAAAGGATCAGTGGTCTGTATGTATTTCAAAGGGCATATATGCTTCATAATACCCAAGGCCATTACATCCTCTACCATAAACTATTCAGAATGTTTTCTTTAAATAAAACTGCTTGTCCATTTATCGGGGAAAGAGATATGATCCTTGTTATCAAATCTACATGATTGTCAACAATGATTAGCTACTAGCAAGCTCATAAGATCAATTAATCATTTACATGTTTGTGATACTTAAGACAGAGACGTAAGAGAAGGTATTTCTTTTCTTCAAAGCTAAAGAGATTCATGATGGTTCAGAATGATTCTCTTTTGAAGTTGGCCAAACCTCCATCCCTTCTCAGCTGTTGAAATATATGTTGGGGAGTGTTAATTGTGGGAGATTCTTTGCCACAGTGGGAGCTTTGCCCTGTCACTCAACATGTTTGTGTAAGATACAAGCTGTTTGGAAACCTCCTCTGTGCTAATTCATTTATTATTACCTTGGTGAAATATGGCTAAAGAAAAATGTGAGGGCCGCTCTGAACATCATGCCAGAGATGTTATTCTGTTTAAATTAGTGTAATGAGTAATATAAATCAGATGCTCTCAGAAAAAACCGCAAGATCAAATTTTAAATTGGAAACACAACAATCACTCTAAACGTAAAAAATTACATAAAATCAGAATTACATTAAATTATGTTGGGGGCTTATACAATGCTTTTGAATATTTTTTTATATGATAAGACGGGGGCTATTTGTCAAAACAGCTATTAAATCACTTTTTTTTTTTTTATGAATTATAGTATTTACAATATTTTGGTGAAGATATTTGATATTTTTGTCCATTACCTTTTTCACCTTTGTTGTTTCTCATTTGTTTTACTGATTTAATTTTGCTGAAGAACCTATAATAGGCTGGCTTCATTGTGACAACATACCCCATGTAGTGTGACAACATGCCCCGCTATGCTGGTCACAAAATGTGTTCACAGAAAAGCATCTTTTTTCCCCCCACAGGACAGTAAGATTGAAAATGTTAAATAGCATTTTTATAATAAAGACTAAGGTATGTGCCTATACAGAAAAAAATGCAATGTGACGAAATGATAAATATGTGAAAAAATAAAAAGTGTATTTATATAAAAAAAACTATAAAATATTGTCTAAAAAAGTCAAATATATATTTAAAAAATATTTAAAATATTTTAATAAAAAGTATATAAAATGTATACAGCATATGTTATATTATATTTATATATATTTCAGAGTAATGAGTGAAAAAAAAAAACATTTCTACACAACTTGCCTTGAGTTTGCTAACCTCATACATTTAAAAATAAGCATGGCTATAATGGATGGCAATGCCTTTTGCAAAAAGTCCGTCACAGGAGTTGTGCGCGACCAGCAAATGAGTGCGTGTTTTCCCGCTGCTTAGAAGACAGTGGTGGTAAAGCTCTTTCATCTTTAATTTCCTGCTGTGTCATCTATAGGGACAGATCAAACAGGGGACAAAGTGTCCCTCCATGCTCTTCTATTACAGATAATCACCCCCCTCCCTCTGCTCTTATCTCCTCACTTCCTCTCCCTTTAGCCCCCTCCTGAGGACCCTCCCGCAAGGTGGAGGGAAAAATTTGATAAAAGATAATTACATCCCCCTCCTGCAAACATTTAGGGAGATCTGTCAATAGCTAGCAGTTGGGGTTTATTGCAAGTGCAAGAAAGGCAATTTGCCCCCAAACACCACAGGAATCTGGAATTCTGAGACACTAGAAATACAGGATTTGGATCCATGTGCAGACAGTAGGAGTGGCACAAGAGGAGAGATGAGGAGAGCATGCTGGGTAGGAAAGAGCATGTTGTTCATTACTAACTGGGATAATGAAAGACATAATGAAGCAGAGGGTATCCAAAATGTCTCTTCCTCGCTCTCTCACTTTCCCGTCGAAGCCCTCAATCCCACTCTGTCACATGGCAGTCCTCCCTCTCTGCTTGTTTTTGATCTTGAAATGCTCGTAAAGGTAATGACAACAAATTAAGGATGAAGGTGAGTGATCACAATGTGGCCAGCCCTCCCCAGCTGGCCCTTTCACATGTCTGATATGAGATGTCTCTGAAATGCCTGATGCACTCCTGCATTGGGTCACTCTTGGTGAGAAATACTGCAGGCCAAGATTTGCAGCTCATGAAAATTATTTATTTTATAAACTTTTCTTTTCATCTCACAAATAAAATTACTCAGGTTATCTTTTAATCTTTCAAAGATGAACTTTTCCACCTTTTTTGTACCCCTCACGGCCCTATCAACATGCCAAACAGAATCTGTGCATGAGGAATTCCAAAGGAGGAAGTTCTGTGGATTTTTGCAGAATTGGGATGTCAGTCATTATATTATGCTTTGTCCTATGCATGCTCATTTATTGAATATTTTTGCTTTAAAAAGATGTAGCTAAAGCTCCATTAAACACATTTTACTATGTTTAAGGAGCTACATAGTCTGTACAAATATCGCCTTGGTTTTACTCAAATAAACTGAGGCAACTATTTGCATCAGACTTCTAAGTATTTTGAACTCATCTAATTTGTGTTTGACCAAATAGACTATACATATGTTCAACAAGCACCCTTAAGTAATGCCAGCTCAATTTTCCTCGTACACAACTCAAATACTTTGTGTAGCAGAATTAACATAATATAATTTAACTGAGAATTAATGCACTTTAGTAAGACATGCATTAGCAGTATTTTCCTATATGTATTAAACAGTGTGCAGTAGAATCTATCCACAATACTACTACAAACAGTTGCTCACTGAGAAAAGCATTTCATATAATTCACTGCGCCTACCTGTCGTCAGCCTAACATCAGGATCCACTCGTCACCACAACAGTAAACTCCAACGTGACAACGTTTCTAAATCCCAACTTCATAGAACATTAAACAATAACAACAAGCCTCTTCCTTCATTCACTTCTTTCAATTAAATCTCACACAAAGTATTCTGGGAACTACAAATCTCCTTACCCCCCAGTAAGTACTGTACATTGTACACAATAAAATTAAGTTGTGACATAATTTTAATTTAAATATAATATTGAAAAAGCATCAAACATCCTTGTTTTAAGTGAGTGCTGCCATTTCAGCAGCAAAACAAACAAACAAAAAAAATCTCCAACTTTCCAAACAAGGAAATAAATAAAGACAAGATTACAGCAGAATGCGAGCAGCGCATCAAAAGCAAGAAACCATTATAATCAGTGATTCTACTGGATACGGTGCAGCGCAGTCAACGGATGCCCTGTAGTAGGCCTATACCTGAAGTAATCCTTCCTCAGCCTGAACCATTGATACAAGGCAGGATAATGCTTTTTCTGACTAATTCTGACCCTACCATCTGAATGTTGCAGCAGAAATCGAGACTCATCAGACAGGCAACCCTTTTCTATTCTATTGTTCAATGTTGGTGAGCCCGTGCGAATTGTAGCCACAGTTTCCTGTTCTTAGCTAAGAGGAGTGGCACCCGGTGTGGTCTTCTGCTGCTGTAGCTCGTTCAAAGTGTTTCACAGATTCTCTTCTTCATACCTTGGTTGTAACAAGTGGTTATTTGAGTTACTAGCCGGGTTTCCATTACAGATTTGCGCAAAACTTTTGCGATATTTTCTAAGTATCGATAAAAAAAACTATTGCGAAATGACGGCGTTTCCATTAACTAATGTTATGTGATTAAAATGTAAATTTTTTCCTCTCGCAATAAGTCATTCCAAAAATCATGGCAACGGATGTTAGTAGGGTTAAGTATATCGCAGCCAGTGTTAAGCATTAATGGCAAGGAAAGCCCATTATACTTGGGAGCAGATACTAGTCTTTTCTTCTGTCCAAACATACCGCACCATCTTTAAAGAATGATCAATTGTTACATATGTCAGGTGACCTGTAAATGCAAAAAAAAAAAAAAACTGTTTCCACTGGGCGTATTCTCAATATGCAATTTCAATTTGCGCATTTTGAAGGGTAATGGAAACGCAGCTACTGTTGCCTTTCTATCAGCTAAAACCAGTCTGGCCTTTCTCTTCTGACCCCTGGCATCAACAAGGAATTTTCGCTCACAGAACTCTTTTTCAGACCATTCTCTGTGAACCCTGGAGATGGTTGTGCATGAAAATCCCAGTATATCAGCACTTTCTGAAAAACTCAGACCAGCCCGTCTAGCCCCAACCACCTTTGCCACATTCAAAGTCACTTAAATCACCTTTCTTCCGCATTCTGATGCTCGGTTTCAAATTCAGATTGTCTTGGTCCATGTCTACATGCCTAAATGCATTAAGTTGCTGCCATGTGATTGGCTGATTAGATATTTGCATTAATGAGCAGTTGAACAGATGTACCTAATGGTGGCCGGTGAGCATGTATATATATAAAAACTGTGTAGGTCATTGATTCATATATGTAGTTAAAACCTATGGAATGGGTGCAGATTGCATGGGTCTAATATAAAGTAAATTTCACACAAAGGCAGCAGGTCAATTATGATTAGAGCTCAAAAATGAAGACGATAATTACGTTCATATTAACCTTCATGTGTAATCATTGCATTCAACATCTTGGCCACTGAAAGGCTCTTCACCTTTAGAGTCGTTCACTGTTTACGCTTCAAAATGTCTGTTATCAGTTCTCCTCATCAAAAGATTTTAATGGGCCATCCAAATGATTCATGTCAATCAAACATCTGCTAAACTGTCCACATGTCACAGACAACACCTGTTGACCTCTGAGTGACCTCCACAGGTACGTATCACAGCATCCCTTGGGTCACACCAGACAGACAGTGCCAGCACACCCCAAAAACACTCACACTTAACGATACGTCTAGAAAACTACTCTACTTAGACTTCATTTCCTTCCATCCCCCCATCTTTTTCACCCTCCTTCAATAAAGCACCCAAAAATCTTGCACAGGGGACAGAGAGGTGAAATTTCTCTCATCCAAATGGATTGCAATTTCCCTCCATTTAGCACCTGAAGGTAATTAGCTTGAAGAGATTGCAGAGTGAGCAACACGTTCATGGAACATTAACTCTTGCACATTCTCCAGTTGCAGGGAATTAATAGGAAAGATTAAAGTTTAAAGAGAGCAAATGCCATTACCGCACAAACCACCTCTCAGTGGCTATAAGCAGCTCTCGCTAAGCCAAACTCTCCACTTCTCCTCCCTTTTCTCAAAATAAGTTGACATTAAGACTGCAGAGAATAACATAATATCTGCCTAAATGACTGTGTGTGTGTGCACATGCGAGTGTGTGTGTGCAAGAGAACAGGTCCAATAGCCTGCAGCCTCATTTTTCCTCCCTAACAGCTTTTTGCATGCTTTCTCAGTTCTAGGACACATTTTGCTAATTAGCACCTTGGCATTCGTTAATCTGGCCAGCATGCTGAGTAAATGTACATGCAAATCCAATTTCATAAAGGTCTTCATGGTAAATTATCAAGCCCAGTAACACAGATCTTCTTAATTAAACTCTTTATTCTATATTTCCTGCTCTTTTTATATGTTTCACCCATGTCCGCATTAAATTGTTGCGCGTTAAAAGAGGTTAAATTCCCATTTTATCCATATCCATGTTCACATATCACATACCAATACTTTTCATTGCTTGGAGATAAACACACTACACTATTTGCCCGCGCATCCGTCAATCTCTAGATCATAAGAGGAGTTTTTTGGGGGGCTGGCTATTGGCAATGAATTTTTAGAGGCCATCCCACTCAGAGATTCAATCACAGCCTGAAAAATTCAGAGTGGAAAAAAAATGAAATTGAGACATGGTAGAATTTATTGCCCAGAAAATTCCATTCTACTATCTGATTTGAAAAGTCCAGTCCTCCTAGCTTCAGAAAATCTATTTTCCACATTTTAATACCCCACGTAACAGTCTTCATAATTCATTCGAGTGTGTTAAGCGCAGTTTTATTAGATCTGAAACAAATTTTGGTGGGGGATCCTATAGGTCATTAACCATGGAGTAATTTTATCCTTGTTTCCCTAATGATGCCATAATGGTGAGTGAATTTCTTAACTAAAGACCAAAGAACATTTTGAAGGTCAGCTTCATCTGCAAGCTCCTTCAAGCGCTTCTCGGAGAGATTGGAAAAGTCTGAGATTTTTGAAGAGTCATTAATAACGCTAAAGCTGAAAGCCTATTTGCGTTCTCGCTTTCTACCTTTTAATTTCATACCCTTTTTTTCTCCTCCCGCTCTCTCTCTCTCTCTCTTTCCTCTCCTCTGTTCTCACAGTTGCCCTCATGCAGAAAAAATGGAGTGCTGAGTGTGGGGGCAAAAATGGCAGCCCAGTGACATACAGATCCCAGATGTGATGCCGCAATAATTTAAATTTTATGCCTTTGTTATCACTTTAATCATTTTCTTTATTCGTTTTGTTTCACTGGTCAGAGAGAGACACCTGATAGGGTAAAATACCAAGGGAACAATTTTTATTTGGAATGTGGTACAGAGTCTAATTAGAATTTGAATTTTGCTGAGCCTTGAAATGGCCGGTGCTTTATCCTGATCGCCTTAGATATTGTTCCAAGTCAATCATTTGTCACTGCACAGCATGCTGGGAAGGTTCTGCTAATCAACTCTATTTCTTCCACCATTTTTTTTTGCTGCACTGGCATTTTTGTCATTTAGGCTTTATAAGAGTGGCTATAGAACACATTCATGTTCTAAGGTTCCTTGTAGCTAAGGCTCAATGTGCTCAGGGCTTTTTCGCAGGGCTGGTTTTGCATGCTGTTGTACTGAACATAGAAGCAAAATGACTTGAGAGTTTTCAAATGACTTCATATGTGAATTAGGAAAGCTTAATTAGTAATAAATTAATTACTATATTGAGTAAATTATAAGGACTTTTAATCTGAAATTTTAATGCGCAAGTACCGATAAGGTAAACTATATGAATGCAGTAATGAGATGCTGGACATCTTTTCTTATTGCTTATTCAAAAAGTTTTTTATTTAGGTGTAAACTGTATTATAATGTTTAACAAATGATCTTAAAGGATTAGTTCACTTTCAAATGAAAATTACCCTAAGCTTTACTCACCCTCAAGCCATCCTGGGTGTATATAATTTTCTTCTTTTTGATGAACACAATCTGAGGAATATTAATAAATATCCTGACGCATCCGAGCTTTATAATGGCAGTGAGTGGGATCAACGAGTATGAGCTCGTTGAGAAAGTACATCCATCCACATCCATCCATCATAAATGTGTACTCCACACGGCTCCGGTGCTGTTAATAAAGGCCTTCTGAAGCGAAGCGATGCATTTGTGTAAAAAAATTATCTATTTAACAAGTTCTACACTATCTAGCTTCCACCAGACCACCTTCCGTATTCAACTTACAAAGACTTTACAAAGTGTAAAACTCTCGCAGTTCAAAAAGCTTACGCTACATCCTACGCCTTCCCTATTCAACTTACGGAAAAAGTGTAACTGATGTGACGCCAGTTCCCAGTTCAGTTTTTTCCATAATTTCAATAATCTGATGGATGTGGATGGAAGCACTTTCTTCAGCTCATACTCGTTGATCCCCCTTCACTGCCATTATAAAGCTTGGATGCGACAGGAAATTTATTAATATATTTATCAATATTTATTAATATATCTCAGATTGTGTTCATCAGAAAGAAGAAAGTCATATACACCTAGGATGGCTTGAGGGTGAGTAAAACTTGGGGTAATTTTCATTTAAAAATTGAACTAATCCTTTAAAGGCCATTTGAATTAGAAACAAAACTAATTTTGCACACCACAACTCATTAGTAGGCTATATTATAATAACATCCATTATAGACCCAAATTATATACCACTCAATCACCATTATTAGCTACATCCAAATACTTCTTTACTTGATGTGGTGCAAAGTCTCAAGAGCCATAAATGTCTTTTAAGGGCAAGAGAGTGTCCAATGCTGTCGGTTGGTGGTTTTTGTCATTCCTTGTCTGATCTAATATGTGCCTTGGGAGGCAGAGAGCCTCCAGCAGAAGTGTACAAGCATTTTGTTCCCCAGGTACAAGAGGGTCTGGGACAGAAATTGGAGCTGACAAGCGTTAACGTTTAGAAATTTACCAATAAATGGCTCTCATGTGGAGATATTCTGGGCAATGGTGGTGAACCTAGCGTACGTCTTAGTCGTAGAAAACAGGATGTAAACTAGAATGGGAGCTGAGAAGTAAAAACCTTGTGCAATCATTCAAACGCCTGACGCTTCTGTAATACAAAGGAGAGTCTTCCTCATAAATGATCTGATCCTGATTACACAGAAGGTGAAGATGGCATTACTAAAAAGTCTTTGCATATACAATATATTCCAGCACTAATTTAGGATTAGATACTCTGTATTGACTAATTAGGGCCTGTGCATTTATATTTTATTGCAAATTTAAATTCCCAGGCTTTTCTTTTAACAGCATCAGACATTTTTCCATTTCACCTGCAAGTTTAATTGAAGAGTTGTAAAGGCCACTTTGAAGGAGTGGAAAAAATAAAATCCATCTGACAAGATGATCGATTACCTGTAAGACTACCTGACATAGAAATTAAGGTTTTTTAATGACGAGCTGCCTCCTATTGCACATGAAATTCAAATTCTCTTCAAAGGCTCCCTAGCAGCCATCACCTGTCTCCAGCGCACGCGTCCCAAACGGAGCTACTTTGTCTCTGTCACCACTGAGAGGACATTGTTTTCACCAACAAGCGTTTGTATTAACCAATCTCACACTGCATCCAGGACACATCTCATTGAGTCCTGCATCATTGGTAGGTTGAGGAGAAACAGAAAAAAGGAAGAAAAAAAAAAAGAATCCGACAAACAGCGGTGGTCCATCAACACAGCTTTTGTTAGGGATCTTATTCAGGAGAAAGACTGTGCAAACAACTGCACATATTTATATGTGAATCCAACATGGTTTTGAGAAGACAACTTAAAAGAACACAGGCAAATGCAGTAAATTGGATGAAATTGGATTTTTTTTTTTTTTTATAATAACTATTCTATTTTTGGCAAATGTAAAGGCAAGAGAAGAAAGTTCAAACACTCTTACTTCAGCAATGAAAAAAAAAGAAACATAAATGCGATTTTGAACTAAAGTTTTTGCTTATTAGTATGGTTGAATTGGATCACCAAAGGTCAGCAGCAAAGACATTGGTTAATAAAGTGAGATTAAATACATAAATGATGTATTATTTAACATTTTAATTATTGTACGTTTGCTGATTAATTTGCATTTCGCTGTTTCAATCTCATTTCAATCTGGTCTTACTAGACAACAAGACAAACTTTTATTGCAAAACACCATCTCTTTAATGATAAACGCTTCCAAACGAAGTTCAAGCTTAAAGTTCTTGTCGAGTAACAACACTGCTGTTTTGTTTTGTGGAAGATGTTCATTCAAATATTTAATGCATTTAATTACAGGTCGCCAGCTGTGTTCAATGATTTAAGTTTATGGGTTTGAAACCTGTTAATTATGAAGTCAAATGCATAAAGCAATCTCCGGTGGACTATATTGGATGCAGACAGTTAAATTTACTTTAGTGAATTTTCTGCAGAGTATACTGCTCCCCTCTCCATGCTCGGTGAAATGAAGGTATTCAGTCACAGCACATATGCCATAATGCTAATGTTAATTAAAAAAGCTAATCACTGTGATTCTTCAGAGAAGAGTAGCTCAGGATATCTTATCTATTGTTGAAACTCACTCTTAAACTTTAAGCATATTCAATTTCAGGATAACCAAGGTTGTACACAAACAAACAAACAAACAAAACAAGGCTTCTAGCAATCTTACTTGCGCGGTATACAGACATACATGCAGTATATGTGCATTTGCATAAATAGATGAAACCTGCTTAAGTTCCATCAAATATAAACCCCAAAACAAAGATCAATACCCTCACGTGTCGATTAAGACGGTTGCTGTAATCGTATAGGGACTGTTAAAATCACTTTTAACTTCCAGTTTTTCGTTTGTTTGAAAACTAAGTGCCAGGTTTATAATTGAGCTCCACACCATCCAAATGAATTCTGGGATAATTTCATCCATTTAACTGATCCAAAATCAGTTCTACAAAAAAATCTGTCCTCCTTTTTTTCAACCAATATCAAAGAAATAATAAAATCTAACTACTGCCCAGCACCTAAGGACAAATTGTGTGTGTTCCACTCAAAGGATTTATTCTCATTAAGCAGGGCAACAGTGAAGAGTGACGGGCAGCCGAGCGTTCCAGCCCCCTGGGTCTCTGTGCCAGTCTTGCCTCCTGCCCTCCATAAATGTGCCCAGCTTCAGCTCATGCCATCTTATCCTATAGCCTGTGCCTACCTGAAGTTTCAAAACAGAAAACCAGCATATTTGTCCCTGAAGGCCAGCCAATCGTCTTCATTACATTTCTAAGAGTTCAGTTGAATGCACTGGCTAAGACTAATGGCCACTCACTGCCTAAAAAAAGTCAAGTAGGTCCCGATATGGTCCTTTTTCTCTTGTTCTGCTTGCATTATTGGGCAAATTGACTCATGACTGGCGGTTGGTAACAGGCTTCTAGGAATATAATGTTCTCCATTTTTCTTTCTTTCGTCCCTCTCTCTCTTTCTCTAACACAGACTTTCTCTTCGCCTGCTCCTTTCCAGCTGAATAACTGGGGACTGGACGAGGAGTGATGATTCCGAAAAGTAATTCCATTAAATGTTTTTTAAAAGCCGCAGGAGCTGTGGTATCATGGCCATTATTGATGATATCATTATTATGTATAGGATCTTGCCGTGAATAATAACCCATTATCTTTCATTTCTCCTGTTTTTGTCACTGCAAGTGGAAAGGTTAGGTAATTTATTTTAATGTGCAAAGTGTCAGCTACCACTGCTGCCATGCACTGGTCCCCGACAGATTCCACACTTACAGGCGTGATTGTTTTTTCTAAATCAGCCCTTATTTCTGGCAAAAGTGCTCCCCATAAATTACCCTCACATTCTATTTCAGCAGTCCTGCTCTCTACTTTTGCAGCTTGTGTTTTTAAGTTGAAGCTTAAAAAAAAGTGTTGTTCCCTGCAAGATGACAAATCAGTGCTAAGATTAAAAAAATGCGAAAGTGGTGCTAAACAAATGAAATTTGACATTAAAGTATACATAAATATGGCATATTCAAATCTGAATTTAACATGCATATATAATTAGTGTAGTTCATGCACAAATATACTTTTTATAATGCCATGGAAAATATATGACACTAACTTAATACATAAAAAGCCAGTCGCATATCATGGTGAGAAATGGTCTTGCACATTCCTAATACTCAAGTGGTATTTTTGGCACAGGGCTGTAGAACAATGGAAAAGACAGGAAAATGGGCTTTTGTGCACATATACAGTGGGGAGGGGGGGACCAGCACGCTTGACTGCATTTAAATTTATACAAACTCTCTGCCATTGACAGTGATAAATGTTACACTCTATTCTACAATATGTTTAATGCATAGGTCTGTGGAGTTAAGTTTTCTTGGCTTGTATGATGCCGCGGTCGCCATACCACTGTATGTTACATCAGATTCGCTTCCATTAAAATGCCAAGTGGCACAGTGAAGACAACAACAGAAAATGACAAGGAATTTGTTTACCTGTCCCACTCCTTCCCTCCCTGTCCCTCCCTCCCCCAAGCTTTCTTTCTCTCTGTCCTTCCCATTCTCATGCAGGCTGAATCCTCCTAATACACCATTGGCAGTTGTAGACATTTAAATGCTGTTTGTGGTGTACTTCTACCAACATTTAGTAATTTTAATTAAAGCTTTGAATTAAAGTTACAACCGAAGGGAAATTAGCACATTTACTGTAGCTTTCAGTGGTTTCTTCCTCCATTCTCTGTAGGTCTTAAAAATGGCCTATGCAGCAAAACCTAAACCCTAAACATCATGCTAATATAAACTGAGGGCAAATGTGCTAATTATCGCTTAAAAACACAACTTTTGTTCCCTATACAACACAAAAGGTGAATTTTTTATACAATGAAAATTTTGAGATTCAGTTGCAATTTTGCTTGAATTATTCAAATTTAAATGGTAATTATTGTTTATATAATGCATGCATTTCCATACAACAAAAAATAATTTTCATTACTGGATGTCAGGTTCAGTTGTAATTTTGCTTGATTTATTTAAAATGAAGTAGTAATAAATAAGTAAAATGAAAATAGATTGTTTACATTATACATACACTATCATTCAAAAGAGTGGGGTCAGTAAGTTTGTTTGTTTTTAAATAAAAGAATACTTTTATTCTGCAAATAGGCTTCAAATTGATCAAAGGTGACAGTAAAGACTTTTACATTGTTACAAAAAAATGTATTGCAAATAAATGTGGTTCTTTCAAGCTTTCTATTCACCAAAGAATCCTGAATTAATAATTTGATAAATGTTTCTTGAGCACCAAATCAGCATATTAGAATGATTTCTGAAGGATCATGTGACACTGAAGACTGGAGTAATGATGCTGAAAATTCAGCTTTGCCATCACAGGAATAAATTACATTTTAAAATATATTCAAGTATTACACATGTATTTTAAATAATACAATATAATACAATAATATGTCTCAATATTATTTTTACTGTATTTTTATCAAATAAATACAGCCTGACAGTTTCTTCTTTCAAAAACATAAAAGAGCAACACTATTTTTTTATTTGATGTATTTAAATTGTATGTATAAGACTAAACAAAAACAGCATCTTACACTTATTAAAGTAATATATTGTTTAAAATTGTGGGTTTCTTTCCCTTTTTGTCATGTCTTATCTTAACAAAGGCTCCAAGCCAGGACTGCCACCGGTGCCCCCTCAAAAAAAATAAAACGATGCCCCCGTCAAAACCACAACATGTGAAAATCTTAGCTTATCAGGCAGGACAAGATGATGAAGAAGAGTGTAGCCATTCAGAGAAGTGGTCAAGCCTGTAGCCTGGTATATATTTGTTCCAACACCATGAGATCGGTGGGCCTGGACTCACTGTAATCAGCCATGCGCTTGAGAGAGACTCTATTCTCAGTGATGCAGGCTGCTGGGACTGAGGGAGACATCAGTGTATGTGTGTCCTTATAGGCTTTGATTACAGAGAGGAAGCCACATTGCATGCCTGACCTGTCTGGTTCAGCTCCCTGTAGGCCTGCTACTGCTGCACACTGGACAGAGAGAGGAAGAGGTGATAACATATCAGATTGCCCCGCTGTCCACTTTAAGCACACATGCACGTTTGATATACAGCAGGATTCGTGTAGACATACTTAAATACGAGTTATGAGCCCCATTGATTAATTATTCTGATGTAAAATGGAAAAAGCTGAGTGCTTGCATGACCTCCAAACACATACATTATAAACAAAGCTTGACATCTAACTACACCATTATCATAGTGCTCCTGACCCCATTTTAGAGATGTAACCATGCTGTAAAAGAAGTAACCCAACTCCAGTGTCACACAGAGAAGACCATAACTCTGGTTGAGAGAAGCTGTTAGTCACAGGTTTCAAATCATTTGCACAGCTGCAACTTACACTAATGTGATTTTGACTATAAATAAATAAAACAATACTACGATTACTACTACTATACTAATTTAAATTAAAATGCAATACTTCAGATGTGCAACAAAATATGGAATCAGGTTAAATCAATTCATAATTCTTCACCCTAAATCATCATATCAGCAAAAACAAAGCATGGTTTTGAACATATTTTAGAATTATTCCTCAAAGCATCTCAAAACGATGAAAAGCACATGAATCTGACTAAGCTTGATGCATTTTTTCGAGTTGATGCGGGCTTTGTTGACTCTGTTTGCATGGATCGCCTCAGAATTAGCGGATAATGAGGTGACTCACGAACGACTGACATCTCTCTCTTTTCAAACAGATTACATAAACAGAGAAGATCTATATTATTTAAAACCTGACATTTCAACATTTCTTTAGACATATGTCTCGTGTTTGTGTGTTAAGTATATTCTAAGTTACAGTTCATTTTCTGAGGAATATCAGATTGGACTTCATTCAGAGAGAGACGACAGATCGCGCATCATGTTAGTTTTCTTTATTTTGCAAAAAGCACAACATTTTGTTTTACTCTGAGTGTACACAAATAAAAGAAGACATTTCACAGATTTGAATGATATATAACTCAGAAGTGGTATCGCCGGTGCGACCGCCGACCCCTGAGGGACTTTTTTTTAGCAGCATTTCCTCATTTATGTTTTTCCAAAATGACAAAGCGTGCGAGATTTGTTTTAAACAATGACTTTTTCATAAGCCTGCATAAAAAATGCTATAAGCTGTTAATTCAGCAAAATGACACTTTACGATGTTCTGAAATGTCAACTTCTGGGAACATTGCACTGTATACGTCAAGCTCCATAATGCACGGACACTTTTTCATCAAACCATGAACTCTATTTTCAACACTGCACCCTACAGACCATAATAGACCCACAAGCAAACAAGCTAGAGAGAGAAACCCGCACAATCATGATATTCTTTCATTTTATGAGCCATACAATAGCCTGAGCCGAGAAGGCCTTCCAGCTTACTGGGACCACAGTAAAGACTGTGATATGTAAACAAACAGGCCGGAACTTGGTCTGATTTACAGTGCTCTCGGCCTTGCTAGCGATTCCCTCACACCAACCAGGCCGAGCAGCCAGGTATTTCTGCACCGACAGTTTGAGCACTTTCGATTTTATACCTCAGCAATTTTTATAGCGTCTTTAGGTGTGCATAACACACGCTTCAGTATATCCTTAGGAGAGAAAGCCAGGAACGAATGTTGGCAACGTGGTGGAGGGAGTGGGGTTGGGGGTGTGAAATCGCAAATAACAATAACACAACAGAAGATTTTCGAAGACTTGGACTTGAATGCTGGGTCATGTGCCCCTTGCCGCCTCTGTAATTGGAGGACAGCCGAGAGGCAGCTAATATCCTGAGTCGACTCTCGATGTGCGTCCTCGCCTCCCCCCTCCAGATTAAGTCTGGTAGAGTAACCAAGCCTCGAAGGGCCCGGGCAGCTGTGCAGGACTGTTGTAACTGATACTGAGCTGCTCTAATTAAAGGTTCCGATTGAAAGAGCGATGTTTAATATACAGCACCTCCTCTCATCTCTTCTCTCCCCTACTGCTGCAATGGGCAGGGATGAGTGAAGGGGTGCATCGCCAGATCTCTTCACTCACCCTAATGCTTTTACCAGCACCTCTGGGTGGGATTCAGAGGAGAAGGGGCTTTTTGAGTGCCAGGTCTGCACCATATTGTTTCTAGCAAGTCATGAACTAAAGGTTCTGGTAGTTTTTGGAAACAAAAGATACAGCACTTGATCATTTCTGAATTCTCATATTAAAATTCCCAAAAAAAAAAAAAAAAATTCTCCAAACCAAGAGTTCACATCTGATTGGTGGGATTCAGCGAAGAAGGGGCTTTTTGAGTGCCAAGACTGCACCATATTGTTTCTAACAAGTCATGAACTAAAGGTTATGATAGTTTTGGAAACAAAAGATACAGTGCTTGATCATTTCTGCAGAATTCTGAAACAAAACTAAAACGTCAAGTTAACATGTGGTTGTTTCTAATTGTTTTAATGCTGGAATGCATTAATCCACAACAAAAAAAGAGACATGTTGATTGGCTTAATCATATAGTTCTCACTAAAATGCACAAGATTTAAAAATTGTTCTAAGCCATATTTCACAGCCGACATTCCGGTGGGTTACTGCTCTTGTCTTTCGCTTTGTGAACAAGGTTAGCTCTTTCAATTGGTCTATATTGTCCCCCATTACTCATTTTCTGGGTAGCAAATCACATGTGACAGTTAGATTTTGACAGTGCAGAAACCTAGCCTCGGTCATTAGTGTTAATATTATGTTTCTTTGGCGATCCCTCATCATTTTTGGGCCTCATTGACTATTTTTCTTTATAAGATATTAAGTATTCAAAGCTCATTTACATCCTTATTTTTCAATTTGCTGCCGCAGTAGTTTAATTTATTCCATATAATTTCTTTTTCTGAGAGGGACATTAATCATTGCCTGTATGTTTTAGTGCTTCTGGGCATTTTTTAAATCAATAAAATAAGGAAATAAAAGTATTACTGTGACAAGGTATGAAACAAAAGACACATTTTAATACCAACTAATGTAATTTCATAATTGATAACTGATTGATTCAGTGATCGATTGATCCCAGATCACCCTCAACTGTTTTTCGTCCTTTATTTATGTAGTATATAGTTTATGTAATTATGGTCATTCATATATTTTACCATGGCTAGTCCTGCACAGTCCTGTGCACAGAGGAGGTGGAGCTGTGGCAACGACTTAACTGTCCTTTACAAATTGTTTTACACTTCAGTAGAGCAAAAGATCCAGAGGCTAAATTACTGCCCAGACACAATGTTAATATCCTCTCTTAATATCTTCTCTTCATCTGTGGCTTTGATCAAACAATATAGAGAAAACCTTCCCGTGTTATCTGCATTTTCTATAGGATGGACAATCAGACAAGTCAAACAGCGAAACACAACTACTCAATAACACCACTGTATTTTAAAATTGGGACATCATGTATCATTATTACTCTTTGTCAGCTAGAGTTTTAAATGACAGCACTTCGAACCCTAAGAATAATGTGTTTACAAACTCAATAATCAGTCAGTTCATGCTTATAATGGCATGATAAATACCGCACGGTTATTCACGAGTGCAGCATTTTTGCTGACATGCCAAAGAGTTAACGTGATCCTTCCAACGTTAATTTAGAGAGCTTCATCTTAAAGCAGCCTAAAAATGAATTATACACATGTGGATGCGAGCCATCCTGTAATGCTCCTAGTAGTTCTGTATTACTGGTCTGTTGAACTTTTGGCCTAAACACCCGTATGCTCTTTCTTCTTTGCCTTTCTTGTTGTTTCTTCATCCTTTTACATTCATTTTATGCTTGGCTATTCCTTGGGCTATCAGTGTATTAATGCTAGGGCTTAAGGGAAACCGCTTCAGAAAGATAAGCCCTGCAGTCGACATCTGGGTGCTCGCGGTTCATACATCACTTCATCCCAAACACCCTGACCAACGGCCACCAAAATCACCGCCAACACCATTTCCAAATAAAAAGACGATGCTTGCAGACTTGTAGTGAAATTCTAGACTAATAATTTGGCTGAAACACAACTTGATGTGAAACATCTTCATTTGCCTTAGTGCTGCAGGCAAACCTTGACCTTCGCAGTTTGTGAGAGCCGAGTTTACAGAGCTGGGGGCTGAGGTGTATTTGGATACATAATGCAGAAGAGCCATAATACTTTGTGCATGGCCGGTTGCAGGCTGTCTATTCATGAGGAGAAGACCCTCTGTCTCACTCCATAAACCCCAGAGAGTAAGAGGACGGGTGTGGGGGCACAATGTCACTTGTAAATCCCAAATTAAACTCAACTGCCCAAAGCTTCATCGCATAAAAACAGCCCCCCGCCCCGCCACCAACAACCCACCCCAGACCCAGGTGCACAGACATTCTTGACAAAGACGGGACAGTCTCGCTAACGTCAACTGTGTCAGGTTTGCGGGACAGTCCATTTGCTGGGGCCTTGGACCCTTTTGATCCATCCATTGCATCCATTTCATGCCATCCGGACATTGCCAGTCCAGCTTCAATCATGTTAGAATTTTGAATTCTGATGAGAAACGTATAACAGGCTTTGAGTTACACGCCTGAGTACTACTTATTTTTAAACGTTCACCTGAAAATGAACATTTTTTTGGCCTTTGTCATTGTATGGACAAAAACTTACTACTTCTGTGTTCTAGGGAAAGAAAGAAAGAAAATCATACAGGTTTGGAGTAAATCATCATTTTTGGTAAACGATCCCTTCCAGTCTGAAGATTAAAAAAAAAAAAAAAAGACATTTCAAAATTGCATGCAGGCCGGTTTGAGCTTGCTAAGGGAAAGAACCTCCTTGAAGGCAATCTGTTCATTAAGATAATGTGTTAGTTCCAATTAAACTAACATTAAAATGGTCCTCATAAAGAGTTTAAGTCAGCGTTTTTCTTAACTTGCTCCTTTAATTACATCGTTCCTCTGCTGTCATTAAGGGTATTAAAAATTCATTAACAAGAATAGTACAGAAGCCCGCCAACAAATCAGCTAAACTCTCATCTCATGTTGTCAAAAGATTATGGCTACTTTATTTGCAAGAGTTTATTCCTCATAAAAGGTTACTTGTTTATCAACAGGTTAGTTTAGAAACCTTATTTCCATAAATGTGTTGAGATATTCCTAATAGCATGTTTAATGGAAAAGAAACACATTTAAATGATGTATGTGAAATAGTGATTCAAAATTTTATGTGATGCAAGTGTCATTTATTACATTTACATTTATTTGCAACATCGAAATTTTCCTCTAATGCGATTCGACTGCATCCTGTAATGTTTGCCACAGTTATATTTCTCTGCTTTAATTTGTTTTCATCAGATGTGTTTATGGCTATCTGAATGTACTTTACATCCTTTCTACCGAACCACGCTCATGAAAATGACTGAATGCCTGAATAACATAAGGTTACATGCTTTTTATAAGAACTAGAACCACACCAATTATTACAGAAACCTCTTTATTTTGAAACCTCTGGACACTGTTATACAAACCCTCTTGTTTTTCACTTTTTGGTAAGTGGTGTTATTCATGTCCAATTGCCATGTTTGCACTGGTGTTTGTTTGATAGATTATGTTGAGACAATTTGTTTACTTTGGGGTCATGGATGAAAAATTAGTGCTGAGGATATAAATTTAATCTTGTAGCTTCAGTGGTTTTGGTAGAGTGAAACAGGGATGCTTCAAGAAATGCTCCAGTGTCCTCAGAATAATGTGTTGGTTGATTCGGCAGCAGGTGTACAATCTTTGGCAATGGCCCGCCGTGATCATTGTTTTGGCAAGAACAGTTTGATTAATTGCATAAATACATGTTAATCAGGACCTATCAAAGCACATGATGAATTCCCCTAGATTAATAATTTTCAATACGCACAAGTGTGATTTACAAAAGTAGATAAAACATCAGGATTGTTGAACACAGACAGGGGCGTCCAAAAGTCTGAGACCAGTAGAAAATGCTTCTATTTTGGATTTTTACAAATAAATACATTTTTAAACTATAGATTCTAAAAGTTGAAAAGAAGATTATGAAGATCACAAGAACTTGATGTAAAAAAAAAAAAAAAAATGTATATGAATTTATGTCAGTAGAACTTGAGCTGCATGAACTCCATAAGTTTGTGTCAAACCTGATGATCATGTCCTCCAGAATGATTTGAGAATAATCCAAAGAGCAACATGTGCCACAATGGAAGCACAAACATCTGAACTTTTGTATAAAGTTCACACAGTCAACGTCACAAATTTACTTATTTGATAAGTGAACTAAAAATTGTTAAGAATCTGAAAACAATTTCAAAATTTCAAATTCAAGTTTTTGAATGCTAGCTTTTCAGTGTGGTCTGAGACTGTATATGCCACAGGACTGTGTAAAGTAGACATAAACCAGTGTTCTCAGTTGACAAATACTGGTTTATCATAATCATATGAACATTTAAATGTCACACAAATATCCTTAGCAAACCAAATAAGAAAATTATAGAAACCAAAGCTGTCTTGTTGATTGCACTTTAACCCCATTGACAAGACAACAACATCTTTACAAATCATCTTGCCATCTCTTATCTTCCATTCCATCTAAACACTTAGGGTGAAACACTGAGCACTGCAAATCAGACATTGAAGGTCTACTGACTCTGGTGTCACTACCCCCAATGTCAGCATTTAGTCATCTAATCTCAAAATAACAATAATGGTGATTAATGGCGGAGGCCTGTCTCAGGGATGGAACACACAGCATTGATGCCACTCATGGCTTCTGAGCATGCTGATTTGACTCTGATGTGAATTAGAGTAGAAAGAGAGGGCTCCCTGCCGTGTCTGTGCATAGAACTAATTCTGTCACTAATACACACACACACACACACATTGTTAATGGCCTTTTCACAAGGGTGCCAAAAAATGCTAATAATTGCGATAATGGGCTTCTTTTTATCACTAACCAATGCACCAATGCATATCATAATGTTTGTGTCAAAGAGGCTGTACAGTGACTGAGCAGAGTTGTGGCATGAATTAGCCTTAATAATGGTAACAAAGCCTGACTAAGTTTAAGGACTTGAAACATTCCTGCACCTAAAACAAATAGCTACAGAACATAAAATCTGTAAGGTATTTATGTTTTTTTTTTTTTTTTTTAACATGGCAGCTAATGGTCCACAACAGATGATCTACCATACAATAACCCAAAAACAGAAAACAAAATACAGAACAAAAATGTGGCCTGATATGTAGGGTTGAGTATCATTTTCTATTTCCAGTTTCAATTCCAGTAAGATAAAAACATTTAATGTGTCTTTTGGCAAAACATTTTGTTGCAGCTGATTTCCATGAACAAAAATCTGCAGCACAAAGAACACTAACCTTTTCCTAGGATTTTAACAAAAATACCACTACAAAAACAACTGGACTAACTAAATATAAATTTCAAACATAATTAAAGACAAATAAAATTAAGAACAAATAAACAAATTAGCAATAGCACAAATAAATGAACAAAGTTCAGGTACAGAAATTGTAATTGCATGTAAAATAACTGCATAGTTTTCTTTTTATAAATATAATACAGATCAATCCTTATTAAAGTTACAAAAATTATTCAGTCAAGATCAGTGAGTGATTTTCTTTTTCTTTTGTTCTTTGATTTACATTAATGACACAGACTGCAGCAGGTTTATTAGGCTGCTGTCACTTTAAGACCTCATGCAGGATCCAATATACTGTTACTAGGGATGCACCGAAATGAAAATTCTGGGCCGAAACCGAAAATTCAGGATGCACTTGGCCGAAAAATGAAACCAAAAATAAATAATAAATTAATAATAAATTAATCTAATTTATTAATCAACACCGAAATAGCTAAAACTGAGTTGCACATACATTTAAATTGCACATAAGGCAGTTTTTATATCAACTTTTTAATAACAGAATTGTTTCTACTCCAGTATGTTGAAATACAAATGTTACGTTAAGTGACAATGTATGGCCTACAAGTTGTTTTATTGACGTCTTTCCCCATTTGAAACACTTCATTAGCCTAAATTTTGGTGCATCTCTAACTGTTACACCTGCGTTTTCTTTCTCAACTGTTTATGTTCACTTAAGACAAAACCAACTTTGTTTAAAAGGATATTTTGACATAATTTTGTGTGTATTTGTGCGTTCAATGAGAACTCAATTCAGTATCGCGCACTATATGAGAGGCAGCTCTCTGTGTGCACGCTTTGAATGTGTGCACAAAGAAAACAGCATGGGTACGTGTGCCAAATTGAGCTCTCTTTCGTGTCTTCTTGTGCTTGAAAATGGTTTGAAAACGCATTAAAATGCCCACACAGGAATCGATAAGCGGAATCAAAATTTTAATTTTATTACAAGTATCCAATTCCTGACCTTATGTCTCCAATTCCAGAATTGGAATCGATTTTTGATTCCTAACCCTACTGACATGTACTCAGCAAAACTCCAGACCTATTTTACACAATCATATGTTATAGAACATACAGTATGTTTTTGTTAATAAGATAAAATATCTTAAAAATAATAAAAAATATAATAAATAATAATTCAATAAAAATATTCTGTGGAAAGAAATGTAGCTCTTTACTGGCTTTACTGCCTGAAAGCTGAGGAAAAACATAACATCTATGCATTATTAATATTCTGATGCAGCCGGTTGTAAATTCTATCTGTGTGGTGTCACCTTTGTATCAGAAGCCATTAAAATATTTATACACACCTAATTAATTGGCATTGCATAAAGTTTTTTTCTGTTGCAACACTGTAAATTAAGACCTGGATTAGATTAAAATATTCATACTGGGCACAGGTGTAGGTGTATGAAGCTATGGACTGCGGAGACACAATATGTCATTTAAATCCCTTTTATTTATAGATGGATAATCCTCTGTACTGTGTGAAAGCTCAAAACAGACTCATGATGAGCATTTTTTTTTATTTTTTTTTTTGGTGGGGGATAATTGCTCAGGTACAGAGTTTTTTTTCTTTCTTTCTTTCCATGAGCGCAGTTAACATGTTATTGAATCGCATTATCTTCTCTAGTGGGGTCTCATTACTCACAGAAAGTAATCTGTAATGACGGGCTATCATCAATGAGCTGAAGCACATTGTGCCATTGATTGCATTTGGCCAAAGTACTAAAAAAAATACACAGTCCCAGTGAGAAGTCCTCACGAGCGGCTCCAGATTCATGAACTGAACTCTTTAACCATCATGTATTTTGTCTCACTGCTTACTGAGGGATGAATGTCTTATTGATCCGAGCTCCTGGGCTTTGACCAGCCTGTGTATGGTGGGGGGGGCTGTTTACATAAAAGCATGGTGTGATTGTATTCAGTTTAGGCAGCAACTGCAGCTGGCCTGCAAATCCATCAGACTTGACAGAGCCATTATACATTCACTTTTTACAAGTTTTGTCAGCTTATGTACTCCCAGATATCACTATATAACTAAAAACACATTCATAAGGAGCCCCCGGGCAGCAGTAGCAGGTCTATTAAACTGCCTCTGGGGTTTTCTAATGTGCTTATGTTTTTTTTTTTTTTTTTTTTTATTGGTTTGTGAAAATACTATTCACCTCCCAGTCTAAACCGAGATTACATAGGTATTTTCAATTAAACACATTAGAATGTAAAACAGGCCCTGCCATTTGTCACTGTCAGGATATTTTACAGAAGATGGAGAAGGGAGGAGTCCCCAGAGGAAATGAAGAATTTCAAAACATGAAATCTGAGAGTGTTTCAAATACAGTAGCCAAGGCAATATGTCTAAAGCAACAATCTCATAAACAACTACTTGAACTATTCTATTTAAAATGTTCCCTATAGTTTCATAAAAGGGGTCATATTGGATAATTTATTGAATAATGAATTGAATAATTTTTCCTCAAAGAAAGGCCTTTCTGTTTGGACACTTATATCTTCTTGTCATGACCTTTTGGATCATGAGAAACATTCATCCAGACGTGTCTAAAGTTTTCACTATAGTGTATAAAAAAGGCAGACCAAGTAATGAATTCACTTTTTTGATAAGGCTAGAAAATAATAATGATTAAAAATGCAATTTAGAACAAAAATGTAATTTCATACAAAGTTTTAGTAATATATTGGTCAAAGAATTTATTATTATTATTATGGACAAAACATATACTTCCATTTAAGTTATTAGTTTTTTTCAGCAAGTATGTATTAAACTGCATTAAAGTGACAGTAAAGACTGTTCTTTTGAGCTTTTAGTCATCAAAGAATCCTGAAAAAATGTTTCCACAAAATTATATTAAGCAGAACAACTGTTTTCAACATTGATAATAATAAGAAATGTTTCTTGTGCACCAAATCAGCATATTAAAATGATTTTTGAAGTACACTGAAGACTGTGGCTCTTGAAAATTCAGCTTTGCCATCACAGTAATAAATTACATTTAAAATATATTCTAATAGAAAACAGCTATTTTAAATTATATTTAACAATATTTCTGTTTTTACTGTTTTTTATCAAATAAAATGCAACCTTGGTGAGCATAAGAGACTTCTTTCAAAAACATAAACAATCTTACAGGACTTTTGAACAGTAGTGTATAATAAAACAAAATAAAATAGTGAAACTTGGAATAGTGATACAAAAATATTCATTCTGAACCTATGACCAACAAATAGGTAAAAGACAATGCTTAGGCTACATAAGAAATACATGGAATATCAAGGAATTGAATGATTTTATTGAAAAAATATTCCAAAAATAACACCCTACTGAGTCAATTTGACCCCTTTTATGCATTCTAAGGTTAAATCCATAATTCCTATTTTTCAGTAAGCAAACTCGTCTACATCTTTGAAGACAGGCTTCAGTTCCCGTTAGAGAAATGGCTATTTAAATGATCTGAGCGGTGACAGGCCTTCTGGGAAAAGAGGACGGATTGTGTTGAGCAAACAGGCCCCTGAGCTCAATGCTGTCCCTGGAGTCTGTGTCAGACCCCGAGGCAAGACGCTGCAATTGTTTCAGCACGGCTTTATTTCTCAAAACATATTGTCTTTGTGGCAGCAGAGAAAAAAATGATAATTTGAGGGACTGTGAACGTATTGGCGTGTGCGTGTGTTGGACTACAGGGTGGTTGGGAAGCATTTGATTATTCATATTAGCATGAGTCCTAGAAAGCGAAATACTTTTCCACTTCTGCTTATTCACTGTGACTGATAATCTTTGCTAATCCTTTCCTCCACTTCAAGGATCCTCTCGCCACAATCTGCAGCACCAAAGCAAACACTGGAATGACCCTCTACCGAAAGATAGAGGGGTTCCAACAAAACAGCTACAAAGCCAGGAATATGTGCCAAGAGTCTAATACAATGTATTCATCTATTTTAACCATATGCATTTTGTTCCCTCTGTTACATTAAAAATTTCCGCTTCAAGGACGGTATTAATGTTCAGCCATGCCCACAGGGACCAGGCGGCATGTTGCACTGGGATGTATTCAAGGCTGGAACGTCCCAGCATGCCGTTTGATGGTGTCACGAGGTTAGATAGGCAACGCTGTGGGCACGGGTTTAAGCTGTATTCCAGCGACTGTTTAAAAGGCGACCCCCAACTCTTTTTGACTTAACCTTTTTTGGAAAGCACTGGACAAAAGCCATCGTTTCCTCTGAGATATCCTGTTAAAGCTATTCTGAAGCCGGCCGACCGTGGGCCTCCCTCAAAGAAACGGGTAACATTATTCAGCTTCCTCCTTCTGATCCTCGGCCTACAACAAACCATGTAATCCACAGCTCAGTGGCCAAAGAGAAAGAGTGGGCACAGAATGTCCCTGTCACATGCTGCAGATGGGACCGGTTGAGGAGCAACAGCGAAGAGTACTCCTCCACAGGTTTGGGTCTGAGAATGAAAGAGAAAGTTTTTGCGATTTTTTAAATGTTTAAAATCAATTGAATGTAATTTTATTTACTGATAAAATACCTTAAAATATATCAATAAAATATCTGAAAAGACAAATAAATTTCTCTAATTTATTCTTTTTTCCAATATGTGGCTATGAAATAAAAAAAATGAAAAAATCTCTATTAAACCATCCCAACTGAAGGTCTCTGGCAAGCCTCGTCGTTCACCTGAAAATGACAAAGGTCTTTGTTTGCCATGATCCGGTGGGCTGGAGCCCCACAGACACAACATAGGGCCTGCATTAGCAGCAGCCTGAAACAGGCTGGCCTGAGCCCTCAGCATAATTAACACCCCCAACAGTGTTATTAAATGGAATTGCCATCAATGGAGATAGTGACTAACCTAAAGAAAGAAGGGGAAGAAAATTCAAAATGCATATCTCAGGGGCAAACATGATAGGATTACAAAATGAGCAGCTTGCAAACTGTCTTGGCTTTGATGAAGAAAACATTTAATTATCCCCCAGTGGAAGAGATCCCCTATTGTTTAAAGCTAATTTGTCCCTTTTGGCTACTTCCTCGGCCCAAAGGCCTGTCAGTCTCATATTTCTATTCTGCTCGTGCTCTCTCACTACTGTTTTTTTGTTACTGTGAAAACTATTAGACTTATTCAACAAATGCATTTTAGAATATCTATGTGATTCAAGGTAAATACTAACAATCGATGACAAATAAGGCTTCTTCTTTCTTACTATGCAAAGCACACAAGTATATAAACATTAGTTCCTATGATAGCAGGAGCATAATTTCATTTGTTTAAGTGCTACTTCAAGATCACGGACCTCAAGAGGAGATGAAAGAGACAGAGCCGCTCCCCCAAAAGGGATCAAGCAGGTCAATTTCCCTTCACTTTGTCCCAGCCAAGGGTTTGTATTCCCTTCTCTACAAAGGCCACCATTGGGCTGGACTATGGGCTTAGCCACTGAGAGTTAGCCCCGTTTCTTGACCACTTGATATCTTTGAATAATAGAAGGTAATAAGTGTCCTCAAAGCACACCTCCCTTCTCTAAGAGAAACAAGAGCAAAAATACTCCCTAAACTGAGCATCCAAACAGAAATGGATACAGAAAAAGTCCTCCGACTATCAACACAAATCATCTGCGAGCAAGAAAAACACTTTCGAGAAGGGGCAAATGTCTGCCTGTGTGGTAAAACAAGATTAAAAGTACACGGGAGAATGAACAGAAAAAGTTTCTGGTATTTCTCAACACAACTAAAAAGACAGAACCTACCTTAACCGATTAAATGGCCAATATATTTGGTCTACGAGCACATTCTGCTCTCTGCTCTCCATTACACTGGCTTTCTTTTCTGATCATTTCTCATCACGATTTAACAATACATTCACATTAGCCTTGACAGTGAGCTCAGTTCACATTTAAATGCAATTTAAAAGAGGCACATATTTGCATAGTGAATTAAAATTAAGAGCTAATTATGCAAATAAATTATGGAGAGGAGCAAGGGGTTGGTTTGCACTTCGGTTTTTATCCCAATTTAGGAGACAATAGTCACTTGATAGTCCGAACGACATTGTACGCATTTTGCTAGAGACCCAAACAATGGTGTTAAATATTCAAGTGGTATTTAATTACCAAAAATTAGGAGCTTATAAATTTACAAGGGCTGCTTCTTAAGTACAGCAAGACAAATTCCCTCCCAGAGGACTAAGGTTTTGCTCATATATATCCCCCCAATTCATTTAGCATTGTAAGAGGATAACTGTGAAATACACATAAAACACAGGCGTCCTCTGAACAAATGAAAGGATGTTTGCACAGTATGTTTTAATTGAACTAGATGAGATGAACAGCCATTTCACTTTATTTTAACAGTTTTGATAATAATGTTGATTTTACATCCATCATGAAGGTTTTTGTCGTTTTAAAATGTGTCAGACTGTGAGATGGTTTTGCAATCTGCTAGTGAAACAAGACCCCGCAGCCTTAACAAAGGGAAGCTCTGTGAATGGTTTGAAACTCCACATCACTACACCTGACCATGCTGACAGAATACAATTTTAAGCTTAAGCAATAGATAAAACCAATGTGGGAAAAGATTCCAGAAAATTACTAACAAAAGACTTTTTGTCGCTACAAAATGGACGATACATGCAATTTTCTTCGGTTGTTTTTGCAATTGCTATGTAGTTGCAATACAAGACTAGTGGTGGCCAAAGCTCTACAAATGAAATTAAGTTTTTTTTTTTTAAATAATTTACAGTCTTTCTGCTTACCTTATCAACTATATGTGCTGACAGCAAGTCTGTAATTATTCAGATCATCATCCCAAAACAGGAGCAAATGTTAAGGTGTCTCACTGTGTCTGTACGTTAAAGCTTATCATGGATAACAAGATAATGTAAAAAAAAAAAAAAAAAAAAAAAAAAAAATTTGTTGAAAAACCATTCACATTCTTGACCAAATAATTAAGAGATTTTAACTGACTTCTCTTTTAGAATATAAAAGCCTTTAAATATTGAGCATAAAACATAATGCACTAGCAGTCCAAATGCAATAGAACTCAACAGACATCCCAATGGCATAGAGAAAATGTTCAGCCTCCAGTAGGGGTCCTCCCACTAACGGTGAGCAGTGGAGGTGCCTGCTTTAAAGCAGAGCCAACACCAGACAAGTCTCTCTGTTTGTGTCATGTATTATTTCATATTGTATATTTCCTCTCTTTAATTAGTAGGATTTTAATACCATGCTATTAGGAGGCAGGAGCCACAGATTCTGAGCTGGTAGATAACTTTTATGTCTGAAAGGTCTGTTGGCACGAAGGTGTAATTAAAAATCATACAGTTAAGGATATGTGCAGTCAGAAAGAGACAAGTTGAGTTTAAAATTAAATTGTCCAATTTAAGATTAAGAAGCAAATAAAAAAATTCTTGTTCCACACTGTGTGATGGTGAAAAATGTATATATATATATATATATATATATATATATATATATATATGAATATTGCAACACAATTTGAAACTAAACTTTAAAAAAGTTTACTTTTGATAATTACATTATGTTTATAAAAAATGGTTAGTTTTGATATTGATGATTTGAAGCGGGGTAGAAGAGGGGATTTTACCACACGCTTGAAAAACATCTAAAATATGTATTTATTTTGATTGAGTATTCATGGAACAACACAATTTGAGCAACACAATAAATAAAAAGTATTATTTATTATATCTATAGTTTAACAAAATGGTAATAAAATATGACAAGATCTTAAACTAGTTAAACTATGTCAGAAAAAAATAATCTTAATTATGTCAGATAACACTTAAGCAAAACATGGTCAGGTCAAAGTGTCTAAATAATTTTTGGTTCCAAATTTTTATCAATTTTACTGGTAGTCCACTGTATGAAGAATTTTTGGGTATATTATTTCACAGTTTACTTTATTTTGCTATCCTCACTTACGTAAATGAACTATAGTGTCCTGCACCCATTAGTAAAAAAATATACAAAATTATATCTAGTGTCTGAATAATTTTTAGTTTTGACTGTAAGTGCATACTTCAAAACAACTACTTAAGCAAAAAGTGAACAAACAGTAAATTTATAAAATAAAAGTATTTTTAATACTGCAGAAAATATATATTGCAGTATTATATCTTTTCAGGAACTGTGCAATGATTTGCTGGCTGGCTAAATATTTTTCAAAATCATTCTTTTATCCTAAGCACTGCAATACAAAAAGCCAATAGGAGTCCTGAATCTCGAATCACATGCATCTTTACTATTCATACCGGTAATTGACTACGGTCTGATGGAAAAGCTCCACAAACTTGATAAATGAATACTATTGTATCATTTTGTGGGACTGTGATTCTTCAGTATCTTGCTTTATTTCCACCTTTACTGTGATCTATGTGCTGTCAAAAAGCTCTGATTATAAACATCTTTGCTCTGCATCATTGTTAACATGGCTCGTTCCTTGGCTAATTTCATAGGTTTACTTTCAGAAATGAATCCTCTTAATCAAACTCCCTCGTCCTAACTCTATCAAAGGGAAATGTTTCCGTTTATGAAACAAATTGCCTGATAATGAGGATAATCTTGCAAATATAAAAAAGGGAGAGTGGGGGAAAAAGAAAAGCTCATACTGTTCTGCCACAAGGGTTGAGTTAATTTAAAACATTTATAGAAGGAAATGAGCGCCTCCATCAAACAGCCTTCCCCATTTACATCTCTTGCATATAAGTCAATTTGCGAGTGCCCTGTCTCATAAATCAATGCCAGCGGATTGCTGTGTTTATACCAACAGACACTGGTGCACACTTGAGGTACCTGAGAAATACTGTTCATATCAATCATTTAAAAAAATCAATTGATACAAATGTTGTGAGCAATTACACATGTCTTATAAAGATTGTAACAATACAAGTCATACAATGAGATGCCCATTGTCACACATTTAATAAAGAGCTGGATGACTATGCAGCCCGTGTGAATCAGTGTTTATTGCGAGAGATAAAAATGTTAAAAGAAGGTGTAAGCAGAGTTCAGTCAACAAGTGCTCCTTTTGTTGAAGTACACCCTGCAGACACAGCAGGTGCAAAGCGGTCATGAGAGAGCTAGCAAAAACACACCACCTCACACAGGGAACTGGAAAATAATTTGCCGTCTTAGTCATAGAAGAGAAAAGTGCTGCAGGCTTTCTCTGTCAATTCCACTCCTTTGGGTCAAACAAACAGCCTTCCCAGAGCCAGCTCAAAGGCTAGTGTCTGGTCAGCCAAGCTGAAAATGTCTGTTGTCCTGTGCTGCAATGTAGCATTTCATCTACCAGCTGTTTGCTCTTTGTCAGTGACAAAGAGTTGTAGTATGAGGAAGCATCATATTTATTGAGCAGATAACCCCAGTGTTCTCAAAGGCCTTTCATCCTGCCACAACAGAGCGGCTTTGTTACTTTTTCATCAATTCAGATTCACAAATGTGTGTTGTAGAAACAATCCCAGAGGGGGAAAGGACAGCACACAAAAAAAGGACGTGAAAAAAAAGTTATGTCTTGTGAGCAGTGAACCAAAGGTTCTTGTTCGGAGTATGAAAGTGGTGAAAAGAAAACTCTTGCGACACTTGTGTGATCTTAAGGGCAATTAAAGGTTTCATACAGCGAGCTTTGTCATGTTTTGTTATTTCTCAGATGTTCTTGAATGTGACTAGTTTTACCTATTGAAATGAACATATGTGAAGTTAGGGAAATAGGGACTTGAAGGGGTCTTTTAAAAGCATGTTGTGCCAAAAGACATTTTTATGCTGTACACTGTACATTCTTGTTGACAAAAATTGTCACCATATACAAATACTTTCAAAGATATTTTCTTTGAAGGGTGGCACATAAGTACATACTTCAAAATAACCACTGAAGAAAACAAATTTTATGCTAAATTTAAATAATCAGTTTTAGCATTTCACAATCTCTCAGGTATTAAATTTGTACATATAAAAGTATTTTTATTACTGTAGGATAGATGATAGATAGATTAGATAGATAGATAGATAGATAGATAGATAGATAGAATGTTGCTATGTGCCACATATTTTTTCAAGAACTGTGTGAAGATTTGCTGGCTGTCTAAATATTTTTTTATAAATTTTATTTTTATCCTTAAAAACAAAAAGCCAATGAAAGTCCTGAATTAACATGCATTCTTGCATTCATGCATTTATTTTTATCCTTATAAAAACAAAAAGCCAATGAAAGTCCTGAATTAACATGCATTCTTGCTATCCGTACTATTCATAATTGACTACAGTTTGATGGAAACTTGAATGGATGAACTTTTTATGCTGTTTCTGCACATTTTTGCTGACAAAAGGCAAATGCAGAATTTAAGTGACTTAAGTAAATTTCTGGTATAATTTCAAAATAATACGGAAAAGTCCAAATAAAATGATAGAATGAATGTGTCGGATTAGTTTACAGATCAAACAAAACTGTGGCTCAATGTGACACAACAATGTTAAATAATAATGTGATTTCAGTATTAAAAAATCTCCACTGTCAGAATAAGTTATAGCCTTAAAATAATAGCACAGCTTAATATGGAACTACATGGCAGTAGGTTTTAGCCTTCTATTTTTTCAAGTTTGCATCTTAAATAACATCATAACTTAATACTTAGTTTAGCTTAAATGTTTTTAATTACTTTAATATTTTTTGATGTGGGAGAGAACATGAAAGGTTGGGTTACTGCATCATCCTGATGCTTAGTTTACATTATCAAACTGGCTTCTACACTTTGAGCTGACACTCTTGATGTCGCTTGGCAATTAATTTTTCCATTAACAGTGAACTATTTGGCAGCCAAGCAAACAGATCAAAGTGGCGGACACTACAAGACAACTTCAACAAATGGAGAAAAAAAAAAAAAAGAGAGCATCAACTGCTAATGATAGATTATAAATCATATTATCTCTCAGGCAGGACAACGTGGTTAATTAAAACAGGCAAGATGAAATCATATGCATATTTGCAAATGCAGCACATTTTTTTATGATTATGCATTTACATAATATAATGGTCTTCTTAAAATTCTTTTCTAATTATTTTAGTGAGTCCCATTAGTCATTTGGGCTAATGCACACTCTAGATTGAGATGATGCCTCAAGGGTGACACCCTGAGTTTTCACTTTTTTTTTAAGGAAGACCAGCATTAAACATGCATTTTTAATTTTCAAAAATGTATAATTGAAAATGTCTATCTACAAACAAGCAGAAGAAGAGTTATGAAGCAAGATTAGTCAGATTCAACAACATTGAATTTACTTTTAGAAAAAGAAAAACATGATAATATAATACAGAGAAACACACACATACAGTCTTATAAGAGGCCGTATGCTGTATTCCCGCCATAGAGGACACAATGAGGTTGGCTTTCCCTTTCAGAGCCCCCAAGAGCTACGAATCCTTCCCTTCAGCCCTTTCTCCTTTTTTTCTGTTGGCTAAGGGCCCTCTCAGGCAGTGGCAGCGGGGGTGGCGGGGTGCCACGCGCTGAAAGCCCCCCAGCTCAGAGAGCAGCATGTCCCCCAGGCCATAGGCTTGCCTCCAGGGGCTCCGAGAGAAAAAGTGAAACCAATAGTTTATCCTCTAGCAGCAGGGCCTGCAGCACGCTCCAAGGGGGGGCATTGTAGCACATTACCAAAACAATGCTGCCATATGGGGAACAGAAGGAACTCCAACTTGCAGCCCACCAAAAGCAAGGCAAACAACCCAGCCTGATATGCAGAGAGTGGTCATTTTGGGTTAGCTGTTTTTAACATAACAACAGAATGAAACAGAGGAGTCATTTTGTTGCCATTAAGACTTATTATCTGGGGGGGTGGGGGGGGTTGCACAAATTCATAGGCCTCAACCGTATAACTGGCGAATAGGTTAGGGGCCCAGACTGTGTAAATGACAATAGAGCTTTGGTTACATTGGGCTTTAAATCCTATCTTAAATCCTATCTAGAGAAGACACTTCTCTCCTTTTCATCCTCAGCGAAAATAAGCTTAAAAGGTACAAAGAAGAGGAAATGAATACATGAGATATTGTCTGATTTAGGCCTACTGGGACAGTTTTCTTCAATTTGCAGCTTAGAATCACCTGCTTTGTACAGTGTTGTCATGATATGGACGGAGTGGAGAAGGAACAGAGCTGTGTTGCTAATGCTGATAATGTAAAAATTAAGCAAGAAAAAAAACAATTGAATTTAAACAAGCCAATTTAATAATATATCCATTTATTATTATTATTATACTCAAAACTGACTGTATACTTGCATATATTTGTGTTCATGTTATCTGTCAACTTCATGTAAAGCATCCTTGGGTCCTTGATGCTATATAAATAAAACATTATTATTATTATAATTAAAATATATAATTAATAATATATTAAAAAAGTGAAGCCTAACTATAAATTAAAAAAATAATAATTTAGCAAAAGCAACTACATAAGACAGATTATTATTAGATTATAAAATAACAAATGAAATCATTTATAATCATATCTGCATTTTAAAATTAGCGCTTTAGTCATTTTTAAGCAAAAAAAAAAAATGTTTATCCATTACAGTTGGGCAGGAGGTTAAAAGGGGGTTTAGTCATTAGTTTCCAAGCTGTCAATAATTATTGGTCCATCTGTAAGCCAAAAAAGGACTCTTCTCATATTATCCCTCATGATGGTTTGAAAACACTATAGACTCCAGGAAAGAACAGCAGAACATATTGATCCCCAAGACAAATGCTCCTAAGAATGTTTACAGTCTAATTTGTTTTAATGATTTCCTTCCCTCTTAAGGATCATCCAGGGTCTAGGGTGCCAGACTAAGAATAAGTAAATAAAAGTAATCAGTAAGCAAATGACTACATGACTTGGAAAATTCTGAAATTTATTTTCAATAATGTTTGTCAAATTCTCCATGTAATATATCACAACTATATAATAACACATCATATTGGCTACTGATCATACTGTCTTTCATTTCCAGACCAAACTAAAAAAATGTATTAAAGATATGTGTTTCATTTCAGGGTAGCGTGAATGGCCAACCGCAGATCTCTTGATCTATAAAAACCTTTCACCTGTTTATCATCCCTCTTTCTAATGCACCAACATCTTCAGTTGACAAACAGCTGAGGAGCAGCCTGAGTCCATGTTCTTTTTACTAGTAATTCTTACTTTTTATCATTGAAAGCAATGAGCCAATCTGCAATTTATGCCAGCCCGAGCACTATGAGTGTATTCAGAACCTGGTCACACAGCCAATCTCCTGCTAAGGAGCAGCGATAATGTAATAATGCCTCACTGATGTGCGGCCAGTAATGGAGCTGAACACCTCGCATTCATCTAACACTACCTGATCATTACTTGAACAGAATAATACATTACCCCTGCAAATAACTCAGAGTCTGCAACTCCATCTCCTAAATGCGCACTTCTTTATTGTGATGTGAGGGAAAAGCGCCTGTGTGTGTCTGCATTCACTATAGAAGATACAGAATGAAAGAGATATTATGCATTTAGTATTTGCTGCTAAATGAAATCTTGTTTAATATATGTCTAAACGCAAACTGCACAAAGAGCTTTTTCTCATTATTATAATAAAAAAAATCTACTGTATTTACAATAAACATCATAACAATTAATAATTAGGAACAAATTAGGAACAAAGATGAGAAAAAAATACAAACCCTCCAACAATAATCTGTACTGTCTAAATGGCATAATACATAAAATGTCTATTTACATTTGGAATACTCATAAGAGAGCGTAAGTAGACAATAAACTATTGATTATTGAATTGTTTTTTTTTTTTTATATTTTATGAGAATCAAAACCGTAATGAAACCCTGAAAAAATGTATACTATAATATAATATAATATAATTAATATAAAAATGAGGAAAAAACAAAAACAAATAAACAAACAAGCAAAAACAATGTCGAAAAAAAAAACAACCCACCAAAAATCATTTTTACTGTCTAAATGACATAATACATAAAATGTATTCACATTTACATTTTGGACTACTAATATAAGGGTGTAAGTAGACAATAAACTATTGATTAATATAATATAATATATAGAAAAGACTATAATAAATAGGTTTTAATTATAAAAAAGGTAAGGCCAGAAGGTTGCAAGTTGCAACACCTGAAATCCACGATGGATTAGCCATTTACTGAATTTCCCCGTGACAGGCAATCTAACCTCAAAACAAAGACAAGCTAACGGCACAAGACATCATCTGACGAAACTAAAAAACAGAGAGGGTTTATTTAGTCTCTCTATTGCTCTGCATTTAACCCACATCATACAATATCGCAAAGTGCAAACAGTTTTTAATAACCAGAGGGTGTCAGGCTGCATCAGGAGGGCAGTCGACTGCTGCAGCATAACCAAATGTTACTGAGGAAAACAGCATGTCACAGTGCCGTTTGACATGGTGAAATGAGATTAGATGGAATTCATTTCTAAGTGGAGAAAATTACAGGCCTACTCGTGCTCCCTGCACTCTGGCCCACCCCCCCTCGCCCCACAACAGAAGCAGTCAGGCATGAAAGCTGACATGCTCGTGGAATGACCTGACCGCTACTGCCACAACCGTGACTACAGGAGTAAACTGTATTGTTTTAAGCTCTGGGAGATACGGCGGAGGCTTGCTTGAATGCGCTGTGCAGGTAAAAATGGGCTAAAGATTGTGATATATTATTTAAAATATTATTTAAATATTCAAATATTATCATGTTCTGTTGCAGCTGATTGGCTGGAGCACCATGAAGGTGCACTAAGACATTTTTTTTTTAACAAAATATTAAATAAACAAATTAGGAACAAAGACGAGAAAAAAATACCAACACTCCAACAACAATTTGTACTGTCTAAATGTCATAATACAAAAAATGTCTGTTTACTTTTGGACTACTCATAAGAGAGCATAAGTAGACATTAAACTATTGATAATTTTTGTTTTATTTTATGAGAATCAAAACCGTGATGAAACCCTGAAAAACTGTATAATATAATATAATATAAGTAATATAATATAATATAATAGGTGCACTAAGAAAAAAATAAACAAAATATTAAACAAAATATTATATCGCTATACAAAAATGCAACAATATATATTGTGTATAGTTTACCCAAAATGAAAGTTTAGACAGATTTAATTTAGCATCAAATAAGGTAAACCCAGAAGCTCACATGCTTCCATGTTTATTCATTATAAATAATAAATTAAAAAATAAAGTTCATGTTTTAACAAGCTTTAAATATTGTATTTTATTAAATGTATGCAGTCAGGGACAGAGTGGAAGCATATGTAACATAATTATCTAAGCAGAATTATGAATATTGCTATTTTTGTCACCATTGCCCAGTGCATAGGGGAGAAGGACCAAGTCCAAGCTTATTCAAGTCCATCCCTGATGTAATACCAAATTTAGCATTTTAATAAACAGTATTGTTTTTCATATGTCTTAGAGGTCATAATGAAGAAAAAAACATTTTTACTGAGATCAGAATTATGTATCGAACCAAAAAGTGACACCCCTAAAAAATATGCAATTTATGTTCAGTACATTTTGTTAATTCACAATTTTTTGGGTTATACTCCGATATTTAAAATCTCCCAAGGAGACCTTGACCTCCTTGGAATTTAAATTCATGTCTCAGTAATGCTCAAGCATTAAAATGACACCTTATGAAAGGGCCCCCAATCTTGCCCAAGCTAAGAAAAAAAGAAGTGTCAGCCTCCCACAGGGAGGGGTCTGCTTGAAGGTGAGAAGGTTAGCAAGTCTTTTTGGCCACACAGATCTTGGCCTTGGAGAGGCTGCCATAATGAATGCTAATTATATAGCCATCTGTGAGGTGGGCTGTGTTATGTAGACACCTGTTCATTAAGACGACACAGAAGATTTTGGAAAAACTTTCTTCTTTTTTTCTTTCCAAAAGAGCTTAAGAGAGAATGATAAATGTCATGAGCTATTGTGTACTTAAATGGATTATAAAAATCCATCTTCCGGCTATATTAAAAATACAAAATCCTGGCGAACTGACAAAACGTCTGCTTTTGCAGCTAGAACAAACACAGCACAACAAGTCTGACTGATGTCCTCATTTAAACGATTCATCCTAAAACAGAACTTGCCTGGACAGCAGGTGATTGATTTTTTTTCTGTAATACCTTTACAAGTTTTGGGCCTCATTGGGCTAACCACATTAGGTGGAGGAGTTGAAGAGGAAGCCAATAAAATCCTCATGGATGTTTGCGCACTAGGATTGGAGTCTGTCAATTGACTGCCCCTAAGAGGTGATTTGCCATTACTGAGCCATAGGAAACAAATGAGGCCATTTCCTCTGCCAGCTTCCCATCTGAGTTGTCAATACACACTCACACATGGTACGACGCTGAGAGAAAACCTTTCCATCCCAGTCAAAGGTGGACTATGGTCGCTTTTCTTCAAAAGAGCAAAAGAATACATGCATATCTCCAGATTTCACATATTCAGGCTCTTTTTTATTTAAATCCTTTCTTTCAGTGTATAAATGTTGACTTAAAAAAATGCAGAGAAAAATCTATGCATGCAGCATTTGCATACTTGCTAAAATAAAAGTTGATTAATAATTAAATTTTCATTTTAAAAAATATGAAATAAAGTCATATAAAACATGATTTTTATTTTTATATTTCAAAAAGCTAAGTCCTTCTTATGCTGGTATTCCTAGCCAAACATATCCTTCACTTATTGGGATAAGGTAGGCGGTATTAAGCTGTTAAATCTCTAAATCAGTAGGATATGCACAGCTAAAGCGATAACATCATCTTTAAAACTAAAGTGGTACAAATCTTGTTCGTATCAGCGTTAAAAAACATCTCAAATACAGACAGCTCCAACTGGATAGAATGTGTTAAACTAAATGAACTTGAGGCATGAAAAACAAGCATTTAGTTTTAAATCCAGTTGATTTTTAGATGCGTTATCTGTCTTAATGCCTTCGTCTCAGATTTAAGAGGCTGAAGATGCCTAAATGTCACATAATTCAAGATGTTAGCTTATGACTGCTCAGTTTCAAATTACCCCAGCATGTGATTCAAAACAGAAAACATGTTAAAGCAGCCCAATTACAGCACTGATTTATTGATTTTACAGAGTGAGATGAGGTTAAGTTGATGACAGGCTCTTTGACATATCATTGCCGCACTTCAAATTAAGCACTAAAGGACTATATTTCACAGCGATCACGTGTGACGATTCCCAATAAGGATACATTTTTAAAAGGGTTTGGAAAACAGCAAATCGACTTAACTCTGACAAAATAACTGCCTCACAAAATACATCATCCGACCTGGTTACGCTGATACATGGTAAAATTAAATTTTACCAACATGCAAATACCTGACCTTTACAATAATAATGTAATGCAGAAAGAGTGACAAATGCAACTGGAAAAAAGACCATTTTGTCATACAATCCCACAGCAGATTACAAAAATAGGCCAACATGTTATAACGTCTGCCACCACATGCAAAAAAAAAAAAAAAAAGCCTCAGATTCTAACATATGCTCAGGTGAATTGAGTCCTCAGGCTCCAATCTGCCTTTTCCAGATCTCAAAGACAAATTGAAGGGGCCATCTCTCTCATTAAAAAGTCTAAATAACCGCCATATGCATTGCTATTATTAGAGGGGTAACAGAACACTTCCCATTTTCAAAGTTAAATTATCAAGTATAACCTTAATTGGTGAGAAGCGTTGTTTAGTGGATAGCATCAAGAGGACACCGAGAAGATAATTCAACAGATGGCTTAGTCTTATGACTTGTGTTAACACCTTCGATGTTTAATGAAGTGATAATTGCTTTTCTAATATATAATGGGACTACCAGAATACCAGCGGTAATGCAAACAGATTAACGCACTGAAGACAGATAAACACACATGGTATTCAATGTCACTGTTAAGTAGCATGAAAAACAAAACAAGGTAGGGGACACAAAGAGTGGTCACACTGAGAAGCACATAAACAATAAGGCTGAAGTTTCTATTCACTTCCAGCAGCATTCTGGCCTCAAATGCTCGGGAGATTAGACCGAGCACAAGATGACATGAGAAGGGGGGAAAAAAGAGCGAGGGGACTCCTTTATCCTTGTCTGCTAACATCTCAAAGGATCGGGGAAGACATGTTGGACCTCCCCGAGATCATTCTAAAAGCGAGCTGAAGGAGGATGACGAACTAAGGTTGGTGAGTTAAAGAGGAAGTTATAAATTTAGCATGTTAATAGGTTTACTTTGAGGGCCTGCCTCAATAACCATAAGAATGAATTATACTTAAACATGTGTTCATTACATTTATGAGGTCTATTCCTGTGATACTTCAGTACAACAAAATCACGATGCCATACAAAACCCCCAAAAAATTAATCTGGAACTATAAAACGTTTCCATATTCATATTGTCGACACCTTAAAAATAGAATGTAGTATTTTGGAGAATAATGTGTGTGCTACTAGGTATGAAAAATACTATGTTTAAGCCCCCAAATATTTTCAGATCACTGGCATTCTTATAAGCAGTAAAACCAGGTTGAAGAACTACAACACATCTACTTAACTGTCTATAAAAAATAACTGTAAATTGAAAGAGCTTATATATTAAATTGTGTCCTTACCTCTAGCATTAGGAAACAGCATTTGCCTTTGAACGCCGTTTCAGGAAAAAGAAGAAAAGTCCATTGTTAACAGTCCAGCTAACTCCAGTTCATTCAGATACTGAAAATGCAGATAACATTGAAAGGTAAACAAAAGCTGTTACGTCATCAACCCCAATTTCTGATTTCACTAGTTACATTTACAATATTTTGAAATTGATATTTTATTATTTACAAAGAAAAATGCTACAAATATAAAGCAGTCATCTTGGTGCTTCAAGCGCTGACAATAACTAACAAATTATCACTATTAAATAAATAGGTCAGAATAGTTATACAAAATCTTTCAAACAGTTGATAAAGAAGTGAAATATAGAAAAGAATTATATATTTCAATTCAACTACCATAAAAAAAAAACATTATGTAGCTTTTAGACCATTTCCTTTAAGTAAATAGTCAATATAAAACATTAAATTATTTTAAATATTGATAATTCTTTATATAAGCATTGCATGAGATTAAACTGTTCCAATCTGTCATAACAGAACTCTATATAATCAATCCAAAAAAATTATTCAAATAGGATAATAGGAATATTATTCATGCAGCTATTTTAAAATGTATAATAAGACAGGAATACTGTAAATTCACCATTAATATTACTGTATATTCAACTCTGAATAAAGTGTAAAAGTTATTTCTATTTAACAGAGAGAGCGTTTTGTAAAATAACCTCTGTAAAATAGTGCTATTTCTATCATTGTCTTTTCTTACGCCAGTCTCAGAGTAATGCCACCTGTGCAAACTGCGCTTTATTAAATTAAGTGCTTTTTAAGGTCAATATACTTTCCTAATAGCTTGTCACTTTTTATCACCATGGGTTTAGCTGTACCTTGATCCCCCCCATTCAGTAATTGTGCTCAACTCTGTCAGAGCTAATAGGCTCACCCTGTAATGTTTTTCAAATTTCAGCGTAGACCGAGCAAGTAATGCTTTGCATGCTTAAAATCCATTTCCATAAGTAAGTGCAATTTCCGTACAGTTTGTTGCTGTTTAATGAAGTGAAATCTTGTTTGTATTCATCCCCATTTCACAAGAAAAGCCACTGGAGCATAAGTGTCAGAATTAAAACAAATTAAAATTAAAGCTCCCGCTATCTTCAACCGAACACAACTCCGCTATTCAACTGAAACACGGAGCCTTTGCATTAAATGCATTAAGAAAATTTAAAGACCTGCTTTCCACTTTTTAAATGCAACCAGTCCTTTTATTATTATTCTATTATCGGAACTATTTAAGCAGCTTTAATGATGGAACATGCAAATGGTGTGGAGTAGAGAAAATGGCTAACATTTATTTATCCTGGCTGTTCCCATGTCTTGTTGGTGCCATTAGAACAGCTCGCTGCATCCCATTCGCTCCCATTATCTCAGCTATCAGCGAAGCCCAACCAGATTCAAGCAGGGCCATAAATACTTCCCCTGGACCACATACGGCTTCCACATCATCTCCCAGGCACAGCTTAATGACAGGGAAAAAACACAATGGGTTTTTGCTCTCTTTTCCACCCTTCCTTCTCGTGCATTTCATATCGATGGCACAAAATATGTACAGAGGCAGCAACAAAGTTACATGTAGTTAAAAAGGTACATTAAACCATCATTTCCAAATTCTCTGACATGATTGATGGATGTAATCATGGTGCCCTAATGCACAATTCAGGCATCTATGTTTTACAGCACCAGGGTAACAGACCAGAAGGTACATAGGGAATGAAACAGAACTAGAGAAAAGAGAGAAAAGAGAGAAAAGAGGGGGGGGGGGGGTGGGGGGGGGACTGCTGGCATCAACAAAGCAGAGCTGGACATACATGATGTTTTAAATGGCGAATATAGTGTGGATTCCTTCATTATAGTTAATGAATCCAAGCAAATGATATTTGATGTGTTAAATGTCTGCTAGACAATTAGACATCACAACGAGCCTCATTAAAGCTCACTGGAAGATGACATTACAAAAGCACTCAGGTACAGCTCTCAACTGGAGGTCAAATAAACGGTCAATGAAAGGGCACTGTTTAAGAGAACATTAATGGGACAGGAAAAAAATGGTTGTTGTTTACCAGTTTTGGAGAGTATCCAAATGTTGCGACACTACTAACCTAACAACACTTTCGGTATTGTGAACATAATTCAGCTGTTTTTAAGCAGCTTATCAAGCTAACCAGGTACATTTTACTAAACGAGCCCCTGTAAAATATTACTGATAAATCCTTGTCTAATGGTGGAAATTACTTGATAATCATTTTCCTTAAAATTTTAGCAATCAATCTTGTTTTTGATCAGCTGTTCAGAATCTAGCAATTCACAATTGAATAAATCATATCTAATAGGTCAAATGGGTTTTCAAAAAGGTATGAAATAGTTTGCGTTTCAGTTTGATTCATTCGGACAGATCATTTATTTATATAATTTGGGATACTTTGTAAGACAGAAAACAAAAATAGCGGGAAAACAAAACACTAGGACACTTTTTAATGGGGGACATGTACTCCAGTATTTATGAAATTCTAGAATGGTGCTGATGGATTTCATAATACAATATTTTATGATGATGCATAAAAGGTGATACATTACTGCATGTACTTATTATAGCAATAACAGTATATTATGCATATTGCAAGTAACTAACCCTAAACCAAACTCTAACCCTAACTATATAGTAAGTACATGTAGTTAATTATTACATAGTAGTACTTACTTGAGTAAGTACAATGCTACTACGTCACCTTAAAATAAATTGTAACCAGGGCTTGACATTAACTTTTTTGCTCACCAGCCACTGTGGCTAGTGGTTTTCCAAAGTTACTAGCCACTCAGCATTTTCACTGGCCACAATTTTGCTGTTGGGAAATTACATTTTATATGATCAAAGTTTACTTTGGCATGTTTAAATTACTTGATTTTGAGTCATTTTACTTGATTTAGAAGATTTAAAACCCTTTCAAACTTTCAAATGCAGATTGACCACCCAAATCAAGACTACACTGTATATCAGATGGTATGTACAGGCGGGCAAGGGGTGGGCAATATGAGCATAGGCTAATATGAGAAATTGTATAAGTTATTTTTGTTAGGCTATATAAAAGAACAAAGAAGCAAATTAGCAAATTACAAAAACAATAGTAAATTTTAAAAAAAGAGAGGGATATTTAACTTGTATACATTTATTTAACATCTTTTGTTGTTTGATTTACATTAATGACAGGTATTTTTGGGCTGCTGAATGCATGGATGTAATATACTGACACATATCCAGTTATTACCCACCTGTTTACGTCCACTTAAGCCATAACCGACTGTATTCACGTGAGATACTCCACACGATGGACATTTTGACATCTGTGTCTGCGTTTATTTGACTATTCAGGCGCAAGGAGAACTGATCGTGCGCGCGCGCGACAGAGAGAGAGAGAGAGAGAGAGAGCGCTTCTGTTGTGTGTCATTCAGCGCGATTCCGCCTATCCCACCTTCACTAACAGCAAGTTAATCGATAAAGAATTGTAATTGAATTGTAATTTTGTGATACGACGATCTTCGACGATCATTTGGCTGTAAACTGAAATTAAATTCAACCCGCCAAAGTGGCTAGTGGGAGTGGCTGTCTCACCCGCCACAGCTGATTGGCGGGTTGGCGGGTGTTAATGTCAAGCCCTGATTGTAACCAATATTTTTTAATCTGCGAGCGAGGTAGCATACGATACACAACCAAAAATACTAATATACTACATCAATATATTACTCATATAATGTCAATAAATGTTCATTGTATTTTTACATTTTGATCATCAACTATAGCACACACTAATGTTTACATTCACCGTACATTCTGATTTAGTTGCTCCTCAGCGGTTAAAAAACAATTGTTTCTAATGTCTGAGCTAATAATCACATCCGATTCATTCTAGTGAATCCGTTCATCTTAAATGGTTTCCTCTCTCACTCTCATACGAAGCGCTAGAAATTCAGATTCATTCTAATAATCCCAAAATTCTATTGAACCAGTTCGTCATAAATGGTTCTCTCTCGTATGTTGCGTTGTAAACTTTCAATTCATTCTAGGCGGTTCATGTAAATGACCAATTAAAAATGATTCACCAATTCAACTCCCTTTTCTACTCAATGTACTAGATTTTCGACTCGGTTATGCAAATTATTATTTGCTGAATTTAGATCTAGTTGGATGCTGTCACTCAAAAATAAGATAGATTATTTCATTCAAAACGGCGTATTTTTTTGTGCCTGCAGAAGTACAGTTGATTAATTTATAAATGATATAATTGGGGGAAAAAAACATATTACTCCCTTAATAACTTCAAGCTACTTTTTGTTTTTAGCTTGTAGCTAATAACTTAAAAAAAAAAAAACTAAAAAAAAAAGTTGCTTGGCTGTACTTTAACTACTTAGCTTGGCAAGCTACCATTTCAAAGCAGCTTCCCCAACACTTTTGTTTACTAAGTTCACTAAGAAAAACATTTCTTTGCTACTAATGGATTATGTGAAATCTGGCCAGGAGGTTCAGCAAACACTTAAGCTTTATGACAGGATTTAGGGGATTGGCTAAGTTAGATGTCATACAAACACAGGAAACACTTTCATTAGACAAGGGTGAAGAAGTAGGGAAGGAGACGTGCGCCTTGACCTTTTTGAGGATTATTTGGCCCCTTGTGCACCGCAGGGCGAAAATATAAGGTAAACGCACTGAGGTCATAGTCCTGCGTTAGTTTGCCTCCCGTGGCGGGCAACACTCGTAGATGCGCTCAAAAACATAAAACAAAACAATTATTGGTGCGTCTCATTCGAAGCTTTCCATCAATCCACATTTGTTTTCCCGGCTGATGCACATCATCCTCGCACAGGAAAATCATGCACTATGACTCCCGTGTGCGTGAGTGTCACAGGTCTGAAAGATACTCAATGACAAGTCTGAGCTTGTCACTCAAGCAGCGCTGTGGCACAATGTCATGTGTTTGTTTGGGTAATGCTTGAGAGGCGTATCTAACGCCACCCTCTAAAATGCGCTCAGGTGTTGAGGACTGTACACATTAAGACCATGAGCCTTCCTCTTCCTCGACCCAAAGACCCTGACACAGAGGACAAAGTGTGTGCCTCATTTCCTGCTCCTAATCAATGTTTACACCCATTGGCGTGGCGACAAGCGCGTAGGGGTGCATATAAATCACCAGCTGACGGCGCTGTGCAAAGCATCAAGAGATCTGGCGCTTCTCTTTTCCTCTCTCTCGCCCCTTTTTACTGCTTATCTGTTTCAGTGGTGACTCTCTCTCTTTCTCTCTCTCTAATGGGTGCAGTGGAATTACAGCTAATTACGGATGTAAATGGACCCGAAGAGTGACAAAGAGCCTGCTTGTAATTCCACTCTAAATTGTCTCTTACCTCAGCAGAAAATTTATCACAGGAGACAATGTCAACTTTTACAGGGAAGGGCTATTTGCATTTGCGCATTCATTAGCGGGGCATGATCACAGGGCTGGCAGTAATGGCAGGAGAAATGCTGCCCACCCGCTCCCCGCTCCCCACCAAGGCACCTGATAGGGGATAATCTGATAAGTTCCCCCTCAACAGTCTGCCCCCGACTCAAAGGGAGCAGGAGGATATTATGGGATGGGCGGAGAGGGATCTGACACAAATGCCTGATGTTCTGACAGCCTCTGAAAGCCAAAGCGAAGCTCTGTGTAATCACATTCCATTTTACATGGCAAAAGACCAGTGAGCACAGCGCCACACAAACAGACATCGAAAGGCTGAGTGCAGTCATACCCGCTTCCGAGATCCACGCCGAAAAAAGATGCTCCCTACCACGTTTCTAGACGGAGCGCGCGGTGACTGGTGCGACAGGGAACCTTGTTGTGATTTATGTTACTTTAGATATGACTGCTACTTACGCAGTAGCAAGACATCGATCTGACAAAGCAAAGCAAACAATAAAGAGGGAAGGAAGATGATGTGCTTAGTGAAGTGAAGAAATGGAAAGTGTACCTATAAGAGCTAATTATCTGCACACATAATTCTTCAGGTTAAGACAGGGGGCTTGAATGCAGGCCAGCAGGCTTGGGTTCTGGGAGATGACTGTGTCAAAGGGCAGAAATGAAAGGGGGGAACTGCGGAGACCCCGGCCAACCAGACAAAAATGCATTACGACAGAAAGATACACATATACCACCCTACAGACTGTCATCTAAATCACAATATATACACAGCTCTCAAATTTTTTTGTGAACCTATGAAGAGATGTGCACCAGCAAAGTGACTTTCGTTGCATTCAAGTTACACATTTTATCAGTTCATGCATTCCTTATAAACAAACCCATTGCATTAGCATTGCTAGCGTCATGCTAATTGATTGGTAGACAGATGCGGACTACAGTTACAAAGTTTAGTCGTAGAAGGTTTCAATAAGTTAACCTTAATCCCAAATAAACTATCTGTAATAAATTAAAAGAGGCTTTAAAATAAGAGAGCTGGCAATAATAAAAGCTGCCGCAGGAGCTCAACTTTTACAGCGCTCTATAACAATCATTGAGTGGGTTCACAACCCACAGTATGAATACAGATAGCCCATTACAAACCAACCTCCAAAGGCAGTGGAAAAAAAAAACCACATTATTTGCTATGATTATATCCTATCTTTTGGATTCATTCCTTCCTATAACTGTTTGGAGGTTTTAATTAGATGTACACTCTGGGCGGTTAGCATTGTGCCGTTAATAACAGCATATAAAAGCAACAGAAGACAACCGCTGACACTTTTAATAGTTGGAGAAACAAGATACAATATGCCAGTGGTGCCAGGAACAGCTCTATACTTCATGAGAGCAAGAATACATCAAAATCACAGACATTAGCACAACATAAAGGAGGTACAAGGTCAACGGAAGATTAGATTCTGACAGGATGTTCCATAACAGGTGCTACATGTAATGACATCACCTTAGAACCATGAAAGACTCACTTACATTCTTAAACATAGATCAGCATAATTCTGATTCCATTATTTTTAAACGAATGCTCTAAATCAATTGAATTGCAGTATAACTGTTTGAGTGGTTGAGGGGAAGATGTTAGCTATGGAATGTTTGATATTTGTTCACTGTTTGTTTGTTTTTTTGCACTTGTATGATTTATGTAACTCATGAATTCATACATTCTGAGAACACTGTATGCCCATATTAACAAGGACTTGCATTCTGGGAAAAGATCCAGTAGAACATTGGCAGCAAGTTTACTGGGACATGTCCTGGCACTACAGAGGAGTGCTAAACAGTGTTTATTTTCTCTGCTCGCAATTGCACCACAATTTCTATGTTAAAATGTTAAAATGTATATATACACACAATAATTATAATTTCAATACTTTTTAACATTATGAGTACTATTTTTTATCCGATGTACATTATAAAATATGTCCATTTACTACCAAGCATTAAGTTAGGGGTCGGTAAGATTTTTTTAATGCATTCCAAAGAAGTCTCTTATGATCACCAACGCTGCATTTATTTGATCAAAAATTAATTAAAGACAGTAAAATTGTGAAAAATTATTAAAATTTAAAATGACTGCTTAAAATTGTATATATTTTAAAATGTAATGTAGTCCTGTGATGGCAAATCTGCATTTTTTTAGCAGCCATTACTCATGATCTTTCTGAAATCATATATGCTGATTTTGCGCTCAAGAAGCATTTCTTTTTATTATTAATGTTAAAAACAGTTGTGGTGCTTAATATTTTTGTGGAAACCGTTATACATTTTTTTCAGGTTTCTTTAGAACAGCATTTATTTGACAGAAATATTTTATACATTATACATTTAAAAATTATAAATGTATTTACTGTCACTTTTGATCAAATTAATGCATCCTTGTTAAATAAAAGTATTCACTTCTTTAAAAAAATCTTTCTGACCCAAAACTTTTGAACAGTATATCTGTATACACAAAGTATATATTCACACAATATACTGTATATTCACAGAATAATATTCACAGATTAAATAATTATTATTATAGAATAAATCTATTATACAATGCACATTACAAAATATGTCAATTTAATTGCTTGTATACAGTATATATATACACAATATTTTTTCACTATTAATTTTTTCCTATTTTTATACAATGTACATTATAAAACTCCACTCAAATGCTTATTTAAATGCTTTATATATATATATATATATATATATATATATATACACACACAGCTTATGTGAGTATTTATATAAGCATTTATATATAAATATATTTTACATGCTTTATGCTTTATATTTTAAGATGTCAATATAACCAAAATAAATGAATAAAGAATGAATGTTAGATAAAAGACACCTTGATTACCAGAGAGAATAGGCAAACTAACTGTGCTATTGTATGTTTCACAGCATTGGGGCTGAACTGCTCTAGTTAGTCATTAGACAGAAGCAGAGCATTCCACTTCCTCAGCCTTTTGGCAGACATGCAACTGTGCACTTGCTGGCGTTCCGACTCTGCCGCAACTGAAGCTTGGGCTCACACAGCTGTACAAACAGCGCACAGCTCCGAGCGGCCATCTTGACTAAGGCGTTTATGGGATGCCAGCAGTCGTAATTACGCTTTGATTTGTAGATGCTCGTTCTGCGCCTTTATCTACCCGTGTCAAGAGTCACTGATAGAGGGGAAGTAGTTTGCCCGGCCCACTCCGTCGGAATTCAAAGTGCTCACTAATTTCAAAGGGCGATTCATCTCCCTCCTCTTTGCATTAATTCACGGGTGCCGCTCGTTGCTGTGCTACAAGAGATGGGTCCGGGCTGGGCGACACATACGGTAATCTCAGGTCTCCTCTGCCTTTCGGTGACCCGGGCTGCCCCGGCAAGTGTTTAAGGCCACTCTCCCCTCACACTTTCATCAGAATCCTATTTCCTCCCCTGTAAGGCGACCCGGGCTGAAACACTACCTCTCATACTACTGATTTTCAGTGCGCATGATGGATGAGTCCCACTCCGACTCCCTCAGCCTGTCTATCAGACTCCCGCGATTAAAACGTACAAATGGCCGGTGCCCCCCTTTCCCAGTCACCTCCACTGCCCCTTCATCCCCTTCCCACATCACACTCTCTCTCCTCTCCCGCTCTAAAACCCCAAACACCGCTATTCATCTTGCTGAAAAAAACATCATTTATTTTGTACTTCCCTGATAATTTACTTTTTTCTTTCTTTTCCTTTCTACAGGAATTCTCCATTTCCCTATAAAATGAAAATTCATCTAGAATTACATCTTATGTCATCATTATGTTTATTAAGCGTGGATGATGTATATGAACAGCGCTGGCTTGCCGCTGAGTGCTTAATGATGCATAAGATTAAGCCGAGGCTCTCAGCTGTGCTGTGACTCCCCTCTGGTTCCCATGCTGCAGTAGCATGCTGGGAGAACAAGCTCCAAACGGCCATCAGGTGAATGGAAATAGCACTTTGTGTGTGTGTGTGCGCGTGTGCATGTGTGCCCATCTATCCTGAATTTCTTTTTTTTTCTTTTTTGCATGTGAGCGCATGACAGAAAGAATAAAAGAACAAAAGAGCAAATAGATCGCATTTGGAAATCTCCAACTCGCAGTTTGCCGAGTTTGTCCAGTTGCATTACATAAAACAATGTTGTCTCGGTTCCACTTTGTCTCCGTGTCCCTCTATCTCTAAACCACCCACATAAGAGAGAAGCTCTTTTCTGTCTCTCCATATCTGGCTCTCACTCTGTCTTTTTTTCAGTCTCTTCATCTTTCTTTTCTCCGTAGCCAGACTAGTGCTCTCCAGCATTCTCTGACAAAAACATTATCCTTCTGCTGCTAAACAATCCAATAAAGCTCTCTACGGGGAAGAACTTAACCTCTTGTCTCGTCTGCTGATGCTTTTCCAACCACGTGACGCCTGCTACAGTAAATTCAAATCATTAGTCTTCTCACCCCCATCAAAAAAAGGGAAAAAACTTCTATTAGTAATGGAGACCTCGTAAGAGACCTTCCTCTGAGAGGACTGCCTTCCCAATTCCCAGTGGAAAAATCCAGCGCAAAAAACTAATTCTACTTTTAATAATCTGTCATGAGGACCAGAGGCAGTCATAAATTATGTGGGGAGCATGTGCGAGAGCGAGCCACAAGAGGGAAATCGGAGGAGGGAGAAAAAAAAAAAAAAAAAAAAATCAAAGCCCAAGTTTGACAAAGTTTGCTGAAGATAAATAATAACTTACAAACAGGATTAGTTGTAAAGTCACAGGCGAGCGCACAGCCGAGCGCTTCCCATCAGCCCATGCAGAATGAAGAATTTACAGCTACACCTGTCATTAGCTCCCCCCCATCTCATTCCTCTTTCCAATGCAGCCCCCCTTTTTCATATTCATTATCCCTCTGCGTTCTTTTCCTCACGTTCTGTCTTTTATCATTAACCCTTTGTGAAAAGCCCACGATAAAGGTCCCGAGGATGTGTTCGAGAGTCGTGTGGGAGGACAGGGAGAAAACGGCCAGGGTAAATAAAGACGAGAAACGTGGCAGACGTTCGCGGAGTTAATCGCTAGCTGAATGAGTTTGCGGGGGTCTTAACGACCGCCTCCAGTCACCCAGTCGCTTGGGCCGATTCATCAATGGGATATCAATGGGAATCATCCACGGGGGATACTTCCGTGATGACTGTGTGCGTATGTCGCCGCGTGTTGGGAATAGACGGGCTAGCGGCTGCAGGCTGTGCTTTTTGTCCCTGTGTCAATATCTCGGCAAACTATCGACATGCATCATAATCCTGCCTCTCGATCAAGCGCAGACTAAAGAACAATCTCCATTAGATGACGGCGCCGGGGTTGGGTGATAAATGCCCCCTGACGGTGGGGAAGGAACTGCGTAAAATAAAGAGGCATGTTCCTACATGTCTTGTCAAAATTGTATTGATTTAATCATCTACAGAACCACACATTCTTGGCTACTGTAGCGTGCAGTAACCTGGGCGCAGTTTGCAGTCGCCGGGCACACAGCGCTCTCCCTCATTGGCTCTTTGCAGGTGATGAAATACACAAGGAACGGATCTCTAATTTTTTTTCCCTCCGATGTTGGCCCAACAAAAACACTGGCAATCCCATTTCATTTCTATTTAGAGGCTGAGGAAGTCTATATATAACACTCAAGCCTAAGCACCTCGCTGGTGACATATCCAGTGGATGGGGGGGTGGATAAATAGCTCTAGTTCTTCATCACGGAGACAAAGCCGGTGTATTCCCCTGGCCGGAGAGCAGCGGCCAGAGGTCTGCCCCGCTTATTTAACAGCAGGTGTTTGGAAAAACGCTCACCTTGGGAAACAACTAGATGCTCTTCTCCCTCAGCTCCCAAGTAAACAATCAATCTGAGGGGTCTGGAAGTCGCATCCCTCCGTGGGACAAAGTCATTGAAGCAGGAACTTCTTAGTCAGTCGAATTATCGCGCTGTGATCCTCCCCCCACAAGAGTCAGACTGCTAGAACTTGCTCTGTTGGGGAACACAAACAAAAACACGTTCTTGATCAGTACTAAAATACCCAACATTCAAGTTCTATTGGAGGTTAGCGTGTCTTAACTATATTTTAAATATGCACAAGACATCTTAAATTACAACAACAGAAACAATAATGAAGTTGTTGTAATAAAATGAGATCCTAATTGTTTTGCGCTCAGGGTAGATGAGACTACACATTCGGAAGCTAATCTTATTCGTAGCGTCAGCTTAAAATCCACCATAAAAAGTTTTAATGAAACAGTTCACTACTCATAATATAAAAAAACGGGTAAAATGACCTAGATGGAAATGAGATTACTGATTCCTACTGAAACACATGGCTTACAAAGTCAAGTCCTCAATTTTCATCCTTTCTTCAATTCCAGCAAAGGAACTCAATCATATTGGGACAGTAATACAAGCCAAGGACAGCTCACTCATTCTCAATCCTGTCCTGGTTAGAGGAACGCTTGCAGAGCACTAAAACACTGTGTGCTCAATTCAAATGGGAGAAGGCAGAGGCCAGCTAGATTCACCATGATGTCTGTGGTCTGATAGATCACCTTCCTCAGTAAGGACAAAGAGAATGAAGATGACTGTGCTGCCAGCCACAATACAGATGAGACCAACATCTCTGAGTAAGTGGAACACTAGCTGTCTGACTGTCCATTTGTTAAACCTCAGACAACAAAGACAGAGCAAGAACACTGCTTACATGGTGACACAATCATTGGTGACAAAAAAACTGCGCTTAGATTCAGTAACAAATTTAAGGATAGAAATATTTTAGTTGTGGCAGATTCTCATTTTATTTTTTTTCTGTCTCGTTCATACAGCCCATGAGACTTAACAGTTAAGTTAATATAAGTACAGCATCAGCTTTGTCTCAGATGTTTCTCTTGAAGAAAAAATAACTACCATTTGGTGATATACAGTAGGTCTAAAATGAATGTAGTTTTAGAAAGAACAGTTAGATTCTAATACTATTGCAATATCAGACTTTAATTTGTTTTTGAGCAGAACAGACAATGAGATATTTTCTGCAAGACGTGAGAATATTTCTGCGGTCTGTTTCTAGGAATTTCATAAAAATTGTAATACACAAAACGTGTACATTTGCTATCCATGTAGTATATACAGTAGTGGCTTAAAGTGATGTCCGGAGGGGAGTCACCCTTGAAGTTCCATCAAAATATGAGGAAAATATTTTAGATTTTTTTTAAATAGTTTAAATATGAGAGAAGGACAAAACACTAAACTTGGTTAAGGTATTTATCTGACAAAATTATTTCTCAAAAAAGGCAAACTACAGCTACAGATTTTATTACTGAAAAAAATGCATAGAAAAACAAAATCTCACAGGAAATAGCATACATTAACTATGCTTTTCATTTTGTGTTCATAATGTCTGCACAATTTCATTGCATGCGTTATCACAAATAAAACAATTGACTCCACAACTATGCAAATAGCCTATGCTTACAAAATCTTTAACAATTTTTTAATATTATTCAAATAAAAGGTGAAGATGTAAGTTTTCCTAGGCCGAATACATTATGTCCGTTAATTATTGTACATTACATTGTAAATTAATATATTTGTTTGAATACATGTGTACATCTTTCGGTTTGGTACACGTGTACCGACAAATACAGAGTTGTAGCCCATTAACCACTTTTAACAACCATTAACAGCCAATAATTGCAATAAGCTATGTGTTTTTTTACTTTCAATAAGAAACAAAGTCTCATCCCTCAAATTCTGTCCAATTTTATCATGAAATACAAACAATAAATGGCGTTTTGACGCTCTTTGATGTGGCGTGACAAATCGCCACATCTCCGCGGGAGCGCGGAGGCGAGCGTGAGTTAACGCGATAATCTTTTCCTCTTTAATACTAGTAGTTACAGAATAAACATAGCCTAAATGAACATCTGAAGGTATGTTGAAAGATACAGTACAACTTACTGAAATGTATCTCGTGCAATCCCTCAATCAGTGTTTCAACCGCGGAAAGACATCAATGAAAAAGCTTGTAAACAATACGTAGCATTTACCTCAGAAATGCCATTCAGTGTCCACAGCTTGTTAGTTCGCTAGAGAAATGAACTCTTTCGCTACATATACGCTCTATATTAGCCTATATATTCATTATATTTTACTTAACCTGTCTTGATTTAATGTATATGGTTTAATGTATGTTTAAATAAATCTGTCATGAAACCAAGTTATGATGGCCACTGTATGAATAGGCTATATTTTAACATCGAATTGGAGGTGAAACAGAGAGTTGATTATTATATCTAAAAAATAAATAGCAAATAATGTAATAATTTGGGCTCTGTTGTTAATTAATTTGTAACCTTTAATATTGTAGTAATATGCAAGAAAGTACTTCCTGAGATTTTTTAGCAGATTTTTTTATCCTTAAAAAAAAATCTAATTATAATTGAATTTATTTAAAGACAGAGACACAATTTGTTAAGTAAACAACTGTTTAATAAAAAAAAAACAATCTTATGTTTAGTTTTCTCCCTCCTGCTTTACCGAATCCGTACCGAACCGTGACTTCAAAACCGAGGTACATACCGAACCATCATTTTTGTGTACCGTTACACCCCTAATATTTATATACATTTTATTTTCAGTGTTTTTAAATAGACAATATACAATGTATATTTATTTACAGTGTCATAAGTTAAAAGACCTTAAAAAGGCCTTTATAAAAACTTTCAGTGGGCCTTTAGGCAAAATTGGAAGAATATCATCTTTAAGTTCTGCCAAGTTTCTTTATCCAGGCACAGCAAAACGAGATGTAGCAGAGTGGGGTGGGGGTGAGCTTTCACTCTGTGTGTGAACAGTAGTCATATATTACAGTGCTGCTGGATCAGCCAGGGCAGTAACTCATTCTGTTCCTGCTGCCTGTTCCGTCCTACCTTACTGCCAAGGAGTCACTTCAGAAGGTCATCCCTTTCATCAAGTATTCTATTTGCATCCAAAATTGTATGTACATGAAAAATGTGCCGGAGTGTTTGCCGAGGCCCAGAGAGGTAGATGAAATTTCTGTAGCCTGATGCACGCTAACCTTTGCAGATGGCACCGCTATTGCTGAAAAATGGATTGCTTAATAAAGCATATCATCCGACATATTTGCTGCTTGGCTGACCAAATAGAGGTTGTTTTTTGCACAAATTTCTTTGTCAAATTTGTCAATGTTCATGTCATTTTTGTTTTAGGTCATGGAATGCGGCGGAAATTCCAAGCGTGTCACGCAGGACCAATTTGTAGCCGCTTCTGGGGATGAACCGATATTTTCCACAAGGTTTATTCCATAATAAGACAAAGCTGGGTCCTGGCTCCACGAGAATTTCTTTATGTATTTCTGATTATTTCCTGGCCAGCGGTGGGCAGGGCGGACTGTGATAAAAACCAGCCAAGCTGATTAATAGGAACATCATAAGAATATTACCGATAGCACCTCATCTTATATCTGTGTGTAATTTAGTCTGTCTTTCTGGACATGCCCATGTAATTATGAGCAGCGGCTCGAGCAAGGTGGAACGTGCTAAGGCACCGAAACAGACTTAAGGAAGCATCTTAATTTCGAACCTAGTGAAAGCCATCGTTGAACATCGTATTCAAAGTACACCATAAAAGTGAAAAGCAAGTGATGAATGGCCCATGCCAGCGTGTGCCGCTTTCATACTTTCGCCTGCTCTAAAGTGTACGCCACTTTGAGACATCTGATACAGAAGAAGCTCCCCAGACTCTGTTTGTGAATGTCTTTCATCAAACTTGCATATGAGAGCAGCCACGTGCTACATAGGCTCTTAGCCACACGCTTTGCCTCCTCTGATGGTCCGGCCAACCAATCCATCTTCCTGAGTGCTCCCACAGATGAGAAGTGGGCACTAGGCGCTTTCGTCGCTGAGCTACAGCAGGAGATGAATTGGAGTGCCATAGCCCACCTCCAGACTGTCCCAGTATAGCAATCTGGACCCCAGCACTGTGCAGCGAGGGACGGTCTTATCCTCCCATCCACCCAGAGATGAGGCAGACTCACCCAGCCCCAGGAGGCCCAGAAAGCACGGAGGCGACCAGAACACTGCCTGCTGGGGCCTTCCACCCATTCAAACAGGCAGACCATGGGAGGTGAAGCGGACTCATGGATCTCGAGGCTACTGCAAGATGCTTTGATTGTTGTCCTGCTGACGATATCCGACTATGTACTAAAGTGAAAGATGACAGAAGATGCATCAACAGCATTGATCTGAAAGTCAAAGCAACTCATCTGTTGTCCCACTGTGAACATCAAAAAAATATTTGAAAAGCGTGCGGCATAGACTGTAGAGCCCATCAAACATATACTCGGTCTATTTAGAACTTCAGAATGCTTTATCCTTTAAATGCAACCAAAAAGCCATATTAACATGCGTCATTTAACGCATATATATATATATATATATATATATATATATATATATATATATATATATATATATATATATATATATATATATATATATGAAGAGAGAGAGAGAATTAAAATATAAAGAAAATATATATTTAAATATATAAATGAATGTATAAAATATATAAAATTCTATATAATTCTAAATGACATAATATAATCCCTGTAAAGGCTGACAATAGCAAATAGTCTTTTCTTCTTCTTTTTGTAAATGGAACTGTATATTCAAACTTTAAGCAAAATCTTGCATATGTTGAAAATTGTAATGTTAATGAAATTGTAATGTTAATTAATGAGATTTTATAGACTTATATAAAATGCATATAAATATCCGTTTTAGCTCTGTATCTCCCAACAATATGTCTTAGTAAGATGACAATTAAATGCTTAGTTTTATGAACAAATCTATGGACTTTTCAGTGTGGGGAGCAAAGCATATAATGCAATGCAATACAATGATGATTGAGAGATGTACAAATAAACATTCCTCAAAAGCCTCATGTACCATATTTGATACATTTTAACATGATTTTGCTAAAAATAATGTATGGATAAATAAGTAAACCTACGTTGCTTCAGTTCAGTAAGTGTTCATCTTGATATATTAATATAAAATGTATTCTTATGCTTACTTTATAAAAATCAGTAAAGTTTTCAGTACAAAAAGACATTTGTGCCACAACCTGAAGTTAGACATTTTTAGAATGATACTTAAAGCCCTTTTGCTTGCTAAAAAGTATGAACTGTCAATCTGAGGACAGACTGTGTAAAACAGGTTTTTCATCAGCAAGTTTTCATTATGTGGATAATTTAGGCCTTAGAAATTTGTGTATAAAACATAATACAGCAGGCTTTATTGAGTTAATAATTAATTTTCAATGACATAATTTGGCCACAACCTTAAAATGCCTTTAGGCCTCTATTTAAGAATACAACCTTTACGTTTAATTCTTTTGACCAAATACATAAAAAGAGGAACGAATGCCTCATTTTATTAGCCCAAAAAAAAAAAAAAAAACATCTGGAGTCACAGCTAAGGACCCAACTGCCTTGCATCAAATTTAGTGAAGTAATAATTCATGCTATGCTAAACATTTCTTGTAAAATGTCACTTCACGTTTGCAATTAATTTCAGAATTAATAAGCTATATATCTAGACTAAGGAATCAAACTAATGAAACTCTTGATACCCAAACAATGAATCATGGTGCTACCTGGAATGATGGGAAGGTAATTGAAGTAACACACTGCCGAGATGCTTGCACTTTGACCGCGTAATGCTTCATTTATGCGAAGAGAGATAACTTGGGTAACAGATAGACATGTTAAGGAAGGAAAACAAACAAACCTGATCAGCCAGACACATGGAAACATACAGTAGCTACACACAAATGTTTAGATGAACGAACACACAAGCACAAGCCAAATGACTTGCATGTGCAGACTATCGAATTTATATTGTGCCTTCGCTGGGAAATTCTCAAGGGAAAAAAAGCACAGCAACTAAATACCTGACCCCTGTCAAGCTTTGTAAAAAGCCTATGTCCTGTCCTTTGGCACCGGGCTACTGTCAGTCTTTCTCTCTTGCTGATAGCATCAGGGAGCAGGGTGGCCAGACACGCAAGACAGGGAGCAAAAGTTCTAGAGGAGGACGTTGTGTTATATTACCTCCTCTGTCTGGTATCAAGTGTCCTCCATCTGATGTTAGGCATGGCCCTCTGATCAAAAGGCCTCCTGAAGCAAAGGATCACTGTCTAAAGAGAGCTGCTACAGGTAAGAGTCCAGACACAAAACATTGCCATGCCTCTTTGACACTAGTGCTGGTCTGAAATGCAGTTAAGCCCTTGGGAAAATGCATTTTCAGCACTGTCTACATGCAACAGATCTTGTGATAAATTGTCTCTAGTCAAAAAATGTGTTTCAGACACTCATTTTTAAAGAAAAAAATTCACACAAAAATGAAAATTCCATCATTTGACACCGACTTACTTTCGCCTGTGAAAGACAGAAGGAGATTTTTTTTAATTCTTTAACATTCCAATATGACATTTTATTAAACAAAAGTTTAGACATTTTTTTCAAAGTATTATACGTTGTCTCATAAATATATAAAATGAGTATGAAAACAGAAAATGACGTAAAATTATAATAATATATAGGCAAAAAGAAAAATAACAATAATCAGTGATTAGTTTGGTTACAATTAATGTGTACTGGAACTTCAAAAATGATGCAAAAGCACCATAAAAGTATCATTTAAGTATCATAAAAGTGTCCATATTCCTTGTGCACTATATTATATTCTACATATTAGTCTTATGGAGCCATATAAAAGTTCTATGTTAAAAAAAAAGAGAATGTCTTTGTGTGGTCACCGTTTAACTCTGTGTAACTTACACCAGACTACGGTTTTGGAACCTGCATACCTTGAGTAAGTGAGGTTTGGGTTAATCAACCTAGAGTTCAGGGTATATGTGATGGTAAGTTAATCTTGCCCCCATATCAAGATTTTCAGTGAAAAACAACATAAATTCCAGTATGTTTGTCAATTAGAATCACATGCACAAGATGTATATACTACTTTCATGTTGCTTTTGAAAAAAAAAAAAGCAAGTCATAAAGGTTTGGAGTTCATGAGTTGGAGTAAATGGTGACAGAATTTTCATTTTGGGTGAATTATCCCTTTAAGTCTACACTGTAAACCCGAATAAGTTGGCCAAAAAAAAAAAATTGAGGCAATTGGTGACATCAAAATGTTTAAATCAAGTCAAGTCAAGTCACCTTTATTTATATAGCGCTTTTTACAATGCAGATTGTGTCAAAGCAGCTTTACAGTGATAACTGGTATATAAGAAATTCAAAGTTCAAGTAAGCAAAACTGGCAGATTTTTTGTACTCATACATTTTAATTGTTTTTAAATTAAAATATTTAAGTAAACTAATTCATACATTTTAACTTAAAATTATCATGTAATCTCAACAAACATTTTGGTGGAAACTTAGCTAGCTATAACAAGCTAATTCAGAAAATGCTAACTTGCTAATTTGCTAGCATGTTAGCAATAGCATGGTTTTGCACTTGCTGAATGAGTACAGCAATATAAAACATTTAATATACCTGTTCTCAAAGCAAGCCGCATGCACCACTTGTCACCATGATGCTAACTCTCCAAAAACCCACATTACCAGAAACCCTTCTAAATTAACATAACAAAACATTGATCGCTACTAAATCTCCCACTTAACATTAATCTTGCACAAAAAAAACATTATATATCACTTCATTTTAACATTTACTCTCCCTTTTGAGTGCAATGGGCAAAGCATTCTGGGAAATAGAAATCCCAGCACAGTTTCAGTTAAACTTAAGTTCATCTAAATTAAAAGAAATGAGTTCATAAAACTCAAAACAATGAAACAGTTCAGTTAACTTGAAATATATCAGTTCTGTGAACTCGAAAGAAAAAGAAAGTGACAAATACTCATAAAAGTGTTAGGGTTTACAGTGTATGTAAACATACTTATGACAAAAGCTCTAACTAAGTTCTGACTAGTGCCTGCCTTCATGGCACCAGTGTCCATACATTTGTCCCCGCATGCATTTATCACCCATCTCCAATCATCTGTGGCTCACGGTGGTGCCGTGAACCCAGCATGTAATCGATAGACAGATACACACTCTTCATATGTTATGGTGTGGGGACAATATCTGTGCACTTCCCGTGCCATTTCACAGTTCAGCCTTCCAATTAACCTGCCCATGTTACCACGCCAATCATGGGGGGGTGGCTTTATCGACAAACAGCATACAAAGAATAATGCTGTTAGGATGATGTAGCTCACTGCAGGGGGGCTCCTCTCCGGCTGGCGACAGGGAAGTTTGCTCCAGTCATTTATCAAGTCCTGGCTGGCCACCGAAGGGCTGCCCTGTCCCCTCGGTCCGCTTGCCACTCCTGGGGGAGGGGCAGCGCGCAATATGTGCACTTCAGCGGTGAAGAGAAAGTGCTGATATGCCCAGCGCCGCTAAGTTTGATGGATCTGTTGTTGTCATTTGCCCGTGCGCCGTCCCCCCCTCCACAAAACAAAAGGAATCATTAACTCTTTTGTGCCGCTCAGGAGTTTTATAGGTTCCAGATAATGCAGAAGGAGATGGGCTACAGATGGGGTCGGCTACGGGAGGGGGGGACTTGCGTTCACAGGCAGGCCACGCTAAGACTCCGCTCTCAACATGCATGGATGGATCCGCACTGAGAGCTGATTACAGGATGATTTAGTGACTGCTGATATTGCCTCTCTCATCCTCACACACTCACACCCACACACACAAAAACATACATATGTATTTCTCTCAAAACTCAGATGTTAACTTACATCTATAGAACTCTTAAAGGAGTACCCCAAAAAGAAAATGCTGTCATTATTTATTCACCATTTCATTTCAAACTCATATGACTTTCTTTTTTCTGTGGAACACAAAAGAAGATATTTTGAAAAATGTTCAGCTGTTTTTGTCCATACAATGAAAGCCATCAGGGCAGTGTTGCTATTGTTAACAAGTAAAACACTTAAATTTTGGTAATTGAAATATAGTATAAATATTAAAATAACTTAAAAAAAAAAATAAACAAAAGTTGCTTTGGCAACTACCTGAAATAAGTTGAAGTACTAAAATTACAAAAAAAAAAACCCTAATGAACACATTTAGCCTTAAAATATAAACATAAAACATTGTTTAAAATACCATTAAATACTATAATAGTATATAAATAATACTAAAATAACACTGCAATGGAGTCTAAAACTTTCAAGCTTAAAAAAAGACATCACGGTAGTGAAATTAACTAATTTTACATCTTCTAAAGTGTCACTTTCACTTCACTTTCACTTTCACTTTCTAATCAAACCAAAATAATGATCAACACACACACAGAATACATCAAATAATGCAACAAGAAACGTCAGTTATCATCAAAACTCAGTTCTCGCACATCATGTGACCAAACATAAGCTTTTATATCTCCATATTTGATGCAGTGTATGTATGCCTGCGTTTATCAATGTTTTCAATGTTTTTGAGTACATTTTTTAAAATATATGGAGTCATATGGATTAATTTTTTTGGAGCTTGAAAGTTTTGGACCCCATTCTCTTTCCCTGAATGGACAAAAACTGCTGAAACATTCTTTAAAATATCAACATAAGGGTGAGTAAATAATGTCAGAATTTTCATTTTTGAGTGAACTATCCCTTTAAACCTTCAAATGGGTGTATCTAAGCATAGGATTATGAATAGTAATGCTACACAATTATGAGCAATCCAATGTTGACCCATCAACACTGAGCTACAAACCAGCCCTCACAATGAAGCCCCTTTTGACTTTGTGTGATGGCTGAATGTATTCATTCTGTAAATCCTGGCATGAAGTCTAGTGGACTGCTGGGCTCTCTATTGCAATCTAATTGTGAGCACGCCTCCTTTTCTGCAGTAAACATAAGTGTAATTCTCCACTCCCTATGGGAGACTGCAGGAAGATGGGTAGCACACAGCAGCACCCACTCTGTGCCGGGCATTTTAAAAACATGCAAAGTAATTCACGGCGGCATTCCGAATATACGAGCTCATTAACAGATGTAATGCAGTCAAGAGTTAAGACAGTGTTTCGGCAGAGACTATATGGTTTGTAGAGCTGCCGTGGAATAAAAACAAAATTACACAAATGAGCCGGGCCCAGCAATGTGAAAAACATACAATGTAAATTCAATTTATGCAAATCGAACAAATAGAGCAAAACTGAATAATAATCTACTGTACTGAGCACGAGTCTAACTAAATTATTCAAAAACAAGAAAATAATTTGCCTGTTAGGGTAAGAGGATTAAAAAAGCAATATCTGATAATACAGACCAATAATAAAAGCATCATCATCCTCATTCAAGCCGTTCTTTAAATTATTCCTGGTAATTGGTTTAACCCGCCGCAAAATCAGACGTCTGGCGACATTTTGTGGTGTTTCATTCTAATTATTTATTCTTCACACAAGTCTCAAAAACAAGTTATCCCGCCTCTAGGAAGGAGATAAACTCAAACGATAGATCAATCCATTCATTTTACAATGTCAAGTCGTAACAGCCCGAGACAACATACAAATTGAGATCATAGCGAAGGGCTACTACTGCAGCCAAGTGTGGACTGCTGGGTTCCAGAGGTGATTGAGAGCGTGTTTGAATGCTCAGGGCCAAACTCAAACAGCACTGTTACACTGACAAGGTCAATTCAGTGGAAGAATTCCCTCACCTCCCCCTTCTTCATACAGCTGTGCTCTTCTGGTCGCTTTGGCCAATGGCGACTTCAATATTGATTATTGTTAAGAAAACTGCTACTCAAGGAATACAATCATAAAGATAAATGATATTGTGCTCAATGTCGAGCGCAAAGACTTTGTGGGGAAAAAACGATGTCTAAAAACCATGAAAAAGAAACACTGAAGCAGCGAGACTTCCTGAATCACAGAAGATTATTGTAAAATTTGCAGGCTAAACTGTGTACGCGTATCCCCGTATGCAGAAGTAGGCTAAATTGCATAGGTGCTTATCACATCCAATCAGCTAACCAAACATGACTCTGCCCTTGTTTGAGAATTTCCATTTTCAAACCAAACCTACACAATAAAAATCCTCACTCATCCATAAACCTAATCTTTCCTTTCCTTATTGCATTTTAATGAAACTGTGGTGCTTCTAAGCCTTTAATTCTTTTCATTTGTTATGTTTGGACAACTCATTAGCTGTCATTTGTTATCATTAGCCTGAAGTTTTAAGCCTTTCTCGCCCCAGAAAGTAATGCAGTTTTCTTATACTGAGAAGCATAGCTTCTCTATTCTATAAGTTGACAAATCTAGAGCGTCTGTAAAGCAAAAAATAGAGAACACACAGCATAAAAAGCTGTTATTTCCATGTTTAATTTAGTGCAATGCCATCAGTTTCTCCAACATCTGTGTTTTAAAACTTGATATTCATAATAACTTCTAAAAGTTCACTCGAAAGCATAACCTTGCAAGACATTTGCTTGATCATAACTGGGGTCATCCTTTCCCAAAAAGATAGTGCTCTGTCCACACCTCCAGTTTTAAGGTAAGCGGTGTGCCTGATTCATTGTGTCCGACAAGAGACGTGATTGATAGTTTCCTTAATCTATTCACTGTGGTAATCGAGCCCCTGTGTGTAACCTTGCATAAAAATGCAAATGAACACAAGAGAAACTGCATAAAATATGGTGGGCTGCCCAATGCAAAGATCCTTGGGGTTGAGGGTGTGCATATATATATATATATATAGGTCTGGAGTACATTACAATGAATGGTGGAGCCATTCAGGGGTCCAATGAATTTAAGTGATTTAAGTTCTTAAAATCTATTTTAAAATTTTGTGGAGTAAATTTGTGCTAAGCCATGAAGTTATTTGCAAGTCTTACCCAAAGCTGAGAAGTCAAGTCTGTCCAGTGATCACTCCTAGATTAGAGCTATGTAACCGGATGCAAGTTCTATACAAAAAATGGACATAAATATAACCGAAAACTGTAAAAGAAAGCATTCACTAATAAAAGTTTCCATTACTATTTAAAGGAGGAAAATTGGATGGATTACAGTAGTCAGAAAAGGTAACAAATTTACGGTCATTCCCTCATCAGCTGTATTTGAAACTGTACGCAAAAGTGATAGTTGAAAGGAACAGTGTATAACAACATAAACAATGTTATACAACATACGTGTTAATTCATGTCAAAACTGCTAACCAATTTACTGTCACACTTAGCATATTGCATTTCAAACATTCAAATAAGAATGCTAATTCATTGATTCAGTAAACTAGAAATAAAACAAGAAAATAATCACACTCATCCTCATAACTGAAGAGGTATTTGTCATGTTCCTTTTTGGCAAATTTTTTAACTGTTATCAGTAATTCAAGGGATGTTGTTAAAGCTAATTCAGAGAAAGATGCAGTAGTCTTGCCTAGTTGAATCTTTTTTTTATTTTGTTAATATTTCACAAAGTACAGTGACAAACAATCAAAACATTAAAGGAAATGGAAATGTATACATTAAGAGGGAGAAAAAAGTTTACTACAAATTTACACTGCTAAATTAAACTGAAATACACCTCCAAAAAGAGGTCATCACATATTAAGAGACAAACTGCTCTGTCATCTTGTGCATGGACAGATGAATTCAACACTCTTGCTATGTAATCGCTAAATAAAAGACTATCAGTTTACTTTGTGGAAGCAGTCATCGTAAAGGGTTAGTTCACCCAAAACTTTATTTACTCACCCTCATGTCGCTCTAAATTAGACTTTTGTTCATCTTCAGAACACAAATGAAGATATTTTAATGAAATCTGAGAGATTTCTGTCCCTCCATTGACAGTCCACCCAACTACCACTTTGACACTTCAAGAAGTTCATAAAGAGATCATAAAACTAATCCATATGAATCGTACGGTTTAGTCCAAATTTTCTGAAGAGACTCAAATCATTTTATATGATAAACAGATTGAATTTAGGCTTTTATTTTATTTTTCACATATAAACATTGATCAGCGAACATAAACAGAAGCTCAACTGTACTTGCATTGATGCACAAGTCGAGAACAAACCTCATTGGTTCTTGCGGAAGCTCAAACACACGAGAATGAACCTCAATGGTTCTCGCATGTCAAGCAAACATGCTTAAGCTTCCGTTTACCACAACTGATGTGTGTGATGAATGTTTATGTAAATAAAAGCCTAAATTAAATCTGTTCATCATATAAAATGATCATGTCTCTTTAGAAAATTTGGACTAAACCGCTCAATTCATATGGATTAGTTTTACTATGAACCTTTTGAAGCGTCAGTTTGGTAGTTGCATTGACTGTCAATGGAGGGACAGAAAGATCTCATATTTCATTAAAAATATCTTAATTCGTGTTTCAAAGATGAACGAAAGTCTTACGGGTGTGGAACGACATGAGGGTGAGTAATTAATGACAGAATTTTCATTTTTGGGTGAACTAACCCTTTAATGAAAAGCTGGTCAAAGTCTCTCAAGTGTATGTTAATATCCTTTCTGTAGTTCTCCACAAGACTACACTGGTTTTAAAAAAGGGTAAAAGTATGTACATATTTAGCATATTTCTAAAAGTTTATATGATTGAACGCGTCTGGATTGCTGAGGCATTTTGCTCATTAGGATTTTTTTCCCTAACCGCATAAATAAAGTTGATTAATTAGCAAGTCAAAATTACAGAGGATGATCAATGTAGAATACATCACTGTCACAGGAGTCACTGAATTTTTCATTTACAACGCAAGCATTCTAATTGCTGTGCTAGTAACTTCATAACATTTCCAGCCAGACTATAAAGGCATAGTTTAGTGTGTCGATCAGCTTTGCCTTGTCATGTCAATTCTCTAGGAATTCTCCTGTCCAAGGTTTGTGTTAGGTGATTAGACGAAAAGCAATTCCTCAGAAAAGTTCCTTGACTTTTAAACTGTACCACTATTGCACTCTTGTGTTAATTGACCAAATTGACTTGGAAAGTAGTCAGGCATTATACACTCAATGACACTAAGTTATTTCAAAGGCTGACAGTAAGTTATACTAATTTTAAAAGGGTCTAGAACAGGTATATGTTCATTAATGATAATGAAAAGATTCTAAAGATCACCATTTACCGTAACCACAAATATATAAATTAACTCTACATTTCCGTTTCTTTTTAGGACGAAAAGGGAAATGTATGTACATAGGCTGATGCCACTGATTTCTCTTTCTTCTTAAAGTGGCTTTACTTGCCATCTGGGCTCCATTAGCAGCTCCCGTGGGAACAGTAATGAAAGACAGCAATCACTCATAAGCAATTTACTTTCTGAATGTTTGTACTCGCAGGAAACAATATGTCGCGAAGTTTAAAACTAATGAGTGAGATGCTCAGAGACTGACGTTCCCTGTAGACACATTAAACAATGATCACAATAATAGAAAAAGATAATTTACTCACTTGATTTAGACTCCAAATTGTCAAGTTGTTGTTGTTCTGCCTGCAACACGTGTTCCACATGCAACCGCTCGACTCAGTTTAAAATAGAACGTCAGACACTGCAACATTTAGCTACACTGTATTTGTGTATCACGTAAACATACGTAAACGAAAAAGACTTTATTTTGACTTTAAGCATATTCCGTTGTCCAAGTGGGAAAATGATTTATATTTTTAGGAGATACCATATTAATGCATTATGATTTTAAACAGTACAGTAACTATAAATTATAGGATTACCAAATATTACATCTTTTCAACAGTTTCTCGTTAAGCTACAATGGTGAATCTGTTTCTTAGAAATTCAGTCGACCTTAACATGTGATTTCTACCCATACATGAATATGAACAATATCAACAACACTGTTAATGACATCTTTTCATCGTGTACACTACTTTGGGTCAGTAACGCTTTTTTGTTAAAGAAATATTAGGCCATATGTGTGTGTGTGTGTGTGTGTGTGTGTGAAATACAGAAATATATAGTTGAATGATTTCTAAAGGATCATGTGACACTGAAGACTGAAGTAATGCTGAATAAATTAAAGCTTGAATAAATTTAATTTTAAAATATATTAAAATAGTAAAACAGTTTTTACATTTTAATAATATTTCACAAGATTACTGTTTTTCTTCTTCAAAAAAAAAAAAAAAAAAAAAAATCGCACTGACCCCAAACTTTTGAACAATAAATCACAAAAAAAAAAAAGCAAAACAGAAAGTTTGCACTGACCCATCAAAAACTTTAAAAAGATTTAGATTGATATCTTATAAATGTGATCTCATAAAAATTTTACTCATAAAGGTGTGTAGGGTATGAAGATGTGGGGGAGGACCTACGCGTGTGTGTGTGTTGTGGAGGTAAAGTGGTCTGTGGCAGCTCACTGTGACCAGTTCCTAGTGGTCAGTGGTCCAAATCCAAGAGACTAGATTGAATTTATTGCTACTGGGCTAAAGGTAACAAATACATGCAATATAAAGAGGTAGATGGTGCTATTATTCCTAGATGGATTTTGAGCCCATCTCAAAAAGCAATCAAATGGAATAGATTGATACTGTGAGCAATATCATTATATCATCATATTTTAAGTGAACATCAGCACTGTAGTGGGTGCACTTTAAATCTGTGGAAAAAAGTATGATGTAAAGAGTTAAGACCTACGAGTGATTCATTTCACCCATAATTTAGCCCAGCGTACTGCACCTTTAGCAGTGTTATCCGTGCCTAGGTCTTTGCATGATTAGAACATGTCCATGCATTATTCTACTTCATCTATTTGATGTTCTGCATGTGCATGTGAAAATATCTTCATCAGCCAAGGCAGTCAATAGGGATGTTGGGATGCCACGAAGGCCAGAAGAAAGGTTACAGGAGGTCATGTAGAACGACTTTCTGTGACAGCGGCCTCAGATCCCCCTCCTCTCTAGACACGGCCACGCTAAACAATAGCCAGCGAGGAAATTAAAAACAAACAAAGTCCCCGTGGCAACTCCAGTGTCACCACAGCAGATCCTCTCATCACCACGGATACTGAAACATCAAAGGAGCAGCAATGTGGTTAAAGAAGATGACCTCACACTCAGACATCAACAAAGGCTTGTTATACAGTTACAATGGACCACAGGAGCACTATGAATTTTAATGTGTTGAATGTGTAGTAAAGGTGGGCTGAAAAGATAATTAATTAAGTAAATATAAGGAATAAGCAACTTACAAAAATAGACTGTGTACATATCTTTGGCTAATTAAAATAAATGAAAAAATAAATAAATGCAAATATTAGATGTAAATATATTTCTAAGAATTTTAATGCAATAAATGTGTTGTAAAGGTAAAAAAAAATAATACTGCAAGTTCTGGGAATCAAGATTTATGAAAAATATATTTGTATGTTTATATAAGAATTTTAACAGAAAAATGTTGTAAAGATGGTTGGGAAGCACATTATTAATAGAGTAAATTAATGCATAAAATAGATTTCACAGCTCAAAGCAACATTTCTTTTAAGTTCTAGAAATAAGCAAGATCTAGACTTATGGACATAGACATTATACATTTTATAATAAATCTATATAATAAATATACTTATCTTAAATCTCTATAATAAAAGATAAATGTAAAAAATAGCAAATATTTAAATATTTATAGGTGTTAATAGATTTATAATGTTCATTTGTCTATGGCCTGGAGGCATGAATCAGTGACATTTCAAATAACTGTTGTTATAGGCGTAATCTCCAAGGGAAAATGGTGCAAAAGCAGAGAGAAGATTTAAGTAAATGACTGTGTCAGCCTCTATTTATTTGTGACATGACTGCCGGAGGCAGAGCCCGAGGGTAACCATTAGGACTTGGACCATAAAGGAGTCAAATGCAGAGCTATTGCTGAAAAGTTAGCATGTAATGCAGCAACTTATCAGCAAAGTGTTCCCTGTGGAGAAATAGAGAGAACGAGGGAGAGAGAGGGAGGCATTATGGGAAATGAATGCCATGCACTAGCACCTTAGGCCAAATGCATCCACTCTATTAGAGTTATTATCCAAAGCCAAGAGGATCATTCAGAAATGGTCGGTCAGTTTCCCCGCAAGACAAATAATTTGAACCATAATAGGCTATAGATTATAACTTTAAATTTAAAGTATTAAACATCTGCATAAAATAATGAAGTCACCATTTATACACCCAGAGTTCATATCGGTCCGAGAGGATGCTCAATACAATTTATTGCCGCAATTTAATTGTAACAACATTGCGCTTATGATAATTACATTTATTTACAAGAACATGCAGAGCACGGCGTTTCCTTCGGAAAATAATTTGCATTCCATATATTTATATCTATTAAAATTTTGTGTATTTTACCATGACACCACAGGGAGATGTAAGTGAAGATGAAACGCGAGCCTGAATTAATTAAATGACACTAATGCGGCACGGAATAGAGGACGTGGGGTCGAAACAGTTTGTAAGGTCTGCTAGACAACTGGCGCAAGTCCCTGCGGGGAGGAGATTATGATGGGTTTGGTGTCACTCAAACTGGGGGAACACAATAACTTCTCTAAACAGAGGAGAATGCAGCCTGAGGCAGGACAGCCTCTGCCAGTGCCTCTTCCTCAGAGGGGACCGCAGCAACCCTGGCCCTCACAAAGAATGCCTATAATCTGCAGGTTGGCCGGGGGTGATGCCGGGCCCGGGCTCTGCTCTGCAGCAGGCCTGCCACTATTGTCGGCGAGCCTCAAAGATGCAGGCTGGGAGGGATTTCGGGGGGAAGGGGAAGATGTCGGGGGGACCTTGTGAAAGCATTGTCTGGGCGTTACAATTGCACTTTTTCTAATCCTTTGTGTTCTCCTGTTGACAGTGGATATTAAGTAAGCAGTCGGACATGGAAAGGATATGACTCCCTCTTCTGTCTTGAGGCCAAGAGAGGAAGAAGGCCGCCCGGTTTACTCACTGCAGATAGAGTGAGGGCGCAAAAAGGCGTTTGAGAGATTATGCAAAAAAAAAAAAAAAAAAAGAGACCGGGTGAAAGGGGTGGAGCAGAGACCCAAACAAAGACTGAAGAGAAATCTATGGTTGGCATGTAAATGAGCGAGCGAGAAAGATACTACACTCAAAACAAGAGAAAGAAAGAGTCGAGACTTTTTCCATCATGGCAGACACTTTTTCTAGCTCCTCAAACAGATGCTGAGGCAGATGGTAGCGAATTAACAGAAAATGAGAGAAGAAGAAATGAGAAAGCTCATGACTGGTCCAGGGAGGCAAAACATTAAAAAATAAAGATTAAAGTGTGTGAGTGTCTGTGCTTCAGAGAGCGAGTCAGTGAATACAGTAGGTGATCATGCCCATATTTGTGTGTGTGTGTGTGTGTGTGTGTGTGTGTGTGAGAATGGAGCAGGAGGTGGGCTTGTCCTGTTAAAACAGCAGCTCAGCTGGGGAAGAAAAGAGAATGGGTAGAAGAGCAGTGCTCGGAGCTACAGTGTGCAATAATAATCAGAGGCATGAAATTACAAGGGTGATATTTGTGGGACCCCAGGGTGTGGTGTACGGACTCTCCTGGAGCTCACCTGGGTCTCTCATCACATACTCCATACTGGCCCGCCGTCATTAATAATCAGAGGAGCAAAGCATCCACACTGCAAGAACTCTGCCCGTATTTACATCAGCGACCTGTTTTTTGTTTTGCTAGCAATGTCGCTGTCACAGGTGGAGAGAATGCGCATGTTGGGCAAGTGGTGCTTTTAGTAGGCCAATACTGGCAAACCCTCTAACACGAGTCGTGAGCTCATATGACAGTAGGAGGTATGTGATATTTATTTTTTAATCAACATTTATAAGGCCTGGACCAATAGACCCAGCAGCGAAGCATGAAAATCAATCATCAACTAGCTCCATTAAAGTTTTATCAGAGACTAGCACCTATCACCTGTTTTTACTCTAAAAGATTGAAGAGAATTGAAAAGTCACAAACATAAAAAATTTGGTATACTAGTATTTTAATTAACATTTTAATTCTATACAGTACATACTCAAACATATTGATAATACTTCACTTCACATTAAAGCTGAAGTGTGTAATTACTGTGCCAGCACCAAAATTTATTGCACAAAAAGAATTGTTTTCAAACACACCTCTCATCTGCCATTGGTCAAACAAACCAATAGCCCCACCCCAAACTCTCACCATTGGATGAGCCACTATTGCTACTGTATGTCAGTCTGGTTGGGAATTTTAAACAATCAATCAAACAATGTTTTGTTATCAGCACTTTAGAGAGGAATTTACTTATAGCTTCATATTCTACATGTTAAACTGGGATAGGAGAATGTATTTTAGTATTTAAAATAAATAACACACCTTAGAATATTACCTGCAAGGACTACTTGAAAGAGAAGCACTTAGACTGCAGCTCTATCGACATTCATATGAAATTGCCCTTCAGTCAATGGTTCCTTTCTCAACAGGGTCCTCCATCTTTCCATCTCTCAGGTGAAAGTTACAGAGCAGGGTGTTGTCAGGGTAAAACTGATAATAACAGGCAGAGAGTGCTCTCCTCCCGCTCAGGACAACCCCATATTTTCACCCCTAAATGGCCTAATGACAGAGTAAAAGGGGCACTGTCGGCTCTGCTCTGACAATGTGCTGAGTGGACATAATCAGCTATTGGCCAACATAGACCTTTCTCTTTGGCACAGAAAGTCGGCTTTGGTTTATTGCAGGAACACCGCCTCTTGTTTCATGCTACTCCTCATTCACTTCACATCGAGTTGAATTTTAAATGAGCATCTAAATATGTATTCTGCTATTTAATTAAATATTTATAAGTAAATGGATAGTTCACCCAAAAATAAAAAGGTAATTTTTTAGTAATTCTCATATTGTTTCAAACCTGTATGAGTTTATTTCTTCTGTAGAATACAAAAAAATTCTCAATAATGACTCGGTCACTATTCATGCAGTTTCAATGAAAAGGGACTGAGGCTGTAAAGCTTCAAAAAGAATGTAAACACACCATAAAAGTGACATATTATATATATTTTTTAGTCTTCTAAAGCCATTACGTATCTTTTGAATTAATTAGTTCATGAATCCTACTGGTTTAGTTCTCACTGACTCAATGATCCAGTCAAAGCAGTTACCCAGCTAACAAAATATGTTATAAGAATGTTTTTCTAACATTCCTATTCATTTATGAAAACGTTATTTCTGAATGTTCTCTGAACATCAACATCCAGTTTTTTTTTTGTTTGTTTTTTTTGTTTTTTTTTGTTATGTGAGCATTAATAGAACATTCCATTTTGGCATTTTGCAAACATTATGGGAACAATACTTTAGAATGTTCTCTGAACGTAGTAGCAACATTTTAAAAACATTAGACGAAT